>JAVXUP010000850.1:0-331547 GCA_033070095.1 Escallonia herrerae
TGATTAAGAAAACAACCAAGCTCTAGTTGAGTAGACGTACCTGGATTCGTAGTTGGTGTAATAACGGTCCCGACGCCTCCATCGCCTTGTGAGATGTCAATTTTGGCAAAAAGGTCGGGGACACAGATGTATGTCAGTTCAAGGGTGCCGTACAGAGCCCATGCTTCACTTGCCGGCACGTTCACTTCGGTTTCGTGAGAAAGTGTTCCGTACATTTTCTTCTTGTGGGTGGATGATGGCAAGGAATTGGGTTTCGGGCAAATTTTATGCTGGCGGGTGGAATTACTTCTTCTAATGAAGGGTGACAAATGTTGATCGAAGAACTTGTACATTCTAATACTACCTCCAAGTTTCTGTATATATAGAAGTATTAGATCGAAGACCTAGCCAACACATGTCTATGAAGTAATCTATTAATCACGTCCTAGATAAGATTGCCTTAGTAATTGGTCCCGATGTTCTCTGCCGTCGCAATATTAAAATATTAAGTTGGGATCGGAAGATTCCAGGGCTAATTATTCACCTTGTCACGGCAACTGGAGCCTTGTGGTTGTGGGACACTCCATATTCCCAATGGGGGAAATACAAAGAGAGAAAAGGTCTGAATCCTCTCGTTGTACTACATATATACGTATGTTCTCATTATAATTTGTCGTTGAAGAGACTTTGTTGCTGTAGCGTATCCTGCAAGCATACATGGAATAGAAAATTTACAGACGGTGGATTTAGACAACCAAAGCGAAAGTTGCTCTCTGCGTTTGTGCTCCAAAACGTTAGTATGGAATATTTCAGAACTGTCTAGAAAACATCACGACAACCAAAGCGAAAGACGCTCTCCACGTTTATGCTCCAAAAACGTTAATACGGAATGTTTTAGAATTGTCTCGAAAACATCATGCCAAATTGCTAAACGACTACTTACAAAAAATTATCATTTTTAGTCACGCAACTATTGTTTGAAAGAGTAACTCAAGTATAATTTTTCTTTGAAAATAATAACCAGAGTCCAGTTTTGGCCGCCCACGTGTTTGTATTGACACTTTCTAGATTTTTGATCAAAAGTGAAACGTGTGTGGCCAGAGCCCAAGAACAACACGTGTCTACAAGTACATATATCATGAAGTTTCCCGAGTTCAAATGCAAAAAACAGAGGAGTATGCCCAATATGATATACTATGCGTTGTTTGCCATACGGTGGATTTCGAGTTATAGTACTATTTTATCTTTTCGGCCACCCTTTATGACTTAAATGAGCCTAGAAAAAGGTTTGTAGACGGCAAAAGTAGAACATATCTTCTAATATTTAATGGAAAACATGTTTATCTTTTGATATAAATGGAACTACAATAGCTAATATAAGAAATCAGTATCTTTGTCCTTTGACAAATTAAGCAATAAAAGAACACGCTGTGGTCGGACAAAAATTCGAGAGAGACAAAACATTCTCCCACATTGGGCAACAAAGGAAAAATGTATAATTAAGATTTGGAAAGAGAGGAGGATGAGTGTCATTGTAGTCCTGATTCCAGACGTCTACACAAATTCAGACTCTTAACGTTTTCAATATAGCCTTTGGGAATAGACCATTCTAAAGTTGATACATCAGGGTTACATAATTAACATACTTTATATTCATATTAGATCAATGATAATGATTACATAATATTGATCTCATGTATATAATGGATCCCAATGCTAACTAATTGGACGGAAAATCCCACCACTGTGTTATTGTTGTTCTGCTTTTCATAGTCGTAGTGACCATTATTGCAGCTTCTTGAAGTTCTCAAAATTAGTTCATGGAGAGACTCACAAGTCATCATATATATTAATTGTGCAGGGTTTTATATCCCTGATGTTTTATGTTGAGAGCTTGAAGTGTGATTGAAGTAGAGTAAGGTGTGTCCATTTTATAGCAGTTGGGCCACGTAGAATCTGCAACTCTGCATTGATGCATTTAAGATGTGGTCAGGAGTGACAACTACGTGACCTGGTTAAGCTCAATGCTGTCCAGAAGGATTGGTGGGTCGAAAGTAAGGGTCTGTTTGATATGACTGTCAGTTTTCAGTTTTTTTTCTAAAAAAAAGGAGAAGAGTTCTGATTTTTTTTTTTCCAGTTTAAAAAACTGGTGGCTGTTTGACATAATTTATTTTTTCAAAAAACAGAAAAGAGCAAGCGTTTGACAGGACAATTCTTTTGGCTTGCTCTTTTTTTTTTAATATATACATTTTTACATAATTAAATATTATTAAAGGTAATTAAGCAACTATATTATAATATCTTAAACATTATAAATTTTCAACATTACAATGATTAACAACCAACATTAGCTCATTTTAATCCTAAACAAGACCACCGGCACCAAGACCACCGGCGGACCACCACCGGTCGGCACTGCCACACTACCACCAAAGCTGCACACACCCACGGATTCGCCCCATCACCTCCGGCCTCATTGCCACACCACCGGCACCCAGATCGGGCCACCGTTGTCCGTCGTCAGCGGACATCACAACCGGTGCTACAAACCCAAACTCTCTCCGGTCAAAACTGAAGCCCATCCTTCTTTCTTTCTCTCGCCGGTCAAAAATCGGTGCTACAAACCCATGGCTTTCTCCGATTAGATTTAATTTAGGGCTTTCGGGACTGGGGGAGATAGAGAGAAGAGATAGAGAGAAGAGAGAGAGGGGCCAAAAAGCGTTGCAAGTCACAATAACCAGAGGTGGAGTGGTGGAGTTGCCGATGTCCGGTGGAGGAGATGGACGCGGTGGCCAGTGAAGGCAACGGACGCGGTGGAGCTGTGGAGTCCATGAGAGTTGTGGCCGATCGAGCCCCTGTCTGATGAAAGAGATGAAGTCCAACTGGAAGGAGGGTTTCATACCCAGCAAAAAAAACCCCAATTTTGTTGCTAGTGAGGCTCGAAGCCTCGACCTCATTAAAGCCTTCCTCAGCCCCGCGTGAAAATTAGGTTAGAAAAGAGCTCCGAGCTCTTTTCGGTTTTGGGGCTTAGTTTTTAAAGTGTTGGCCCTTTTAAAAAAAAGAAAGCCCACTAAACACCCCAACTTTCATGGACTTTTGAAAAAAAAGAGAATAGGGCCAAAAAAGAGCAAAAAAAATGGCTGTCAAACGGCCCCTAAGTTCGACTTTGGACTTGCTCATTCCTCTTTCTTCCCCAAATGAGATATTCTTCGTGAACTTTGGCATGTGCGGGGTTGCCAGAAGTACAGACAGTGCGCCCCTTTGGGGTTAACTATAACGACAGTAAGACGTCTTGCCCCCTACTTGCTTATCAAAACGCAGGTTTTCATGAGTTTGAGGTGCAAATTGCAAGAGCAATGCTACGTTGCTTCACTTGTTTTTATGAGAAACTCTCAAACCGGAGAAAATGTTTAGTGGTTGTCTAAGACCACGTCACCAATATAGCTGATGGTATTAAATTATCACTAATGTCTTGCCAACTCAACAAACTGATCACGTGTGGACAATAACAGCAAATTCTGTTAGGTAACCATGATTAATGAAAAATTCAAATTCAAACTTCACCAAAATTTTTAAAATCCTGCTCACCAATTTTCTGCCATTAATATATTTCCATTTCTTTTTCTTATTTCCTTTCTTCACCGTCATCTCCCGTCTTTCATTTTTACCATTATAGAAAATAAAACAAAAAATGTGAAAGTCACATCTCCAACCTAAAGCATCGTATTTTCTTCATGACAACCACATATTCTATCACTCAGCTTGAATCTGCCTGGTCTTTGTTTTTGGATCCTTGCTCACCAACTTGAACACATAGTTGTTGTTGCGTATCTAAGTGGCCATTGCCAATTGGATCAATTGATAGTTGTTCAAGACATGATGTCCATAGCATAGGTCTAATGTCTTACATCGTGTTTTAAGCACACAATGGCTACGAAGACGTGCTTTGTCCACCGATTCAAGAAGTTCCTCTAGCGATGGCTGTGTTGTCGTTTTAAGATTTTTAGATATGTTTGATCAAGATACATACCAAATGTTGAATGAATTTTGTTTTAATTAAGGAATTGTGTAGCCATTGATTTGTTAAATTTAATAGTTCAAAATTTTCTTGTACATTCAATATACTTTGAGCAGTTATTATTTTAGAAAATCTTCTTAGATATTGGTTGCATTAGTTATTATTTCTTGTAGCCATCGATTTGGGGTATTTGTTGCATTAGTTATTATTTCTTCTTTGTGGGTTTCAGTAATCATCACTTTTAACGATATTGGTGCACTTGAATCTGGTTGCGTGCTTGTGAGTTTATCTTTTACTTGTTGAAGATTATGAACCAAATGAGGTTGAAGATTATGGACCAAATTAGGAGCAGCAGGTTTTCTTTTTTGATTCGGAGTCCATTTTTTTTTTATCAAGAGTTCTTTGACCATCCAAGAGGACCAAGATCTGTACATAATTGTTTGCTCTTATCAATATGGTATATTCTGCGGTGGTGGTTGTCAAAAATGAAACGAAAGAGAATGGAGATGAAAGAGAAGAGAAAAGATGTTGGTAAGTGGGTTTTGGTAGCCATAAAATCGTTGTTGTGCATTATCCTCATTTGATGTCAACATAGAAGACAGGTACAGTTGCTATACATTCATACTCGACTGGGGAAGTTACAGTTTGTGAAGTTGCTAAGATGTGAAGGATTGTTCACTTTAAGCAGAAGCCAAAGTGGGAAGAAAAGGAAGACGGGGAGCTTCAGACTGCTTGAAGTGACTGATATATTCATACGGGATGCAGCTGAACTTTAATGGTAAAAAAATGAAAGAGAAAAGAGAAGGAACATGAATGTGAGAAAAGGGATTGAGAAAGAGAAATGAAAGTATATTGATGGCAGAAAATTGATGAGAGTGGGTCTTTCAAAATTTTGGTGAAAATTTAAATTTCAATATTTCACTAACCATGATTATCTGAAGTTTTAAATTTGCTATTATTCTCCTCAGGATTACTTTGTCTAGTTGGCAAAATGTTGGTGGTAGTTTAATACCACCTATATCAGTGACGTGGTATTATGCAACTACTGAATATTAGATTATTGAAAGGTTGATATAACAATAAACCCTCAAAATTTATTAAGGTAAATGTTTTAGGAGAAGTTAAGTTCAAAACCGAGTCTCACCCTGCTGAGTTTTATACCATACTAGTTAATGTGCCCGTGCAAATGCACGGGACGCGATGTAATTTAGTTTTGTGTCAGTCATGTTGGTTTAAAATTTCAAATGACAAAGAAAGATCAAATTCTAAAGGCAAGTGAGATAATTAATTTATATATCTCACACGTAATACTTCGCATTACTCAAGTACGTAAATTTTTTTAATAAATTAGTCCATTGCCTAATATATAAGAAACATATCAATATAGAGACAATCTCTAACACCAATTTTGTGTTATAGATCATTGTGTCATCTAAAACTACTAAGGAAAAAGATGTACAACAAATTTCACTAACATGTTGGTTTCATTAATTGTTTTATGCATCAAAATCTAGTAAAAGAAGTTTGCATATTTACATAACGACGGCTTAGCAAAAAAGGATATAGATTTAGTTTCACATTTTCTCTTTCTTTTTGTCTACAATATAATATTGGCAAATCGATAAATATCCTCAGTCACATGTTATATCTTATTTGATGATAAGTACTGTATTACATGTACTTTTTATATCAATTCATGTAAATAATAAATCGTTCAAATCTCAAAAGTAAAGTGACCTGTTGACCAAAGAAAACTTTTTTATTATTGTACATAAGTACCAAAAGATGATTAGGAGAGAAGCCTTCTAGTGAATACATTAAGAGTTCCTACTCCTATGATAGATTATTCGAAACGTGCAAGTATTTTCGAAGAACTAAACTTATAACTGTCATTGGTTAGTCGATTCACATTTGTCTAATTAGGGTTCTGAACATTAATTTCCCACTATTTGTACTTATACACCAACACTTTGCTGCTACCATTTCCATAACGATAGCTATCATTCCTTTCAACAACCATTATTGCTAATTCCGCATTTACAATTACCGTCACTACCACAACCACTTCAGTTTTACCCCCATATGCACTTAGATATAACAATGTCATAGTTAACCACTACCACATCATGTCATAAACACTGCCGTTACCAAAAAATTAAATCATTCACATGTGCAGCGTCAACTGTGCTTCTGCTGTCGCTGCCATATCTAACTCCCTTTTCTTGCTAGCACTTAAAGTTGTAAATGTTTTAAATTGAGTTAAAAGTTGTCTCCAAACCCATTGAAATGGTGCAACCATTGATACCATCACTCAAGTCCTCGATCTACCTTCTCATTTTCTTTTACTCAACTGACTTTATTATTCTCTTTTTTTTTTAAATGTGAGATTTTAAACCAACAAACGAAGAGCAGAGAAGCAAAATATAAGAAACTCTAGCACATTCAGTTTTGCCAATGTTTGTTACATATCTATATGTTTTTAAATGTGATAATAAGTGGCTGAATGTGAGACTTAATATTTTTTTTATTATCATCTACTTTGTTTTTGAATGTAGAAAATAAACACTTGCATCTCATCTTTTACCACATAAACGTATCTAACTGCTAATGAGATAGTTATATAACATGTAATAAAATGCAACCCAAAAAAAAACTAATATTAACCGACTTTATAACGGATTTGATATCATATTTTTCTCAGATTGCCTCAACAACGCTAAAAACCATGAAGAACATCTCATTTAGACTAACATGTTATCATATTGGGTAAGACTTTAGGCTCTTAATTATTAATACTGGATATCTCCTTACATTGGCTAACGGATATTATGCGTAGATCAAGCCACGACTATTTAATTCAAATTTATTTCTTTTTGTATTTTTTGCTTGATGCTAAAGATTTCATATAAGTGATATAAGTGACTAAAGAATAAAGATTCAGGATAGCGTTGATAGGAGTAACCACGTAGGAAACCTTATCGTTAAAGAGTGCAAATTGTATAATAGCCAAAGTAGATTAAAACACAAATATACTTAAATGCATACATCTAATGTTTTGATATTCTAATGCAACTTTAGACCTACTATGCCCATATAAAAGGTTTCACAATTAAAAAAGAATAAAGAGGGCCGAGGAGGCAACCAAAAAAAATAAAATTACATACTAATTGACTTGGATCACTATACCTTCTTTAGGATGTATTACCCTGCTCTCGCATCAAGTCCTAATGTCCCTTAAAATACTCTTTAATTGATGCTAGCTTATAATTTTATCGTTAGAGATTCTTGCGGTATTTTTCTTTTATCACGTTGTAAAGTGTACATAAGGAAAAAGTTACATAAGCATCGACTAACTTGAGAGTCTTAACAACAGTTAACTCTACTGCAAAATTAATGACACTCCAGTTTTTTTTCATTTATGCCTTTTTTGTAATATTTCATGCTTTTACATACATTATTAGAGGTGGAATTCTACTCATATACTATTATGGTTGAAAGGTAGTTTAAGCTTTGGCGCGTCTTTTGAGAAGGACACCCTTTTTCTTACAACCTTTTCAAAAGGTTTTTACTGTCAAATCTAAAATTCTTAACATACATGATCTTAGCCAAAATTCTTAACATACACACTTTTAGCAATAAATACCTAGAGTGTATGTAGCGAATTATAGACTCATAATATTTTTAATCTACACGTCAACTTTTAAAATGTTACCTTGACAATGAGATATCCTTTGAAGCAAGATGACATTTGCTCTCTTATTTGCACATATATGTGCACGCCCTTTAGGGTAAGACACTTTCTATCTTATTTGCACGTAGTTTAAGAAGCATTTGTTGGTGAGAATATTGTTTGCTATACATTTATGCTACAAATAACTTGATCAGGGAAAAAGAAAGTACTCTCAGCACATCATTTATAAACATGCAATGGATACTTGGTGATAAAAAGGTGTATATAGAAGTATAGAGCAACTTTCAAATTAAGCAACAATTGTTCTTGAAAAAGTAACCCTAAAAACTATATCGAAATTTGGCTTGTTCTTGACGTTCAAGAGCATTTAACAGGGCAGAGGACCAATATTATCTCTTGAAAATAAGTTACTGGAATAATAAGTGCTACAAATAACTTGATCAGGAAAGCAAAAAAGTACTTTCCGCACATCATTTTTATATAAACACGCATTGGATACTTGTTGATGAAAAGGTTTATACAAAACAACTTTCAAATTAAGCGACAATTGTTCATGAAAAAGTAACCCCAAAACTATATCGAACTTTGGCTTGTTCTTGACATTCAAGAGAATTTAACAGGCCAGGCAGATGATCAATGTTATCTCTTAATAATGAGTCAGTGGAATAATAAGGGGGAGGATGCGTTGACCGGTAATATGCCATTTTGCGTCCTTATATGTTGCTAGAAGGTAGAATCTATATGGCGAAATATAGCTTCATGACCTTTTTAAGGTGGAGGATGCTTTCACCCCTGATATGCCATTTTTTGTGTCCTATCTGTTGCTAGAAGGTTAACAATAACATCACTAAATTATATTGGCAAGAGACATCATTGAAAAAGCATATAAAAGAGTGGACATAGAACCCACCGCATAGTAAAAATATCTTACACTAAGGTAAAGAAAAAAAAGTTGCATATTAAAAGTTTTTTTATCATCGCTAACCTGAGCAAAAAAGGGTGCACAACTCAAAGTGAAACTTTACATGAAGGCCATTTACTATTTCATCAGAGCCAATTAGTGCACAACCTGAGCAACGCAAGACTCCTTGTTATATCCAAAAATTCTATTTCAGCGATTTCTTCAAGCTTATAAAACTCTCTATTAAGGTTGCCCTTACTGGAAATTTGCTCATCATACTACCAGTAAAGCCTTATTTGAAGCCTTAGATGATAAAAAGTGCATTCATGCAAGATATGGCTGCACGGCATGGTGAACCAAGGTTTCTTCAAGTAACAGGAGTCGGGATCCCTGTAGAATTAGTAAGAGATACGGGCTCCACATTGGCTAACTTTGCTCAATCTTTACATTCACCATGTAGCTCCAAGACTTAAGGCCAAAAATGTTTCATTTGCAGTCTGCTGAAGCACTTGGGAGTAAATATAGTAACCTGGCCACATCAAGTGTGTGGTAAATGCCTTGAGAATGTATTGGCATTTATTTGCGACCAAGTGCCAAGAACGTATTTAAGTCAATCCAAGTCCATAGTTCATTAGAATGTATGTAATCTCGACCGCTTCCTCTGGATAAGCAATAGGCAAGTTGCAAAAATTATAGTAAAACTCACCACATGTTCATATGCAATCATAGGAAGGCTATATGAACTACGGCTAGGATAAGCATAATTTGGAGTAAATGACTTCTGACAGTCTCTCAGTTTACTTCATTGTATGCAAACATTATACCCAATGACACACTTTGAAGGAGGCCCAAGTAAGAAGGCACGTCCTGAGGGATAAAAGGGAAACTAACCGAATGGTAGCAAGAAGAGCACAGAAGAGGCAGGTCTTACCGGTTCTCCATGGACCATCAAAGAAGAAGAGGCCACTTTGTTTGAAATTCACATGATCCATTATGATATTAAAAGCAATTTGTTTTTCTAGATTCAAGCACGAACCTGCCAAAAGAACCCCCGGAGGAACTGCAATAGCTAATTCATCAGGAATCTAACAGCTATTGCATTGTATAAATCTCCCTTTCGTAAGTCAAAAGATGATCTCAATGTGAAAATAGAGAGAAAGCAGGAGAAAGAGAGGATATGCTCGATTCATGGGTTTTTGTCATTGATTAGGACACGAAAAATATTAAAGTTACATACAAAAGTATTCTAGTTTTTCTATTTATTTGATTTCTTAGTTGTTAAAGGAAGAGTCTAAGTGATGTGGGGAACTATCCGGATGAAAGTTAAGGCTGATTTGGCACAAGGATAAGACTCCAAAAAGCTGATGTGACGCAAATATAGAGCTCTAAAAATTCTATGTGTCGCGATTCTAAGCAAAGGTTTCAGCTTTATACATACATACATACATACATACATACATACATACATACATATACATATATATATAGGGAGCTGATCCGTTGAGAACGCTAGCAAAATGGGGTATTTTGCAAGCGCGATCTGACCTTCCATTCTGAAAGATGGACGGCCCAGATCGCGCCATTTTCGAATACTGTCAGTCGTCGGTGACATAGTGTCGCGGACGGACTTTTTTACCTTTTTGCCCCTCTGCCCCGTCTGTTACACTGTATCCCGGACAGCATTCAAGTCCTGACACGCGACAGCAAAAAGGCATCCGCTATATAGTGTAGCGGACGTCCCCTAGGCTGACACTTGTCAGGCATCCGCTATACCCTTCAGCTCTCGTCCGCTACATTATGTAGCGGAAGAGTAGGCAGTGCTTTTTTTCCCTTTCTCTCTCATTTCTCACATTATTTGTCTGACATGTTTCTATTTCTCTCTCTCTTCCCTCATCAATGCTCATGTCTCTTTCTCTTTTTCATGAATATTCTCTCTCCTTTCTCTTTCTCTCACCACTTTTTATTTTCTCTCTCATCCTCCCCCTCTCTCTCTCTTTCATGTTTATCCTGCTTCACTTCACACACAGAGTAGAGAGAAAGAGTGTGTCCGGCCACCTGCAGCTCCGTCGGATAGAACCCGTTCAAGTCCATTAGCAACAAGCCGTACTCTATTTGTTGCTGATCTTGTATTTCTTCCTGTATTTTTGTTTTTGTTTTGGGCAATGCGTTGTTGATTTTTCGTGAGTTGGATTGGGGCTCTTTACTGGGCTCTTTTTTGGTCAAGTGATGATAAGCACTGAAGAATCTTTTTTGCATCTTTCTACTTGTTTCTTGGCCAAACAACAACCCTTTGAAGTGCTGAACCAGTAAAAGCCTCCGTAGGAATTAAAGAAGGAAGCTGCATCACCAAAAATTCCTTACAAGAAAACCAGAAACTCATATGAACCCACAACCACAACAAAAATTAAACTCAAATGAACCCACAACGACCACCATTTGGCCACTGCCACTGAACCCATCGCCACCGCCACTGAACCTCTGCCTCCCCGAACCACCACCATTCAAACCTCCACCATCCTAAATCTCTATGCAAAATAAATAACTAATCTAAACAGAGAGAGGTAGAGAGCAGATGAAGAATTAAGTCTCAAAATTCTCAAATTTTTTTAATTGGGTCTCAAAATTCTCAAAATTTCAATTGGGTTTCAATTGGGTCTCAGTTTCACTGCCCAAAATGGGGTTGCCACAGCAGGTGGATTGCTTCCTTCCTCTGTCGTCGCCGGAAGCGGAGCTGTTCTAGGTGGACGAGATGGTGTCCATCCCTCGGTCGCTGTTTTAGGTGGACGAGATGGTGTTAGGCTTGGTCCTGGTGCGATTAGCTGAGCTCTACTGCTCTCTCCTACCCCGCTAGCGACAGCTCCGAAGCATGACTAGCAATACCACCGCTGTCGCCGCCGCGCCGCCAACGCTGATTCGCCTGATCAACCGCGAGATCCAACAGCCGCTGCTGCTCCTCCAAACGGCAGCTTCTTCGCACAAGGGGTTCTTCGCGCGCCAAAAGGCTTCTTCTTCCCTTCGGTTTCTGGCATGGACGAGAGAGAGAGAGAGAGTCAGAGAGTTAATTAGAGAGAGGAGAGAAAGAGAAAAAAATGATGAGAGAGGAGAAAGAAAGGAAAAATGTCAGAACATTAAATGAGGAAAAGGAGAGAGAAAGAGGAAAAAGTCAGAAGATTAGTCCGCTACATAATATAGCGGACGGAAGCTAGAGGATATTTTTGTCAAAAAAATAGTCCGCTACATAATGTAGCGGACGTACTTTAAAAAAACGTAAAACTTGAATGCTGTCCGGGAAACAGTGTAGCGGAGGGGCAAAATGGTAAAAAAGTCCGTCCGCGACATAGTGTCGCGGACGACTGACAGTATTCGAAAAGGGCGCGATCTGGGCCGTCCATCTTTCAGGATGGACGGTCAGATCGCGCTTGCAAAATACACCATTTTGTAACGCTCTCAACGGTATATATATATATAGGGTCGTGATCCATTGATAGCGCTAGTAACTTGCTAGAGCTGTTTTGCCGTCCGCAACATAATGAAGCGGACGGTAAATTATCGTCCGCTACATTATGTTGCGAACGGTGAAAAAAAAGTGCTGTTGTGGCGCGCGATCTGGCCGTCTATTCTCGCCCGTGGACGGCCAGATCGCGTTAGCAACTTGGGTTAAGTTGCTAGCGCTATCAATTGATCACGACCCATATATATATATATAGATTGGTTAGAAATAAGTCTTGGATCTGTTTCTTATTCCGGTAGGCTTATCCTTTTATGGGTATATATGCTTTTAAGTTCGATACCACGCTTTCCCAATCAATTTTTCATCCACAATGATAATTTTTACTATTTAATATAGAGACTAAGAAAATCATTACACATTCTTGTGCATTAATTAACCCCCGTGGCATTAAAATGTTGCTCGGCCTTTAAACGGTCCATAGGAAAGGCCCAAGAATGATTAGTTGTGGCGGTGCATCCTTATTTAGCGGGGATACCAGCACGGTGAGTTGGCCTTGCGGAGCACGTACATGCTCAGTCTCATGGTTGATCCATCAGCTCCCTGATATTAGGCTGTATATATGGGCTCCATTCCATCTGATGTGCGAAGGTCGAATATTGCAACAACATCAAATGCTGATGACGAATTTTTCAAGAAGCAACCTTAACGTCCGACGACATGTAAAGCTTATAATATCACCCCAAGTATAGACTTGTCTCCACGTATCAATCAACTACTTCGCTTACTGCATACTACTTTTAACCAAAAAAAGAAAAAAAGAAAAAAAGAAGGCCACCATGGCCATTTATTTATCATATGAAATCTCATAAACAGACTGGAGCCAGTATTCAAACGGAAAAATGGTTGGGTGTTGGCACATGTATTGGTTCAGTGATGATAATTAACCACGGCTTAAGCATTGGAGGTAAAGTTGAAGTTGGCGCATGTTGTCTGGCGGAACAGTAGCGAGGAGCTGAATCCTAGTCTTGATGTTGCAAGATCAAACTGCAGCAGATTGTCCTCAATCTTGTGTCCTCCAATCACGATCGAAGTCCTCGGGTTTGCACCTCCATCCCCAAATCCTAGACACAAAACATCGTTGCTAACCTGAACCATCGAGTTTGCCCCGAAGATCCTCCAGTAAACAGTCTCGCTTTGCAGAACAAGATCGATTTGTGGCACAGCTGGACCACCCGCGTGGCTCCAAAAGGAGCCACGGAAGCCACTCTGGGAATGCCCGAAAGCTCATTAACGAAGGCCTTAACAACAGCATTGTAAATTGAAGTTCCTAGAACGGTGAACAGATTCACCGTGCTGATCTTGGTCCCTTCATAGCCATTGGTCTTGTTGATGGACAGAAAATTGGCATCTAGGGGGACGACTTTTTCATTGATCTTGATAGATTTTACCCTGATGAAGTATTCGGGTGAGGCATCTCCTTCAGTCTAAGCGGAGCCTGTACTTACCGGGTTGATAAAAAGTGGCGTATAAATAAGAGACGGTGATGCATCAACATTTGGCAACAACACATATGGTCCATTTCCAAGTAGGACAACACCCCTTGCACTCGTTGAAGAACTCAAACAAATAGCGAACTTTTTAGGGAAGCTAAAATAGGCAGAGAGTTGAGAAGGAATTGATATTTTTGCCCTACCGAGGCCAGCCATGCCCTTAACACCTGCAGCAAGGCCTTCCAACAAAAATGTTGTGCTACAAACAAAGAGAAAGTTGGGCCGAGAGACAAATCGTCCGGGATTCTTACCATCCATGGACTGTGTTAAAGTATGATATACATTATTGGGCTCATTCTCTAATAGCTTAAGCTTTTAGAGCAGATGCTAACTTAACATGATATCAGAGCTCTGGTTTGACAATGTATTGGGTTCAATTCTTCCCGCTTGCATATATGGTCTCCCTTTATTATAGTACAATTTGCACTCAGTTTATTTGTGCACTTGGTGGTGGTACACCTTGCTTAGTCTCTTCACGTGCAATTGGGAGCTTGCACGTGAGGGAGAGTGTTAAATCATAATATACATTGTTGATCTCATTTTCTAATAGCTTAAGTTTTTAGAGCATATGGTAACTTAACAGACTGAAAGGACACAATATCTGAGCCAAGGTCACCAAGGTGGCGGTGCAAATGATGGAATTGTCCAGGGTAAGGCCGCCAGTGTGTGAAAGCATCCAACTCAAAATCATTTGACAATAAGGGGAGAGGCCTACAAGGCATATATATTGAAGCATTGTTAATTATTTACCCAATGTGGGATTGATTCCCAATGAGAGGTTTATATCTCTCTCAACATGCCCCCTTATGTGTTGTCCGACTGATTTTTGAGTGGGCCTAACATGTGGAGAAATTGACTGCATGATGGCGAGGAACTAATTATGAATTATCTGCTAGGCCCGATTCAACCAGCTTTGATACCATGTCAAAGCATCAAACTAGAGGTGTCAATGGGCCGGGCTTCCAGCGAAAACTGGTCGGGGCCAGGCCTAGTGTCTGGAAAACGGGCCGGGCCCGGGCCTGGGCCCAAAAAAAATATATATTTTTTTGTTCTCAACTCCTTGTTATTTATTTGTGTCGATGGCCAACAAGAATACATCGTTTGAGATTGATACATGTTAATTCCCGAGACGATCTTAAGTAATAAGTATAGATTTTGACTAACAGTTTTTTCTCTCTACTTGGTCTCATATACAAAATTTTGTTCTATATATATGACTCTCATATGTATATAGGATGGTTATGAGTGAGTATAAAAGAACCTATGATATTAATATATTGTGTTTGTCAGAAAATAAAAAGTAAGTGAGGCTAGAATTTATGAATGTATGTAAATTATTAACGTCCATATAGAGTTAAATTGAACATAAATGTATTCATAGGCCCTCCTCCTTTTACTTGGGCTTGGGATCGACTGCTTGTAAACAAACAGATGAAGTTACCTATTTTTTTATATACACGAAAAAATATCTTTCTTACTTGTAAAAACTTATTATATATATATATGTGTGTGTGTGTGTGAAAAAAAATTATATTTTGTGAAAAATTTTATTCTTAAAACTTAAGCGAAGAAAAAAATTAAGTTAGACCAAAATACCCCCCCAAACTAGCCGTTATATTGCGGTTAGGGGGTCAAAGTGAAATTTAGAAAAATAATGGGGTATATAACCGTTGGGGGGAGGGGGGGAAAATAAGTTTTGAAAATCGTGGAGCATGCCAGAATAGGGCCAAACTCGGGCTTTTTTTTTGGGCCGGGCTAGAACTGTGCTTTTTCGGGCCTGGCCTTATTCGAGATTTTTTCTGGATCTTTTCGGCCTGGTCCAAGTCCAGGCTCAAAGCCCAACTGTTTTGGGCCGTTACTGTTCACCGATAGGGCCGGCCAGCCCGGGCCACATCGAGTAAACCGTTTAGTAAACCGTTTATATCTCTCAACAAGGTGTTAGTAGACACAACACGGGCTGTTGAGCCGGCAAGGTTGCATTGCGCGGAGCGGCAACGAGCCGGACGGTAGGTGGAGCTTACATAGTCCTTTTCGCAGTCTACCCATAAGAACTGGCCGCCAAGATCGAGGGTTAAGCTTACGGGAACAAGAGGGGTCCTCTGATTGATACGGGTGAGATATCGGAGGGTTGATGAATCTTTGGTGACAGATAGAACAAGGGCCTTGGGACGAAAAGAAGCTTGGGCTAGGAATGAAGACATATATGCACAAAGCCGCAGTGCAAAAAAGAGAGAAAAGCAAGGAAGAAGCCATGGAAAGCGTCTACTGGAAGTGTGGGAGAGGAAGGTGTGGTGTCCATTTTATAGAAGTTGCGCGTCGTGGTGCTGACCCAAAAAGAGGCGGAAGAAGAAGCTCCGTGGTGTCGGTATCAGTATTTCTATTTTAGGGTGACGACTTCGAGAGCAAGCACAATGCTAACCAAAAGCATTGAAGGCTAAAGGTTTGACTTTTGGCTTCTTCATATGTCTATCCTCTTGTCATCATTTTCTATTTTGGTTGGAAGCTTCACCCTTTGTCAATTGTAAGCAGATAATGTCTCTGTTTTCTATTATATTCCTTTTCACATATTTACTTATAGCTAGTAGGTATTGTAGTGACAAAAATAAATACTTTAGGGACAAATTAGAGTGTAATAATTTTCTAGAAGTGTCAAAATAAAGTTTTGCTTGTAACCGTGTAAGTATTGAGATGTGTCGGTTAGCATTAGTGTTTAACAGACTCTGAAATACACGTTCAAAATACGCTTAACTTGTACTCCATCCATTCCTAATTATTTGATTAGATTTGACTTGCACGTTTATTTATGATATGAGTCATAGTTTATTAGTTTTTTTATTTTATCCTAAGAGAGAGATAGAGGGGGAGGAAGAAAATTAGTCAGAGAAAATGAAAAATGAGTTCGTGAAGGATTAAAGGTAGAGAGAGAGATAGAATAATGAAAAGTGTCAAAATGGTAAACACGAAAAAATACTTACAGTATCTTTCTTAATTTAAAAAATGATCAAGTTTTTTGGGACAGCCCAAAAAAAAAATATGAACAATTTTTTTTAAAGGGAGGGAGTATTTTTGCACTTATTCGACGTGGCGTTAAATAACTCTACGCGTTGCCTCAACGTACTTTGTTTCTATTTGAAAATTAGCTCATTGGGTAGCACATTTGGTGACAAAAGAAGAAAATTAGAAATGAATTAGGTAGACTAGCGTGCATTCATCCGCAGAATTGGATTAGGTAAGTACAGGTACATGAAGACAATCACTAGGGGACTACAAAATAGATTATATAAGTATGCCAACTAGATTGGTATACAATTTTCTGATCTCCGCTTAACTTTCCAAATGGCCGAAACAATTGGTCAAAACGTGACAAACAGGCAATACAGCTTGATAAAGAATTCCATAAATGCGTAGTATGTTTATTCATCCACAAATATAGTACAAAAGTTATTGCATTTTGCTTTTCACAAGCAGAAAACCATTTCTGAGGCCATCAATTGTCAGTAAAGATGGCCATTTATTTAGCATATCAGAGTCCTATAAACAAACTGGAGCCAGTATGTCACAAAAGAATTGTACGGAAGTGAAGACCAGAGACTTATGCATTGGAAGTGAAGTTGAAGTTGGCACAAGTTGTCTGGCGGAACAGGAGCGAGGAGCTGAATCCTAGCCTTGATGTTGCAAGATCAAACTGTAGCAGATTGTCCTCAATCTGGTGCCCTCCGATCACGATCGAAGTCCTAGGGTTTGCACCTCCATCCACAAACCCTAGACACAAAACGTTGTCACTCACTTGCACCATCGAGTTTGCACCGAATATCCTCCAGTACACGCTCTCGCTTTGCAGAACGAGATCGATTTGAGGGACAGCCGGACCGACACGCGTGCTGCCGATGTTCTTCGAGCTGAAGCATGCTCCAAAAGGAGCCACAGATGCCACTCTGGGAACGCCAGATAGCTCGTTAACGAAGGCCTTAACAACAGCATTGTAAATTGAAGTTTGCAAGACCGTGTAAGGATTCACGGTGCTGATCTTGGTCCCTCCATAGCCATCAGTCTTGTTGATTGACAGCAAGTTTGTGTTTATGGGGACGACTTTTTCGTTGATCTTGATAGACTTCACGCCGATGAAGTAATCGGATGAAGCTTCTCCTTCAGAGGAAACCGCGGCGGTACTTACGGGGTTGATAATAAGTGGGGTATAAATAAGAGAAGTTGATGCATCAACGTTTGGTAGGAGCACATAGGGTCCATTTCCAAAGAATGCCACACCACTTGCGCGTGTCGAAGAACTCAAGCAGATAGCGAATTTCCTAGGGAAGCTATAAGCAGCGGCGAATTGAGAAGGAAGCGAGATTCGAGTCCTTCCGAGGCCAGCCATACCCTTGGCGCCACTTGCTAGACCTTCTAGGAGAAACGTGGAACCGCAGACGAAGAGAAAGTTGGACTGAGAAACGACTCGGCCGGGGTTCTTCCCATCCGTGGACTGGACTGATACGACGTCGGAGCCCAGATCACCGCTGGTGGCGGTGTTAGTGATGGTGTTGTCCGGGAAGAGGCCGCAAGTGTTGTTGTTGCAACCAGGCCTGGGTGCAGAGTTACATGTTCCGCAGCTGCCGGACCCGGCAAGGTGGCATTGGGCAGAGCCGCAGCGAGCGGGGCGGTACGTGGAGGTCACGTAGCCTTGGTCACAGTCAACCCATAAGAACTGGCCACCGAGATCGACGGTTAGGCTCACGGGGACTAGAGGAGTTCTCTGGTTGATGCGGGTGAGATATTGGAGGGTCGATGAGTCCTTGGTGACCGGAAGGACGAGTGCCTTTGGCCGGAATGAGGTCTGAGCTAGGGCTGCAGATATAGAAAGAAGAGCACAGAGGAAAAAGAAAGGAAAGGAAGAAGCCATTTTCAGATCTTGTGCTGGAGCAGAGGGAGGTTATGCCCTTTTTATAGTGTGTGGTTTGGTTTGGATATTGATATACATTGGGGTATCTTGTCAAGGATGGCAACTTGGGAGCCAGCTCAATGCTACTAACTGGAAGGCCTGAGAATCACTACATGTTTGACTTTGACTTGTTCACGCGTGTGTGCTTCGTGTACCCTTTTCCTATCTTGCTATTTTTTAAGAAGAGGTGTTCAACAAAGACAGATTGTATCAACATCAGAAGATTTGGCAGATGGTCAATTATGTAGAGGTGATCACAACACCTCTGTAATAATAAAACTAATAGTACTAAATTCATTGGAATAAACTTTAGTTACTTGAAATCTTCCTTCAATTTCGTGTATAGTGACAATTATAGTCGCTGAATATTTTTAGTAATTTTTTTAAAAATATTTTTAGAGACAATTATTAACAGCACTTTTTTAGCGTTACTAAATAAAAGTCAGTAAAAATATTTAAAGATGATTGATTGTCGCTATATATGGGGTAGAAAGAAGATTCCTCCGATCGGAAAAACAGCCAAATTTTTTCTAATTCATTTTAACCATGAAAAACATTATAAACTTTAACAATAACGTAACATATTTTTAGTGTCAATTTTATGTTGCCAAAGTTTTACAGGAACATTCCAGAGCAGATGATCCTTATGCCATACTAAATGTTTGAACCGAATAAGTTAGCAGATAAGATGTAACTTTCGGCCCACAATGTAACGGTTAATGTCACAAATCGCTTCTGAGTGTCCTTTCAACGATGATAACATCAAAACATGTTTTGCTGTCTCTGTGACTTTTCAGCGTCAGTATGGCACTGTTGACTGGTAAAAGATTTAAAGCATTCCCTTCTGGCATCTTCATTGTTTATAATATTTTTAGTTTAAAATGAACAAATTCTGTCATTGAAAAATGCCTCATTCAAACAATATTTATCATCTTTGTAAGTACATTACCGAGTTCATCCCACTTGTTTTAACACGTTCGATGTGTCGAAAAAGCGTCTTTGATTAACACGTTAAAAGCGTCTTTGATTAACACAATTAATGTGTTTCGTATTTTTTTTTGAATGGTATCTCTACAAATAGTAGTAGAAATTTTAGTTCACCTAAAAATGAACCCTTTGCATGTTTTTGAAAACATGAAAAACGAAGAAAAAGGTAACCGAACAGCGACAAAAGAATCTCCGACGGAGAAGAAAAAGGTAACCAAACAGCGACAAAGGTAGCCAAACGAAGAAAAAGGTAACCCTTTATCAGGTATTATTTTCTTCTTCTGCGCACAGGTAATGGGTGTTTGGTGCTTGGTTTGACAAACTTACCTTCAAGGCATCGATAGTTTGTTGGAATGACAATAGTACCATAAATTTTAGGATACTTGTATAAAATTCGTTGTTAAGAGAACACGAGCTTTAGCTTTTTCTTTCCTGCCTGGATGCTCTAGGAAAAAATGACTGTCGTTAGCATTTGGTAGACCTGGCAAACGGTTCGACCCGCGCAGGTACGGGTAAAACCCGGTCGGATCCGGATAAAAACTGATCTGGTAATTTATACCCTGGTTTTTTCGGGTACGATTATCTGGGATCCGTACCCTACCCTGGCGGGTAGGGTATTACCCGCGGATAATAAATTAATTTTTATAATTTTTTTTAACAGATGTTCTTCCTTTCTCGTTTCTTCTGTCACACAAACATAACCTCAAAAATTCACATAACAATCTCCCATGAAGATCCATCACACAACAATCACCACAAGAGATTAA
Source organism: Escallonia herrerae (assembly GCA_033070095.1). Lineage (NCBI taxonomy): Eukaryota > Viridiplantae > Streptophyta > Magnoliopsida > Escalloniales > Escalloniaceae > Escallonia > Escallonia herrerae. The sequence continues at coordinate 20,281 of JAVXUP010000850.1, forward strand.
GATCCACTACACAACAATCACCACAAGGCTGAAGATCAAGATTCTTCAATAAACAAAATAAAATACAAGAATATTCAAGATCTAAAGAACTGGCCATAATTTCAAAATCTTTAGAACTGGCCGGCGACGGTAAACTTCAGATCTGGGCGGCGACGGTGAACTTCAGATCGGGACAACATAGATCTGGCTGGCGACGGAGTCGCAATGGACAGCACAGATCTGGTCTGCGACGATCAACGCAGATCTGGTCGGCGACGGACAACGCAGATCTGGTTGGCGACGGAGAGAAGAACGACGCTGCTGCGGTCAGCCCGACAGTCACTTACTCGAACAGTCGAACGATGATAGATTGACAATGGGTAAAGTTTCGATAGATCCATGACAGTGAGGGGGAAGACGAAGTGATGGGAGGCGATAGATCTTTGCGAGAGGGACGGCGGTGGCACAGAGGCAGAGAAGAAGGGGAGATGGCGAAGGCGTAGAAGGGGAGATTGCGGAGGCGCAGAGGCAGAGAAGGGTTTGAGTGAAGTAGAAAAATGAAATTGATGGGTTGTTGGCTTAGGGTTAGGGCACACTTGTTTCTTTATATATCCTTTGAAAAACGGGTAACCCGTCAACCGAACCGAACCGGGACCGACCCGAAAATTACGGGCCGGTTCGGGTACAGGTTTATTTTCTGCGGGTATTCAAAACATGTACATGTACCCGGTATTTTGGCTCGGGTACGTTTCGAATAACGGGTCCGGATAGATTTTTGTCAGGTCTAGCATTTGGTTATATTAGGCCGACTGTAACCCATCAGAGTATACTCTATATGACCACTTTTTCCTTCTCCCACAGATCTTGTGATGATTAACTATCAGAGTAGAATCTACATGACCCGAGTACGCACCGGATCATATTGTCCTTCTTTCCCTCATCATTGACCATGTACTATTTCTTGCAGCACATTTCATTAGTATTGTAGCACAGTTGAAGGATCACTGTTGATACCCATTTTTTTCTGAGTAGTAATGTGTGAATATCAATTTAATCATTAGAACTTTATAATTGTTGTTAGAGTAGTTAAAACAGTTGTTATAGACTTTTAAAATCGTCGCTAAAATAACGAGTAACCTGTTTCAAGAGTCTTTTTCATATGTCCATTCTCTGCCTATGGCATATCTGAATGGGATGCAACCCAGCCCCTCTACGTGATTTTGTATTGATAAGTTGAGGGACAAAGGTGCCACCATGGAACAGAAAATGACTGGTTCATTAGCACTGAACTCACTTGCTTTAATGACTTGTGAGGTTTTTTGCCCTTGTAATTTCAGGACTTCACTTGCTTTCTTCTCGAGTTCATCAGCCTAAAGCCAAATTCTCTAGGCTTGGACATCATGAATGCAAAGTGGGACGCTCTAGGAACAAATGACTGTTATTAGCTTTTTCTTTCGTTTGTTGAGTAGTTCATGGCTAACAATATTTTGCACATATTTTCATTAGAGACATGTTTTGGATCTTAGCAAGATCTATCAAATCTAGTTCATGTTGCATATGTAGAGTACCTTTACCTTGTTTTCGTATTGTTGGCGGTAATTTAAATCTCTATTTGAAATAATGTCGACTACGTCCGAGGATACTTTGGACTTCGAAGAAGCTCACGGAACAACAAAGTCAGGAGTGTGGAATTTTTATACTGGAGTGCAATGGAAGAGGGTAAAGTTGTGTCAGAGTGCAGATATTGCCAAAAGATTGTTGGTTGTTCTCGTGACATGTCTAACATGAGATGTCATTTACAGAGTTAATACACTTTACCCTTAGAGGAGCACACCTGAGGTACTTGAGCCAATGCATATTGAACATCAATCTTCTTCTTACTTGTTTTCTTTTCTGATGAATATTTCAGTTAGATGCCGCGCTTACATCTTATATCGTTGATAATAAATATCAGTTAGATGTAGCACTTACATCTTATATCGTTGATAATATCCGTTTACAGTGGTTAATAGATAGTTTCTGTCATGATTGCATGTGTCGTCTCATATTTCACTGAAACAGTTCAAGTTTTCATTGCAAAGTCACTTCTATGCTTTCAGAGTTGGTACTTATCTGGTCTAGATAGTATGTGTTCGTATATAAAGTTTAAACACTGCGAAATGCGGTAAGCTGGGCTATTGGACTACTCTTTATCCCAAGACATAAGTAAACGGACTAGTTTTACTTCTTATAGGTAATAACTTCAAGCGACAAGTGCCCGTTCTGAAGATGATCTTTTAGAAGTTACGGTAGTGTGTGTTTGTTGGGTATCTAGAATGTCACCTAGCTGAAGGTGAACATTTTGTTCACCGGGCATTTTCATCTAGGTGCTCCCCTAGCTATTATTGTTCACAGTTCCTTGTATCACAGTTAATACCATAAAATAGACGGTATTGAAATATTCTTTTGCAGGCCAAAATGCCTTAGATGCTTCGGGATTGTCTTTCCCTTGCTTCTTCAACGATGCAAGCTACAGGTGCCATATTACAAGATGTTGCTGATTCTGGTGTATTGTTTGCAATTTTACTGTGTAAACACAAGGTTTTTTCATCTCTCTTTTTTTCTTCTTTTTCTATAAGACCTAATAACTTCTGGTTTTGTAGTCTTTTGGCCAGAGAATCTTTCTAATTGCAGCTCAAATGCAAGTCATTAATATGCACAAAAAGCATCCCTTCATCCTGATGATATGCCGGTGCTGATTTGTCTCGTGGAAATTTCACTCTCTGAAAGATTGTCATGTTTTTTTTTTATTTTCATGCAATTTTAATTTTGTAAAAGTGATGTCTATCCTTTTACGAACAACGGTTAGTAGGTCTAGTGTGCAATATGTCTTAATTAGTATTTTCTTTTTTTAATTTGTAATAGAATTGGGATGCAAAATACCACCTTAATGATAACAGTAATTACATTTTTTTAAAATTTTAAAAAGCAAAAAACAAAAAGGGAACTTTTTTTAAGTGATTCTGGTCTGGTCGGGTCTGAGCAAGTCACCCGTTTTTTACCCAACCCGTTCCAACCCAAGTCATGCTTGACCCGTTTCTGACCCAACCCATAGCTGACCCACATTTCTTTGACCCCTAGTCTCCGTGGAGCTACAAGGTGTATATTCTCGTGAACCCCTTAGGCCAGAGACATGGATACTCAATTTGGTGCGCGCAAGCTCTCCTCTGAGTCAAAAAGATACATATAGATCAGCCAAAGCAAAAGGGATGTAGCAAGTGTTCTTGAGAGGCATGTAAACTATTTTTGAGAAAGCAAAACTCCTTTGCCTTCGGACGACAATAAATATTTTTGCTAATGATTTAAGTATATCTCAAGAAGGGAAATAAATCATGTATTTTTCATAATTATGTGAAAGATAAAATTAGTAAGCGTGATGCTATTCTCTTCGAGTATTTCTTGAGGTTGTGTATTTTAACGTATATATTAAATCCACTTATGTCCGCACTTGGTCAGAGAATATATTCTTTTGAGCAGATATATAAATCCATATTCAACCCAATAATATTCGTCTAAACTATAATATTGTTATATGGACATTATTTATCTTAATGTTGTCGGGTATAACTTTGTAATCGGTATATAGCTTCTTCCCCTTTTATATGGCAATGTCTTGTACCACCATTCTTTCTTAAAGTTCTTTTGGTCAGATGTCATTAGCTCAGGGACTCGTGCAATGCAGGGGATTTGCTTTCATTTTTTCCTATATAGCTTTCAAAACACATTAGGAATAATAGGTTGTAACTTTGTGATTTTTTATTTTAGAATGCAACGAAATGATTACAACTATCCATATGTTTCGTCATAGTAATGAACATAAAATGCAGATTCACTTCATGAGTTATTTTTGGTTATAAATGCATGATAGTCATCGCTAAAAACTTTGTATGTTTCTCGTAAGTAACAGCTTTGACATTGCTAATAAATAACGGTAAAAATACTTTTGGTTGTACTTCTAGGCGAAATTCAATCGTGAGTCCTTTGGCTCAAATTTTAGAACATCACCAGCTTAATATAGTAATTTATATCAATCTAACATCTTAAACCAATATCAAGGAACAAAAGTTTATTAAAATCTGCCCCCAACATTTACTGATCTTCTAGTTTTTCTGATTATCCATTCATTTTTTGTGTATGAGAATCGTGTAAAGATTATGTGTGTTCGTATTATTATTCATACCATGATTTGCCTAATATAGTATTTTTAGGAGTTGCAAATTACGCCTAACCTCTAGCATGACATCATGAAACTATATTAGGCTAGGCGTTATTAGAGGTTATGCTAGGCCTAACCTCCCGCCTAGCCTAATATGGTTTTCTTAGCTTGGAAGGCCACTCAATTCCTGGGCTCGCTTTGATGTTGTTCGATTGGAACTTAAATCTTTCCATGAGTTAACTACTAAAGATGATTGTTTTTCAGAGCAATTTAGTTTGACGAATATGGATAACATCCTAATTCAAATTATATTCGGAGATATAGTTATGCCGTGACGAACAAAATCTTAATCCGCATCCACGTAACAAGTATTATTTCATAAATTATCCATCTGAATAGTCAAACTTGAAGGACGTACGGCTAAGTAGTCAAAAGACTTTTTCTTGATCAAGCAAATCAAGCCATACCAACAATATACAATTTAAATGACAATGTATATTGTTGGTTAAATTATTAATAAGAATTCAATGGTGTGGCTGTTGATGGTATATTCGTTGACAAAAATTTTGTGCTGTAGAATACTTTAATCGACATAAACGAATATCTTAACCACCCACATTAAATGTGACATTAGGCCATAAATCTTAGTACCACAAATTTAACTTCACTAAATATATTTAGTGACAATTAATTATCATTAAACAAGGAGTGGTAGCCTTAATTAGCAGCAAAGCTTTTTCCACGTTTGGAATACTTTCTAACTGAATGTTCTCCAAAAGTATTGAAAAAAGAAAGAGAGTGTCTATTTTGACACCCTTTATGATTGTCGTCCACATTCTCATTTGTTGCTAAAGTACAGTAATGACAAAATATTTTATTTTAGCAGCAAATGATTGTGTTGAAAGGTACAATAAGGCATGGAAATAAACGTATTAAAAAAGAAATGAAAAATTGTAGCATACTTGAGTAAAAAAACAAATTTGGATCGGTTCACCTAAATCAAGATAGCAAGAGCATGCAGCAACAAACTGCAAGAGTGTCTAATATTTTGTCTCTGCAAAGTCCAAACAAGATTTTGAAGAAACCATGATTGACCATACTTTATTGAAAACAAATGGAAACAAGATGAAATACAAACAATTTTTTTGTCAGAAACAAAGACAAAGCATGAGCATATATGAAAAAATTTCAGAAAATAGAAAACTTGAACATGGGATGGTTGAGTAGTGAATAATCACTACTTAGACATTGGCTGTGAAGTTGAAGTTGGCGCAGGTTGTCTGACTGAAGAGGAGCGAGGAGGTAAATCCTAGTCTCGACGATGCGAGATCAAACTGTAGCAGAATGTCCTCAATTTGGTGCCCTCCGATCACAATGGAAGTCCTAGGGTTCACTCCACCATCCACAAACCCTAGACACAAGACTTCATCACTTATATACACCATCGAGTTTGCACCAAACATTCTCCAGTATACATTCTCGTTTTGCAAAACAAGATCAATGGGAGGCACCGCAGGCCCGCCGCGTGTGCTAACAATGCCCTTTGAGCTGAAGCATGCACCGAAAGGAGCCACAGATGCCACCCTAGTAGCGTTAAGCTCGTTAACGAATGCCTCAACAACAGCATTGTAGATGGAAGTTTCCAAAACGGTGTAGGGATTCACAGTGCTGATCTTAGTTCCACCATAGCCGTCAGTATTGTTGATGGACAACAATTTGGCATTAATGGGGACTATCTTTCCGTTGACCTTGACAGATTTTACTCCGATGAAGTAGTCAGATGAAGCAACGCGCCAACTTCGGGGTTGATAAAAAGTGGAGTGTAAGTAAGAAGACTCGATGCATCGACATCGGGTAATTGCACGTATGGTCCTCCCCCGAAGAATACAGCCCCGTTTGCGTTCCTTCCAGAAGTTAAGCAAACTGCGAATTTTCTAGGAAAGCTAAAGGAGGCAGAGAACTGAGAAGGAAGCGAGATACGGCTTCTTCCAAGGCCTGCCATACCTTGAACACCATTGGCAAGGCCTCCTAAGAGGAATGGTAAGGTACAAACAAGCAGAAAGTCAAGTTCAGAAACTTGTCCGGGGTTCTTGGAGACGACATCGGAACCAAGGTCGCCGATTGTGGAGGTGCGGGTGACGGTATTTTCGGGAAAGAGGCCGCAGGTGTTGGTGGCAGTTGCACAGGCAGTGGAGCAGCAAGGTTGCACAGAGCGGAGCGGCAACGGGCGGGGCGGAAGGTGGAGGTGACATAGTCATTGCCTTCACAGTCAACTCATAGGACTCGCCCCCAAGATCAAGGGTTAAGTTTACGGCGACAAGAGGAGTCCTCTGATTGAGATGGGTGATGTACTGCAAGGTTGATGCATCTTTCCAAACGGGTAAAACAAGCGCTTTGGGTCGGAATGAGGTTTGGGCTAAAGAAGAAGATATGCAAAGAAGAGCACAAAAGAGAAAGACATGAAAGGAACTGGAAGCCATTGTAGCGTAATATCCCAATAAGAGAGTTTTGAAGTGTGTTGGAGGAGAGGAAGGCTTGTGTCTTTTTTATAGCATGCAGGTAGGGTGGGTTGTGTTTGCAGGGCAGACTCGGAAGCTAAAATTTGTCAAGGAAGGCAACTCAAGGGCAGCTTAACGCCATCCAGGAGGGTTCAACCATCAAATCTTGACTTTGATCTACACAACTATTGTAGACGATATGTATGAGTAAATTAAGTTCTCTTTGAAAGGCCAAATGAAGCAGAAAAAGATAAGGTATATGATTGGCCCATAGACTAGAAAATTTGTCGTACAACTTAGTGAACAAGTGAAAGAGGCTTAAATTTTGGATTGGATATAGTAATTAAGAATAAACTTTGGCTCCTACTCGGTTCGTAACAATCTTTCTCCTACCTTCTAATAGCGACAATCAATCGTTTTTAAATGTTTTTAGTGATTTTTTTTCTAATACTTTCAGTGACAATTATTAGCAGCAGTTTTTAGCGTCACTAAATAAAAGCCAATAAGAATATTTAGTAACCATTGATTGTCGCTATATAGGAGGTAGGATGAAGATTCCTCAAACCGAGGTAGCAGCCAATTTTTTTCATTAATTAATTGATTTCCAAAGCTATGTATATAGGAGAATAACATACGCTAAGAGGAAGAAACAGGTGAATTTGACGGAGCTGGGGAGTAACAAAATCCTTCCCCGAGAAAATGCAAACGTCTTACGCAATTTATGCATGAGCGACCGACTGCTAGAGCTCGTGAATTTAGTTTTTGAAGATGGAAGAAATTTGGGGCCAAAAAAACATTTTCTGTCAGAAATGGTGTAGCCCGTTGGATAGGCCATGAAACTTATGCTTGTTCACAAAGTTGATAAAATACTGTATTGCGTTAACCTATTGCTTTGTGGCACTGCAATTTTTTGATTAATTAGTCGCTAAAGATATCTCTTAGGCTAAAAAATCATATCTCACGGGCTTGTGTGTATTGGACATGAATCATTTAGCTCGGCAAATATGTCGAGTTTGCAACAATTTTGCTTATCATGGTAGTATGAGTCTTAGTCTGATGTTAAAAGTTTTTGAAGGCTACGAACAATTGTTCATGGCAGATGGCTAATGTATGGTGAAAAAGACTGCAAATTAATGTTTTTGTTTTATTCCTTTAACTACCCAAAATTCGTCAACGGAGAATATAGAACAGTCCTCCAAAGTTAAATATATTCCAAGTTGAAAAATAGAGTTTTTACATGCAATGGTCATAAAGCTGGTGGCTGAGGAATGACCAGATCCCATGCACATTGCCAGTCTGGACTTGAACTCTTCACTTGAATTGAAGAACCATTCCTCTATTTGGTTCTATTATACATTTGATTAAGGAAATGAAAATGGCCCCGCTCAAGCATTTCAGGCTTGCAAGTCGACTCCCTTGAATTTTAATTTTGACAATCGACCCTTCTTATCTATCAATAATTATACGGGGATAAATTTGGACATGAAGCTCTAAAAATATCCCTGACTTTCCCTAAAATGCCAAAGATTTTCTGTCCAAAGAAAAAAAATTCAAGAACCATCAACCACGTCCCACCCCCGCCTCGTGCCGCAGCCATTCGAACCAGTGTCCCTTTCCGCCCATCCTCGCTGCCTTTGCAATCAACCGCCATCGGCAACAAGATCCTAGCCACCGCCTCAGTCTAACTCTATCTCCAGCTCCTCCACCACCGCACTCTCCGCCATGGATGAAGCATCGCCAACTTCCTCCCCCCCTCCCCAGCCACCTACCACCTCACCACAGCCATCATTCACCGAAAGCCCCCCTTCCTTGATTCCCCCACCCCGCTGCCACCATCAACCATCACCCCTAGCCCATTCGAACCCACCTCCAAAAACATCAACAAACTAGAAACAAAACCTCAATCTCTTTGTTGATGATGATGGGCGGTGGTTTGGTGGTGTTACAGGTAGGTAGTTCGATCGTAGTTGGGGTGCGCTCGCTAGGGATGGTGGTGGTTATCAGCGTGGGCTCGTTGGCGACGGCTGTGGTGGTTGTTAGGGTGGCAGGTGGATGGGTTGGGTAGGTTCTGTTCATGGTGATGCGCAACATTTTTGTGGTGTTACAGGTAGGTGGCTCAACGGTTTGGTGTAGGGTTTGTAGGGTTTAGGGATGGTTGTGTGGTGATTCTTGGGGTAGGCAAGTGGAGTCATTGGCAGTGGTGGTTCTTTGGTGGTGATACTAATGGTTTTGTGGCGGCAGTTTCAGTATAGTGGTGATGATTCTTGAGTTAGGGGTGGTTGTTGGTGTGGTGGTGGTGGTGCTCGAGTTGTTGATGAAGGAATGAGAAATAGAAATCTAAGGAATGATGGCAGTTGGCAGTAGTAGTGCTTGAGTTGGGGTGGGTGGTGGCGCTTAAGTTAGGGCTGGTGCGGCGTTGGCGGCGGCACTTGAGTTGTGGGTGGTGCGGCTCGGCGATGGTGGTGGAGCTTGAGATGTGGCGCTTGAGATGATGAAAAAATTGAGGAAGAAAAAAGTAAGGAATAGAATTTTGACGAGCACAAGGGTATTTTGGTCATTTTACAGGCCAATTAATCGTTCAAAAACGACCAATTCTACTCAATTGACCAAATTGATAGATAAAAGGAATCAGTTGTCAAAATTAATACTTGTGGGAGTCAACTCGTAAATCCAAAATACTTGAGGGGGCCATTTGTCATTTTTCCCATTTGACATGTGTTACCCAGTAAGTATTAGCCTGCACCCCTTTCTAAAAGGGGGAAAAAATAACTTCACGTTGAAGCCATCTCCCAACAACCGGATTTAGATAACACTAATTTAAAGATTGAGAGTTTTTAAGCAGCAGTAAAAAAATAAGAGTTTTTTCAAAACTATAGCAAACGTCAGTGATGATTAGGAATGCTTAATATAAACTGCATTGCTAGTTCCTTACATATGCTTAATTTGTAAGTCTAGCATAGAAAACCCGCACATAACCTAGTAGAATTTAGTCAGAAGAGAAGTTACATAACCTTTCAGCCCAGCAAAACCTTTTTCCTAATTCAAGAGAAACAAATCATATTGCACAGACTCTAACAAAAGGAGAGGAGGAGCAACCCTCACAACGAGAGACAAACAACCCAAAGGGCGCACAGAAGAGAAAGAGGTGGGGTTTGGTTGAAGTGCAAATACTAAGGTCACAGGTTTCGCTGCACTCCATTCATCAGACCACGGACAAGTTTGAAGGTGCAAATACATAAGGTCATAGTTTGTACTGGGTAAATCAGACTGAAACTAGATCGGCACTGTTCAGGAACTACCTCGTATCTGGAATTTGTTTTCCAATCCCGGCTTTTGGTTGTTTACGATGGCGGAGAAAAACATAAGTTCTTTCGTAAAAGTCCCACCAATTAGTTCAAACATGCTAGAAAAAAGTGGGAAATACAAGTTTGTATGTTCTTGTTATTATCCACAGAAGAATTACATAGAAAATGAATCATACATTATTGAATACTGCATTAACAGAAAGAATGCGTGAGGGATAAATTAAAACAAGAGAAAGAAAAACAATAGAAAAAGAAGAAAGGGCATTTCAAATGGTTGAGTAGTGAATAACCACAGCCTAAGCATTTGATGTGAAGTTGAAGTTGGCGCATGTTGTCTGCCTGAAGAGGAGCGAGGAGGTAAATCCTAGTCTCGACGATGCAAGGTCAAACTGTAGCAGAATGTCCTCAATTTGGTGCCCTCCGATCACAATGGAAGTCCTAGGGTTCACTCCACCATCCACAAACCCTAGACACAAAACGTCATCACTCACATAAACCATTGAGTTTACGCCAAACATCCTCCAGTACACGTTCTCGTTTTGCAAAACAAGATCAATGGGAGGCACGGCAGGTCCACCGCGTGTGCTAACAATGCCCTTTGAGCTAAAGCATGCACCGAAAGGAGCCACAGACGCCACCCTAGTTGCATTAAGCTCGTTAGCAAAGGCGTCAACAACAGCACTGTAGATCGAAGTTTCCAGAACGGTGTAGGGATTCACAGTGCTGATCTTAGTTCCACCATAGCCGTCAGTATTGTTGATGGACAACAATTTGGCGTTAATGGGGACGATCTTTTCATTGACCTTGACAGATTTTACTCCGATGAAGTAATCAGTTGAAGCAACACCACCAACTTCGGGGTTGATAAAAAGTGGAGTGTAAGTAAGAAGACTCGATGCATCGACACCAGGTAATAGCACGTACGGTCCATCCCCAAAGAACACAGCACCGTTTGCATTCCTTCCAGAAGTTAAGCAAAGTCCGAATTTTCTCGGAAAGCTAAAGGAGGCAGAGAACTGAGAAAGAAGCGAGATACGACTTCTTCCAAGGCCAGCCATACCTTGAACGCCATTGGCAAGGCCTTCTAAGAGGAACGGTGAGGTACAAACAAGCAGAAAGTCAAGTTCAGAAACAACTTGTCCGGGGTTCTTCCCATTGGTGGATTGGATGGAGACGACATCGGAACCAAGGTCGCCGTACGTGGAGGTGCGAGTGACGGTGTTTTCCGGGAAGAGGCCGAAGGTGTTGGTGGCTGTTGCACAGGCAGTGGAGCCAGCAAGGTTGCATTGAGCGGAGCGGCAACGGGCTGGGAGAAAGGTGGAGGTGACATAGCCTTTGCTTTCACAGTCAACCCATAAGGATTCGCCGCCAAGATCGAGGGTTAAGTTTACGGAGACAAGAGGAGTCCTCTGGTTGAGATGGGTGATGTACTGCAAGGTTGATGGATCTTTCGAAACGGGTAAAACAAGTGCTTTAGGTCGGAAAGAGGTTTGGGCTAAAGAAGAAGATATGAAAAGAAGGGAGAAGAAGAGAATGAAACGCAATGAGGAAGCCATGAGAGAGGTGTTGTAGTGATGAAATGAGAGCTTGAAATGTGTTGATGGAAGAGGAAGGCCTGCATGTCCTTATTTATAGCAGATTGAGTTTGCAGTTATGTTGGTTGGGTCAATCTGTGGTGGCTGAACAGGGAAGCTGCCAAAGCTGTCAACGGCGGCGGTTGCACCTCTAGAACAGTTTTTGAGGGCTACAATTTGGACTTTGATTTATTGGTTGTCCGCTTTTCTGCCTTGGTTCTTTTCTTATTGCTGAAATAACAATGACGTCAACGAGAACTCACGATTCGGTTCTGCACAACACCTGAAAATATGGAGGAACTAAAGTCCCTAATTAGACTTGAGGGAGATATCAAGAAAATGCACTTTTTTGCAATTTTTGTTAGTTTGCCATGGATCTTAAGTGACTGCCTAACTAACAACGTTGTTAGTAGGAAGTATTTGCTACCCTTAGAAGGGGTTAAGGACCTGGGACCAAAAAAAGGTTCAAACTTGGGAAGTCTAAACATGATCATAGCAATGGCCAGTAAAAATTTGCTGACAAGTATAATGTAGTGATAATTAAGGCTTCGTTTGACAAAAAAAATTTTTTGGTTTTCAGTTTTTAAAGAGCAGTTTTTTAAAGAGCAGCTTAATTTTATTTTATAAAAACAAGTGGGTGTTTGATAACCCCTTTTTTTTTTGAGGTTTTTTTTTTTGGTGTTTGGTAACCCTTTTTATTTTGACTTTTTTTTTTTGGTGGTTTGCAGTGACGGTGGTGGGGCGTAGCGGTGGTCGATGGTGGTGGTGGTGGCCAACGGTCGGAGGTGGCTGCCGGCAGTCACCGGCGGTGGTGGGGCGTAGCGGTGGTCGACGGTGGTGGTGGTGGTGGCCGACGGCTGGAGGTGGCTGCCGGCAGTCACCGGCGGTGGTGGCCGGCGGCCGGAGGTAGCTGCCGGCAGTCTCCGGCGGTGGTCGCCGACGGCCGGAGGTAGCTGCCGGCCGTCTCCGGCGGTGGTCGCCGGCGGCCGGAGGTGGCTGCCGGCAGTCTCCGGCGGTGGTCGCCGGCGGCCGGAGGTGGTTGCAGGCAGTATCCGGCGGTGGTCGCCGGCGCCCGGAGGTGGCTGCCGGCAGTCTCCGGCGGTGGCCGCCGGTGGTTGTCGGCAGTCTACGGCGGTGGTCGCCGGCGGCCGGCAGTCTCCGGCGGTGGTCGCCTGAGGTGGCTGCCGGCGGTGGGAGGGTGGTGGTGGTGGTCGAAAAAAAAAACCAAAAGTGAAAAAAAAAACCAGTTTTTGGAGTTTTTTTTTTACTCTGCAGTTTAAAAACTGGTTTTTTAAATTGAAAAAAAAATGGTTACCAAACGCTCTTTTTTTTCAGTTTTTAAAACTGAAAAAAAAAGGGAAAAAAATTTTGTCAAACGGGGCCTAAGTTTAAACACGCAGATTATCGATACACGCCTTTGTTTTTTAGTGCGTGGGGAGGTCCTGATTCCGTTACTAGCATTGGTGTGTTAATTTCCGCACAAAAAAAAAAGGTCATTAAGTAGGTTATATGATGAAATTAATGTTTAAGTGTTGATCGCGCAAAGACACGAATTTTTCTAGTGTGTTATATCGCAATGGAGGGGATAAATTTTATAGTATCATTTTTTGCAAAAATCACACTATTATTACAAAAAAGAGTTAACAAAACATCATTAATATCTCTCCCGTAAACTGATGTTCTCTCAATTCTGAAGTCCTCGCTGCATCCCGTATATGCAGAGGCTTAGAATCTTGGAAGTATTCAGGGTATCAGGTCCGCTGCTACAGCTCCAGAAATCAACCATTTTCTGTTTGTAGATGACTCTTTTTAGTGTTCTTTCATACGGATCAAAAGAACTCAGAGAGTTTAAACAACCGACTGGACCGTTTATGTAGGGATTCGGGATATATAACTCATCAACTTTGGATCTTGTAACTAATCGCAAGGGTTTTTTTGGTTCTCTAGTTGATCGGGATCAAAATAGTTGGGTAGAGTGGAAAGGGTTATTGTTAACAAAGCAGGCAGAGCCACATTGTTGCAGCCAATTCTGTCCAGTTTACTCATTCATCAAATGCAATGCATCTGTTTCCAACTTACGCGTGCAAATTAACATATTCACACACTCAATAATCGATTTTGGTGGTCAGGCAATGGTTCTAAGAAAAGGATTCCATGAGTAAGTTCGCAGTAGGGTTTGTGTGGGCCTACGAATAAAGGAGGTTTAAGGTATTGCTATACAGGACTCTTTAATGCTGCATTACTTGCTACAATAGGCTGAAAGATAATTTGTCAACCAACCTTTGTTGTTACGTCCATATCCACGGCTGAATATTGCAGGTGTAGCTCTTTCATGAATTTTCCAAGCTAAGGGAACTTTTTGTGAGCATGGCGAAGAATACTAGCGGGCAGAGAGACTCTACGCTTAGGAGTACGGCAGCAAGTGAATAAAAAATTTTAATTCAATACTTGCGGGAAGATAATTGGCTCTCTTAATTATTGGCAATATCTCTTTGAACTTGCAAGGCTAATCCAAATTCATTCGCTAAGGTAGCAAATTTAATAGTAAATGGAGAGTAAAATGCTGGGTTAGTCAATTCCATTTCCCAATTGAATTGCTAAAGATATCCTAAGCACTGTATTGAGGGCAAACTGAGATGATCAACGGGTCTGGAACATTCTACGTAGAGATTTTCTGTCCGTTCAACCTGTCTCTTGTGCAATTCGTAGTAGTAATCTCTATGTCTCTTGTGCAAATAACTTTAATTTGAAACCCTCACACATCTTTTCTTAGAATGTCCTTACCTTTGTACAGTGTGATCGGTCCATTCTATATAGTTATTCCACATAAAAATGAGGGTACTACGCTTTTCAAGTGGTTGATCTGCTTCTTAGATCCTCTCCCTCGATACAAACAATTTCATCTTGTAGTGTAGTATTTATCTCTTTGTGGTTCATCTGAAAACATAAGAACGAGATTATCTTTGTCCGATTCATCCAACCTTATTACTCATTTGGGTCGTGCCAGATAAAACTCAATTTGATCATTGTATATACATTAATCATCTAGCAAGCATGTTGATTTGAGACATGAGGTAAGCAGCTTGGTATTGGATTAATAGCTTCAGATCAGCACAATCATTGTGTTTGCGTGCCTATTAGTGAGAAAAAAGGCGGCCGATGACCACTCAGCCCAAGCTATCGTGCTTCTTATGGCTTGCACATGGACTCACTCTTGTAATTTCATGCATTTCACGATCTATACTGACTTGAATTTCTTTGATCGTTAGCCATGACAGCAGTAAAAATCTCCACACATGACCAGTGTATTTTACTAGTATGTAGCTTCAAGGTGCAGTTTCTTGAAGAAGCATAAGGACTTGTTTAAGATGATTATTTTTCTTGCTACTGCATGCAACCTGTACAACAAATGATAAATTTGGTGATTTTTTTATGGTGTCGTTTTAGTCGTCTTCATTTTGGATTATAATATTGGTTATACTCTGTTGTATAACTGCATATATAAAAACTTATTATTAAAGCAATTCTCCTGAATAAAAAAAAAACCTTGAAAGGCACAATGCTGAATGCAATCACTTATTCACAACCACAAACACTTAGACCTAAAATTAACCTTAAATCATGTGCAAAAGGGACCCAGACCACATAGTGAAAGGGTGCAGCGAGAAGCTAACGCAGTTTTGATACACTCATGTTAATAGCTACAATTCTTTGGTAGGAGGAGTGTGTTTTGCAGAAAACAAAAAGGTCAAAGAGCGTTCTTAAAGAGTAGAAAAGTATGGGATAAAAATATGCTTAAAGGTAATATATGACGTTTTAAGATGAATAATCACTTGTTAGATGGTAGAAATAACTCACGCTATTTTCTTAATCGATCGACGGTAAGTTTGTATCCCGTGCTAAGTAGCAAATCAAGTAACCCCGAAACAAAATATACACATTCCAGCTTAATAAATATGATACATATATGTAAGGCTGTAAATGAACCGAGCCGTTCACGAACGGCTCGTGATTCGTTCTCCTTAAAACTCGTTCGTGTTTATTCATAATAAACAAACCGAACATGAATAAGTTTGTAGAGCTCGTTTATTAAACGAGCCGAACATGAACACTCCAAAATGAACACAAATGTGTTCGCGAACAACTCGTCTAAATAATAAATTAATTATAATATATTAAAAGAATTATATTTACATAAATCTCATAAATAAATGTTTAAATTTGGAAGGCCTAAAGTCAATTTGTCTAAAACCCCAAGTCCATTTATAAATATAGAGCCCATGAGAATACTTATACATAAGTCCTACCTCTAATATCCCAATATGTGAAGCCCACTATCTAAGAAACCCTAACTATATAAACTAAACCTAAATACTCACATACATTAGTAACATCACAACTTCAAAGACAGCCGCACTCCAGGCCCTCCCTCGTCCTCTCTCTCTCTCTCTCTCTCTCTCTCTCTCTCTCTCTCCACACAAGCATACACACCTCACCGATGGCACATGGCCTCTCTCTCTCTCCCCCATCCCTTCACAAACACACATCCCGGCTACGACGCCGATCATTCTTAGTTTTGATCTAGCTCGAGGAAGAGGGCAGCCACCTGTGCAAGAGCAACTGAAGAAATCGAGCTATTGTAATCGAGACCTTTTCTTATACATGCAACCACCGGTGCCCAAAGATCGCGATTAGTGATGTTACTTCCCTTGCCTACGATGCCATAATTGCCTCCATCTCGCAGTTGCCGGCGGCACATGTGTCGTCCTGTTTTTTCTATCTTCATCGCCAATGATCAAGATCTCTTTTGTAGTGTTTTTGATTCCCCATCCCCCTCCTTGTATCTTCTGTAATATTATTTTTGATTCATTATAGCTTGATGAAATTGAAGGATTTGAGGATTATTTGCAAAGTTTAGGGATTTGGTTGGAATTGAATATGTACACGAGCCGAGTTTCCGAACTCGAGTTCGGCTTGTATTGTTAAACGAGTCACGCTCGAATTTTACAGTCACGAACTCTAGCCAACTTTGAACATCGTTGTTTTGGCTTTAGATGAACTCGAGCCAAGCTCCAACATACCAAAAGTTAAACGAACGGAGTTTGAACATATTCATGTTTCGCTCAAACTCGGTTCGTATATAGCCCATATATGTCGGAAATACTGGCATCTCTCAAGGGAATTTCTACTAGATAGAAGAAAAACATTTAGGGTATGTGTTGGCTCCACCTCATCTCTTTCTCTATTACCCTACGTCCCTAACCGAGAGCAAGTAGCTTGATTTGGGATTGATTCTTTCTGACTTTTCCAGATCATCACACAAAATAACCAATCATTTAGGTCAAAGTTAAATTGGTAGTAAATGGTGTGACAGCCCAAATGAGATGGGTTCGAAGTCTAACATTGCAACCACGTGACTAGTTCTCTAGAGTCGGTCAGTCAGTCATAGTTCACCATTCCGCGCTACTTATTCATGAATTTATGTCTGTTTAAGGCAAACTTTGTATCATTGATATGTGACAGTTTAATACCTCATGTCTATTTAAGGCAACCTTTGTACCGTTGACACACACACACACACACACACACACACACACACACATATATATATATATATATATATATATATATATATATATATATATATATATATATGGGAGCTGATCTGTTGATAACGCTAGCAAAATAGAGAATTTTGCTAGCGCGATCTGGCCGTCCACGCGAGATCTGTGGACGGTCCAGATCATTTTTTTACATTTTTTTAAAGTTTGTCTGCTACATTATGTAGCGGACAGATCTTGCTGCCAGAAGATTCACCGGCGGAAGTTTCAGTTTCCGAAGTGGTTGTAGAAGCCTTCCCCTCATCCCATCCCAGCGGCAACCCCTACATCATCCCAATGTGCTGCCACCGTCCCCACTCCCTCCTTTCCCAAGCCACGACGACCCTTGTCTGCCTCGACACCACCATCGATCCACGGCCGCCCCAAACCACCGCGACCCCCTTCTTTCCAAGATCCCAACAACGGTCGTGTCGGAGGCGGTGCGATAGAGCAGATCCAATGGCGATTAGGTAGCTTAGGGCGAGGCTGAAGTGCTTCCATCTCACGAGGTGGTGGTGGCAGTGAGGCAGTCGTCGATGAAGGGGTGCGCGGGAAGTTTTGAGACAGAAATGGGGTTGGGGGCAGGGGGGAGTAATGACATTAATGGTATTAAAAACAAGATGAAGGGTATTGGTATTAATGGAAGAAGATGAAATAATGGCATTGAAAAATAAATAAGGTTTCAATTCAGGGGCAACAAAGTCTTTTTATCAAAACCGTTAGGGTTTTTCCAATTCCGTTTGGTCAACGGACATAAGTGTAATTATTGCAAGCTATTGTCCTCGCGTGTAATTACCCTCAAACCTCAGGGACATAGGTGTAATTAGCCCATAAATTTATAATATTTTAAAAATTCAAAATTGAAAAGTCCACATGGTAAGTTAAGAGAGTGTCCAAGTAAATGATGACTAGATAACATTCTCCCAGTTTCGACTTTCATATATACTACCTCACTAATCCGGACAAGTTAGGCCCAGGTGAGTTCTATTTAAATGTTGTGAGTATGTTTGATTTCAATATATTTTGCTGTAATTAAGGTTGGATATTAAGAATCATGTCGATGATTTTAAAAATTACGATTTATTCATATTCACTTGAAGTGAACTATCGAATTCAAAACATATCGCATTATGCATTTCACATATAATCATAATAAAAAAAAAATTCAATGAAAGTATAATCCTAAAATTATTTCATAATAGTAAAGCATGTTATAGTGCTTAATTAAAAATTAGTGAGATTCAGAAGTTCACAATAAAGTATTCAAAAAGTGAAGTATACAATGAATAATCAATTATTTCACATCAAATTAAAATGTCACTTTGTTCTTTAGTATTTTAGGTAGTACTTTTATTTTCTTTACTTTGTTCTTTAGTAATTTCAAGAATCTATACATACAATTATATTTATGCTATTCATTTTGCTTACCATATCCATATAAGTGTGAGACATTTTTTTAGTTTTTTAAGTTATGTGGCGCATCATTGATCAACAATTTTATTTTATAAGTACCTCTGATAGAATTACTTATCATATATTAAATTAGACAACTATTGCAGTCCTCTACAACGAATTTTGTAAAGTTAGAATATCACATATTTAACATTATTTTTTGGTAGATTTTCCTATATATACACGTGAATTAAAATATAATGAATTAAAAATCAGTCGCAGTCATTTGTATTCAAAAAGAAAAATATTAAAAAAAGGTGCACGAAGTATACAATTAATAGTTCATTGTTCAGACATAAATAGGTAACTAAAAATAGACATTGGAAGTGAAATAGAACCATGTGGATCAATTTTAATTCATTTCAGGTAATGAATTATTTTTACCCACTGCTCATGAAAATCCTTACAACCTTCTATACAAATAAGTTAATGATCGATAAATATGCTTAGTGTCATTTTTGTCGATACCATGACTAATAATTTTTAAAAGTACATTTTTAAAGTCACTAAATAAGTACCATTAAAAGTATACAACGACTATTGAGTTTCATTGTATAGGAGGTTGTAAGTATCTTCCTATGACCTGGGTAACGGCAAAAAGTTTCTTAAATAATCATCATTTTAAAAGATAGAATTAACCTAATAAAAGAAATAGTGTAGCATTACGGTGACAATCCCTATATTTTAATTGTTTCACTTCAAGATCATGTTCAACAAATTTTGGAGGTGCCGTTTTCATCTATTTTTGAAGATTTTCTAAAGTAATCAATTTTTAAAATGCGTTATATTTGATTCTTTGTTTTGGGCATTCAAAAGAGGATATGATTTCTACTTAAGACTTTGAGTTATTATATTAAAATTAATTTGTGAAGTAAACTGTTATTTTGACATTTCAAATATATCTAAAAATGAAGTCATATTTGTTTCTTATATTACTTATATGAAAAAATGTTAAATACTTGTAACGCCCCGATTTTTTTATTGAAGCGTTAATTTCAAATAAACAAAATTAGGAAACCTCAAAATATCCAAAATTCTCCCAATTGGGTATTCAGAACATCTAAGAATAAGTATCCAAGAAACATCAATAAATGTCACACCAGCTTAAAACTATTACATTGACCTCAATTACTCCTACACAGAGCTCCAAAATAAAATCTAAAGCCAAATCCAATCATACAACAAATATAAAATGAAAATCCTTCCCTAAAAAGCTTCTTACTTAGTCATGCCTTAAAATCCTTTGTACAACTCCAACCATTGCCTGATAACCTGAAAGTAAGGGGTGAGCACAAAGCTCAGTAAAAATAATCTCACACACACGCACCCACAGAGTACAAAGCACGCTATATCGATAGTAATACTTGAAGGTGATAAAGTAAGATACCAAGGTGCATGGCGAATACCAAAACCAGTGCACTAACTTTCAATTCAGAAATCAGATTAACAACAAGATCAAATAGCTCGTATCGGCAGACATTACAACCTCAAAGTAAGGAATTACCATATATAACTAAATTTACAGCGGGTCATAAGGTTTCAATGTGTTTAAAACAATACAAATTTAAGTTCAAAACGTTTCCACCAGTTTTGATAAGGATATCTTCTATTCCAAAAAGACTATAGTGAATAGATCAGATATCAAAATTCAAATATTGAATTAGTACAAAGACGAAGACCACGGGAGCCATTCAGAAATGTGTCATGCATGCCATTACTGACACGTGAGACAAGATTCAGAAATTAAGATCACGATCTCTAGCCCATCCCGCTGAGCTAGCCCACGTTCCAATCCACGTGGGTAAGTCAGAAATAGATAAGTCACATACACTGTGACATGGCTCGCCAGATTATAAAAACATACACCAAATTAACTTAATAAACACCAAGAGTTTGAAGCCGACAAAGTCATTCTCGTTTACACGATTCTACGCAGAATAGTTTTATTCAAGGGCTAACTTCAACAATAAAATAGACGAATTCTAATAAACTCAAAGGAAGAGGACTCGTTACTGTTTCCGTAACGTCTAAGATCATCAAAAACTGATAAGAAACGAATAAGATGGAGTAAGTCAAAGTGAGCTGATTTGCAGTGTCAAACAACAACTTTTGCACTGACGAATAACTTTCAAACTGAATTTTGATCAGGAAATAGATAGATTCTGATAAAACACAAAACAAAGAAGTTTAAGAGGACTCTTTAAGGTTTCCAGATCGTCTAGAATCATGAAGAACCAATGAGAAACAAAGGAGATAGATCAAATCGAAATGGGCTGATTTACAGTGTCAAAAACAGAAAAGTCTGCACTAATAAATAACTTTCAAACTCAATTTTGACCAAGAACCAAATGGATTCTAATAAAACCTTAAACTATAAAGTCGAATAAGACTCTTCAAGGATTTCAGAATGTTAAAGATCATTAAAAACCAATGAGAAACAAATAAGATACAACAAATCGAAATTGGCTGACCTGAATTGGCAGAAATATAAGCATAACAATGTTCAAGTCTATTTTTGAATATGGATCACTTCGAATTTCGGAAAACACAAAACTATAAAGTTGTAGTAAGATATTTGAGGTTTTCAAAAAGTGTAAGAACACTAAAGTTGGCCAAGTAACGAAAAAGTTACAGACTTTTGAATTCGCTATAAAGATTTACAATAAAAAGATCACGAATCAAAGTCAATAATCGGAAGTACAAAGAACTATTTAGCGTAACGATCAAGAATGTAATTAGGGTTCTAAAGAATCAATAGATCTCTTTAAACAAAAAATTCATTTGATGAACGGATCGATAATCAGAATTTAGATGGGGTAAATGCGTGAGAAAACCTTACCTCAATTGCGTAAATCAACTCCAAGTCTTGATCTTCTCAAACTAATTATATCAAAAATCCTAATATAATAATACCCAAAATTTATATTAGACTCTATCAATCACATTAGCTTATGTGGGTGTTTACCACAAACCTCAATCCCAATATCAAAATAAGATCTTACCTCAATGTAATGACCAAAATCTGAAGAGTATTCTTCCTAGAGATTCTTTGGAGGCTCTTCTGAAGTTTGTGTGGTGCTCCTAAGAATTATATTGCACATAAGTCATGAGCCTAAAAGGAATATAATGATATTCCTAACACAATAAGAATTGCAAAATACCCATTATGTCCCAAAATTTTCTAACTTTATACTTGGGTCATACTAAAACCCAAATTTAAATTGGGTCATCTAATCCTAAAAGTATAACTCACTTTCTAGTAAGAAAATTTTAAATTGATTTTTAGGCCCACTATTTAATTCAAACTCACAATACATTCTAATTCATACTTACACAAGTATCCTGATTAAAAAAAAATCTGGGGTGTTACAATACTAATCTTTACTTTTGATAAATAGTCTTCATACTTTATATTTGTGAGCTTTTATTTTGTCATTTTAAAGTACACTTAAGGTATTAACAATCAAAATTAAGGCCTAATATGTAAGTAATTTCATTAGGTAGTATTTTAAAATTTTTAGAGTTAGTTTCCTAGTTTAAAATGTTTGTAAAAATTGGGCCAATAATATCCACAATTTTTTAACAATAGATTATAGTACATAGTTAATAAGTTGGGGTGAAAAAAGAAAATGACCAAAACAAATAGGATGACGTGTCGTATAAGTAAGAGGGGTAAATAAAAAAAGAAAACTTAGAAAAGCTTATGTGTTTTAAATTTTAATGTGATATAATTAGAATTAACTAATGAAGTAAAAACTCATATTCGTATTTTTAAATTATTTACAACAATGAACTCATATTCTTTTAACATGTTGCTTCTGTATAAAGAAAAAAGCTTTTAATTTGTGACCTATATTTTTTTTCATAAGTAACTTATATTTTCTTTACGTTGAGTGTTTATGTTAGTATTTAAAATATTTTTGAGGAGCTAATAGTCAAAATCAAGTTCCAATACGTTGATACATTGACTATATAGAGTTTTAGAAGGTATGAATTGATATTTTACTGTTATAATGTCAATTAAATTTATAGTAATTATACCTCCGAATTTTTCTCAAAAACTTTTTGGGATTGACTATGAGATGGTCAAACCTGATTTAATATAAATTAAATCAGGATTGTGAGTGTTTGGCAAAAGAGATTAAGAAATTTAATCCATCTCTAAAAGTTAAAAATTGATTTAATCAATTATCCTCAAAAGTGAGGATTATGAAATAATCACTTTTTTCATAATCAGGTTTGACTTTCTAATTTACTATCATATCCTCATATTTTTTACAAAAAGACCTCTCATACCCCTTAATTAATTAGATAGTTTTTAAAATTTATCTCTTCTCCTATTGCTACTCTTCTCCTACGGCTAAAACACATAGAGGGATACATCCGCCCTCTTCCTTCACATCATTTCTGTAAGTTTTTCTATCTTCTTATCTTGTAATCTTTTCTTCTATTTTATAGTTTACGAATAAAAATTATGTTAACGTTATTTATATATTAAAAAATTATTTATTGAGTGTCTTCTATGATTATTTTGTTACAGTACAACTGATTTATCGTATAGCAGAAGTTGGTCCGGTCACTTGACCGAGATAACTTTTTTTTTTTCTTTTTTGCCCAAAAAGTACGTCGGGACTGATGAGTCACGAAGCATGATGAGTCACGAAGCATATTAAAATATCGAAAATGGAGGGCCCAGACATATTATTGCTCCGTCTTTTGACCTTTGAACCAGCGGTGATGATAGAAAACAAAGCTGTCTGTGTCCCCTTATCTTTCCATAAAATAGGGGAAGACCTACCAAGTAATTTGTTAAGCTAAAGAATATACCCAAGAATGATACCAACCTTTTACAACTTTTTTTTTTTATATAGTAAATGCACGGAGATAAGTAGACGATCAAATATCCAAATGAAAAGAATCGAACTTTACACATTTTGTAATGAAAGCTTTGAACGATCTTAAGCTACTAGCATCTCTAAAAGCTTAATTTTATTGAGTTTTTGTACACTTTTTTTTCAATACAAAATTTCTGAAAATTCTTAAGTACTGCAATTTCAGTTTAGTAATTTTGTAACCTTCAAATCCCAAGCCTTGGCATGATATAATTCCTTGACCTCTAATTGTAAATGTCAAGAAAATTAGTGAATTTCTCATGCCCATCACAATTGAAATTGGAACTTAACATTATGACATGATACACTAGGTTCAAGTCATATATATTTGCTTTGAATGTATTTTTACTCAATATTTGAGATATTTCACCCAATATAGTTGATATATGAAATCCTTATAATTAATTCCCTCATGAAAAGCTATTACATTAGTTTAAACATCAACTGGGCAAGTCTTCCATCCAAAAATCTCATACATACAAACTTATCTAAACCAGGCCTACTAAATAAAGAATCATAGTGACTCACTTAATTTGAGGTTGGAACAGCTTCTTTGTCTCATCAACAATGATGAACTAAATCCAAGCATAGAAGTTGCTAAGTTGAACTCCAAAAGATTTTCCTCCAACTGGTAACCCCCTATAGCAATTGAAGCCACTGGAGTCAAACCTCCATCCAGGAACCCCAAGCACATCACTGCATCACTCACTTGCACCATTGAGTTCCTCCCATGTATCCTCCACTTGACCATCTCACTCTGCAACACAAGATCAATCGCCGGCACGGCCGGCCCAACAGGCGTGTTTTCGATCCCTTCTGAGCTAAAGCATACCCCGAATGGTGCCACAGGTGCCACCACAGTCATGTTCATGAAAGTGGCAGTCTTGATATAGGCTCTAGCAAGTATGTCATAAATTGTGCTCTCCATCGTGGTATAGGGGAGGATTGTGCTTATTCTAGTAGCGAACAAGGATTTGTTAAGCGATAATCGCTTGGAATTTATTTTGATGGACTTCACATGAATGTAGTAGTCCTCCGATGGAATGGACATAAGTGGTGTGTACATTAGTGACTTGGAAATGTCGGTGCCGCCGCCTCCGGGAAGTACGACGCCCTCCGATGAGGAGAGACAGAGAGAGAATTTTCTTTGGAGGCCTAAAGTGTTAGCAAGTTGAGCTGGTAAAGAAATCTTAGTCCTTCCGAGGCCTAACATACCTTTTGCACCACTAGCTAGGCCTTTCGTTAGTACTGAGGGAGCACTCGAAAATAAGAAGGGATGGACGGTGGGGATTGCACCCATCTTCCGTTCTTCGACGTAATCAACGGCCATGATGTCTTCTGCTAGCTCTCCTGCTGTGGCCAATTTTGTGATGGTGTTCTCCGGGGTAAGACTACAAATTGTATTGGTAGCAACAACCCTTGTAACTGTCCCACTTTGATGAGAACTTGCCATTGAGCAATGGAGTGAGCAAGAACTGATGGGTTTGTGTGATGATGACACGAATCTCGAGGCACGTTGAATCCAGAGAAATTGACCCCCGAGATCAACAACAAGCTTGATGGGGCTGTGTGGAGTACCCATGTGAATCTGGGTTGTGTACTGGAGGGTTGTTTCATCTTTGGTCACTGGGAGAGAAATAACATTCGGCAAAGAGGGTCTACCAGAAACAGAGGGATTGATGTGGAAAACGAAGCAAACGAGCAGAAGGGAAAGAAGAGAAGAAGCCATGGATGAACACTGTAAGTGTGTGTTTTGGGGAGCAATTGGAACTTGTATATTGCGGAGGGTCGCCGCGGCTGGCTAAGTTTGGCACATGCGAGTTGTGGATAAGGCCTTGGGAGTTGGTTTACCTTTTTCTCTTACATAGATTCATGCTTTTCTGAATCATGCTTTTTTCTGCTTATCTTCTTGTTTTGCCAACGTGAAAAGAGTGAGTCATTTTGCCCTTCTTTAATGCACAGATCTGGTCCAAACTGATGGCCCCAAAATGCTGCTTTTATTTTAGGTTTTTTTATATGCCTTTTTCTTTTTGTAAGTACATTAGCCATTTAGCGACAAATAAGAAGCTAAAATAGCATATAAGAAAGTGGAATCAGTTTCCTACTTAGATTTACCTTGATTGTTAGCAAGGATGATTCCGATTGTATTCTCTGAAGGCTAGATACTTAACACAAAAAATCGCAATGGCGTAAATTTAATCGTATTCTTACCGCAAGTGTCCTAACTAGATTGCGAATATTCTCTACTATTGGCATGAATGAGTTTTCATGTTTTCTCTCGAAGAGTGAACTCCCTTTTCCATTGTTCTAGTAATAAGTAAGGCGTATATAGTGAGGAATCTTCATCCTAAAATAGTTTTTTTTTAGCTTAAAGATAATTTTGTTAAAAAACCTGCCCATTGTATAATGTGGGTTTTATCCAGTTGTGTACTTGGTAAATCTTATGCCATAAAGATCCCAATCGGAATTACAGAAATATTTTTTAAAATCAACTTTCTGCACTAAAGTTACTTGGACAAACATTTCGTCAACACAGTCACTGACTGTGGCACGACAGCACCAAGTAATAATTGCCCCTTACGAGCTACCAGGCTTACAAACATGGGGATCACTTGTGATTTCACATATTTTTCGTTAAAAAATGCATTTACCACGTATGCATCCTAGTATTTGCTACCGAAACCTCGAAGCAACACAAATTTTGCCGTCTGGGTTAACTAACACCAATACCGTCACCTGCCAGCCTCAAGTCTTTCGCTGATTCGAAATCTAGTCTCTTTCAGCTGCTAAGCATTACAAGGACCAACTTAGAGAGGTTGTAGGGACTACGGGTTTTTGAAGATGCATGCAAGGGTCCCTTTTTCGAATTCATATGTTTGAGTTTCATGGGACGCGGAAGCTATCTCCCATTGTGTAGCCATACGTTCGCTGGACCAGATAACGAATACGAACTTTACGTGTGACAAATAACGACATTTGTGGCTTTTGCAATAGCAGGGTGTTAAAAAGACTGGTAACATGGCGTCAGGTTTCCTCGCTAATTATGTACAGTAGTTAAACCAGCACGCCTACAGTGAATGGTGTTACATTTTTTAGCATGAATTTCAGTCTACATGCATACTGCATGATTATTCAGTAGCATACCAAGATGATGTTTCTTCTTATTCTACCCGTGTTATAGGCGAAAAGGAAGGCAAGGAAAGAGGACAAATTGAAGTGGTAGTTTTCAGTATATCGCATGATCTATTTGATTCTTCTTCTTATCAATGCAGATCTGTATGCTGCATATCACCTCCTTCCCTTTTGCAGATTTGGTGTAGACTTTTACAAGGCATGCTGAAATCACCAAACCAAATTATTGGTGACAAACTAAGTGGGAGCCTTTAATCTACTGGATAGCAGAGTGCTCTTGGACGGGAGCTTCCGTTTCTTGTTCCTGTGTAGTCTTAGGGGCCACTAATTACCCTTTGATTAGCCCTATGAAACATCAGTGCTCGCTTCCTTATGGCTCCAGAGTCCTTAATCTTCGCTTCACGCCTGTAAATGGGCAGGTTGGTCTAATGGACGGTTAGAGGACGCGACTTCCTAGCCAACTTCTACTGCCAGCGCGAGCAACTTTTTCTAGGCAATAATATGAATGTGTCTAGTGGTCGAAACTCTTTCGAGATCTATTCATGTCGATCCAATCAAAAATACCTCTTGGCATGGAATTCTTATTGTTGCCTGCATCCATCTCAATGCTAAGCAGTCCTGGAATTCTTAGGGTGGGAACAGCTTATATCCCGAAGCAGAAGCGAAGAGCTAAGCCCGAGGTTCGACGTTTCTGTATCGAACTCTAGTAGATAGTTTTCCAGCTGAAATTCACCCAAGATAATGGAGGTTTCCCTTGTTCCTCCATCCACGAATCCCAAGTACAATCCTCCATCGCACTCGCATGCTGTGCAGCACTAGATCGATATTTGGGACGACTGGTCCCGTCTGGGTTCTCGAAAAGGTGCCACGTATGACAGTCTCTTGATTGCTTTCAGCTGCTTGCCTTCCTTAACAAAATTCTGGAAACAGATGATTGTCACTGTTGTAATGAGAAGGTCAAGTTGAACATACATGTAAAAAACGGCGGAAAATTTGACACAACACAACTAAAGATAAAATTTGCCGGTGATTATGTTTCACTGGCATTTTCGATGCACCCATTCATTATACCACGCTAAAGATAAAATTTGACACAACACAACTAAAAAGATATCACGTGTTTTGCTTTTGTGGTGAAAAATCCAAGTTTAGACAACGAATATGGACTTTAGGCGACAAACGGCATCCCTGCTCCAACTTCTGCTACAGCATAGGATCCAACTCGGGAGCTTGAATGCTGCCCAGGAAGGTAATGAAGTTGAAGAGTAAAACGGCGGAGTCAAATGCTCCTCGTTCACTGGACCAGATAAGAGGGGATTTATATGCAAGTGGAATTGCAAATGGTAAAGTTTCGTTATAATCAGTTCGGGGCTGGTAATTAGGTGTCATGTTTATCCTTGATTTACTCATTCTATCCTGCGTATGTATTAAAAGTTGCATGAACATTACAGGACCATTTGGTAGCTTGGAATTGACTCTCATCTGTTTATAGTGATTGGGTAAATGGGTTACGAATATGGTGGTCTCGCCACTTAACTGCGTGCCTTAAAGACGAGCATAAAAGAAAAATAGGTTACCCGCAAGAACTTATCTTATTTGATTGCTCTGCTTAAAAAGAATGATCTGCATATCAAGGTCAGATTCATTCGTTTTAAGCTCTACTCAACATTTTGCAGAAGGCACGCTGAAAACCCCAGAAAGTCGTGCACCAAAGTTTTAAGGACACTTCTTCTTGGCAACAATGTGGTGGGTTGCCACGGTGGACCAGGAGTGGATTGCTAGAACTCATCAAACTCCAATAAATAGCTTGTATTTTCATACCTGACTTTGATTTGGAGCTACTAAGAAGTAAGATCGGCCTTAAAATGCCCAAGGGGGGAATTTACAAAATATGCTGACTCTGTTGAGGTTTTGGGTTGACCTCACGTATAAGAGTATCCTTGAGTGCCTTGCCAAAAATTGGCATGAATTTAGGGGTGCTTCCTCATAATAATGGGCTTCCTTTGGTTGTTGCTACCATGCCTTCTTCATCCTTTTTCTTTACCCATTAGATAGATCGGATAAATCTCTTGACTTCAACTTGAGATGCACCTTTGGATGCTTTATTCAAAGAAAAAGCTACTGACACGAGATGCTAAAATTTTAGTTCTAGTTTTCACTGGCTTTCTTGTCAGGAAAAGGTGCACGGAGCATCTAGAAGATATTCTTCCTTCAGGCATCTGTGCAGGGACGCTTGTTAAATTACACGGAGGACAGTACAAGAGACGCTCATTGTGATTTGAAGAGCCAGAGAGAAAATGGAAAGTGAAGAAAGAGAAGTAGAGTTCAGGGGAATAAATGACAACGAAAGCGAGAAATGGACTTGGAACTGTGATTTCCGTAGGCATATGCAATTGCTACTCTGTAGGTATGTCAATCCTGC
This sequence comes from Escallonia herrerae, assembly GCA_033070095.1. Taxonomy (NCBI): domain Eukaryota; kingdom Viridiplantae; phylum Streptophyta; class Magnoliopsida; order Escalloniales; family Escalloniaceae; genus Escallonia; species Escallonia herrerae. The sequence continues at coordinate 49,330 of JAVXUP010000850.1, forward strand.
GATGCAATGTTGCTTTAAACCTTTCTTTTGAAAATTAAATTTGAAAGGTAAGCTTGAATCTGTTAAATGATAGAATGACATCACCAATACTAACTTGTGACAATATTTGACAGGCATGATTACCGAATATGCTCAATCATCTTCTTACGAGACCTTTCCCCTTGCAATTTGCTAAGGCATCGGCTGGCCAAAGTTTGGCCTCAGGTGTTCTTGGTCTTTGTTTGCTAGCATGAAGTGTTCGTTTTCGTTCAACTAAGGTAGCTGTTGTTAGTTTTGGCACAGGACATCATCTGGTTCAAGTTGCCAACTAGGGTTATGTGCACGTTTATATCCTTTATCTCTATAATATTTACTGTATTTATGCGCATGTGTATCAATCTGGTTGCTGTCAGTGGTAGACCATATTATCCACGATGCTAAGCATATTCTAGTTCTTCTAACAACAACCTGTGAGGTTTTCATATATTTTAGTCTGGTGAGAGAGAAAGGACCCATGAATAAAGAAAAACCACCTTAGGCCTAGTTGATACTAGACAAAGAAAGAAGCTTCACCCACACCTCCCCCTTCCATTTTTGGGGGAGAACGTGTTCATGTATTATATTTAAGGCATGTGAGATGGTGACAAATGGGGACTAGTATGTTCCCCAAGTTCTTGGTGACACGCTGACTAGTTGTCTATATGGATGTCTTCTTTCTCTTATAAAAGAAACCTGAAATCCTGAACACACCATTAGTGAGTTCAAACTGGGGTGATCTTAGGCTATACATCTCAGAATCGTCATGACCTGAAGAGATTTAGGTTTCTTTTTTCTTGATAAGTAGAAAGTATACGAAATGCAAACGACGCAGGGGGGTGGAAACCTCAAATACAAGCTGTAAAAGGCCAGAGCATGAAGACAATTCACTTGCTGAATGAGAAAACACAAAGAAAGCGACAACCTCAGGAACCTTTTAACCTCCTAATATGGAACTACAGTGCTGCTTCTCAACAAAGTTCCTCTTGAAAACTAACAAACTCCTACTCTCTGATCCAGGGAACAAATAAATAGTTTCAGAAACGAAGAATGCGGCCAGAGAAGGGGAGTCTCAGCATTATCTAAGCCCGTCTATTCATTTCCTCCCAAATGGACAACATGAGACACAGCACTTTAGCCGCCTCCTCTTGCGCAAATGCTTTGGTCTCGTTACTGTTGGAAAAATTTAGGTCTTAATTTGTACTTTCTGTAACAAACATACGAGCAATAGTGAGTGATAGAACATAACAACATAGTAACAAGTAATTTTAAGTAATTTGGTATGAACTCTAGATAAAATTATGTAATCTAGAGTAATAAAAAGATATAGAAATAACTGGTTTGTGAGAGTCGCGACAAAGTCGTGACAAAGTCGCTCTCCTAAAGACGTTATTCGCCTCCCTATGTGCAGGTGTTGGCGGCCGATAAAATCTCCAAGATAAAATCGATTGACGCAACTATGTCTCTTACATGTTCACGTCCACAAAAAGACGGTAAGAACCAGTCCACGATCACGATTTCCAAATATAAAATATATATAATAGACATATGAAGATATATTGTGATAGTAGAGTTGGAAAAAATTAAGTTTAGAAACATAGTAGCTTTCAGCACACTTTTATGTCACACCCTATGGCCTTATATACATGGCCAATCATAAGTCATTAATTGGACCGCTTAAATATGCTTAAAAGCTTTGTAACTTATGGAATAATGATAACCATTCTCAATAATGCCAAACAATAAAGCATATATGTACTCCATAAGTCAATATTAGTTAATAATACTCATTATGACATTTGTAACTCATTTCATAATTTACATGTAAGCAAATACCATATAGCCATAACTTGCAATATAATTATAATGCTAGAAGGTACATTTTATTTTATAAAAATATTCCAACAGTTACCGCACTCCAGCTCCACGGAAAATCACTAATTGAACATAGCATGGTAGAGCCCTTGCATCTCCCCTATCATTATACAAGAACAATTCAAACGAAGCAAAATGCAAATTCCAAGCTCATCGCGATGAAGAAGCAAGCTTAGGAAATCAAGAGTCTATAGTGGGAACATGTTGTATTTCTAAGGAGAAGAGAAGTGCTAAAACCAAGCTTGGATGAAGCAAGGTCAAACTCAAGAAGATAATTCTCCAGTAGATGCCCTCCTAAGAAGACTGAGGTTGTTGGATTCGATCCTCCATCCATAAATCCCAGGCATAGCACATCTTTCTCAACTTCGACCATTGAATTGGCCCCATATATTCTGAAGTACAAGCTCTTGCTTTGCAGCTGCAACTGGATAACAGGCACAGCAGGTCCAGTCTGGCTGCTAGCAATGGTCTTCGAGCTGAAACAGGCTCCAAATGGTGCCACAGATGTCACTCTTTTGATCTTCCTCGATGCAGCTGTCTTGACAAAATCTTTGACAAGAGCCTTATAAATGGAAGTCTGCAAAATGGTATACGGAGCCAGTGTACTTAACTTTGTACCCCCTATTCCCTTTTTGTTGATTGAAAGCAACGATTCTTTGAATGAGACGTGCTTCCGGTCGACATGTATAGATTTCACCCCGATGAAATACTCATCGGAATGAATGTTGCTTAGCCCAACACGAGTTGGGGAATTGTTTACCGGGTTGAGGATGAGTGGGGTGGTCATAAGCTAGACACATCTCCGTAAGGTAGCATGTAGTATGGTCCCCGCCAATGAAAATGTCCCCAGGGTCCGTCGCACTTGAATTGGGAAGACATAGGGCAAATATATGAGGTAACTTAAAAGCCGATGCAAGTTGTGAAGATAATGCACTCCTAGCCCTTGAAAGGCCTATCATCCCTTTAGTACCACCAGATAATTCACTCCCGAGAATCGACCCCTCCCTGGTTGAGCTGCACGAGAAAGGAAAATGCCGTGACTCAACACTGAGCAAGTAACTGATGCCGTCTGTTGAGGATACAGACAGGATATCCTCCCCAAGCGCTAGGCCAGCTGCAATGAAGCCGTTTCCTAGAGGGTTGTAAGGATAGACACCACAAAAGTTTTGGAACAATCCGAAAAGTAAGGATAGTTGCAGTCAGTGCATTCATAGGTTGTAGCAGCTTTACATTTGCTAGAGTTACAGCGGAGTAAGTGGTAGGAAGATGAATTATAACCATCACAGTCGAACCATAGTAATTCGCCTCCGAGATCAATAACTACATTGGCGTTTGAGAGAGGTGTTCGCATGTCAACCTCAGTGTAGTACTGGAGAGTTGTGCAGTTCTTCCTGATGGGAAGGATAAGGCCATGGGGTTTTTCTGCTGCACGTGACAGAAAAAAGAAGAGAGCAAATGAGAAGATGTGAAGGAGATGCTGGGAAGAAGACATTGTGAAAGTGTGAGAGCTAGAGTGCAGTGCAGCTCTATTTATAAAAGTAGTTTTAAAGGTACCACTGGATTCCTCAAAGATGGGGAGTCATGCTAACTGTTCATTGTATTTCTTTAGTACCCACGTTGGTGACGGTGGGTAGAATCTATTTCAAGTTGCTGTGTGCCTCATTAGTGTTATTGCGGATAGCAATAACTTATCATGGCATTATTAGCATGTGAAGAAAGCATGCAAATTCATATTATACTACTGCCTCAATTTTAATACATGGAGTGATTACATTAACATAGGACGAAGTGATACTCTTCATTGCTGGCAACAACCTGATGTATATCTTATTATGCACTGCAATTTGGAGCTTTTAAGTACAAGATTTAATATTGATTGGATGGTATTCCATGATTGACGGGATAAGGGAGATATACGTAGTATTTGTGTGTAGGCACACACGTTTGTGTGCGAATATCAATTTCTCTTATGCTTCTCCTATTGTACATGTCGGTGACAAGATTCACTTAGCGATGTTGAGCCAGTAATTCCTCAAAACTAGAGTGGTGTGAGATCTAGTAGAGCTGAAGTAGCACTACAGAGGATTAAGAGCTTGAAGCTAGATACTACAAAATTGCTTTTTATTTGAGCTTTCTGGATCAGCTAACTAGTATGTCATTCACTGGAGCATTTATGTCATGATACAATATGATTCGGCTTGGTTTGGACTTTATGGCAATTCTGTTTTGGCCGTCGGACGTTATGAAATATGACGTAAGATTTCCTCCTCCTTTTTACTTTCATTTCCTCTATTTGCTGATGTTTCAGTCATTTTCATCTCTGAGTTTCTTCTCACGCTAGGGCTCTATCCGCATGCCTTATCCACATAGACCGCTATCAAGGGAACTCATGTATGTGCATAACTACGTTTAGGAACTTGATAGCAGTAGGGATAATGTAATTACTTGGTCATTCCCCTTGTAGTACAAGTACTTCTTGTCACTCTCCTTACTCTAGACAGAGTATATAGCCGCCGACAACCAAGTCTGAATCTCAAAAGATAGTAAAAACTCTTCTTTATCATCTTTCTGCTCGATTATCCACATTATATGTTTCTCAGAAAGTAAAAAACGAAAGCCTGACCTGCCCCCATGTACACTATCTTGAACATCATAATATGTAACATGAAAAGTATCATATGATGCCAATAGGAGCTTATTTTATTCCTCAAAAGTAATAAAGCTTTCAGAACTAACACATGCTTGAACGAATGGCTCCGAAAAGAGGAAATACTCTATTGAAGTGAGGAAGGCCAAGACCATGATGGCAGTCCCATTTGTGAGAGCTAGTTGGCATTAGTCAAAAAAAGAAACTTTCCGATTATGCGTGAGGAAATGCGCCTCTCTATTAAAATGATTTGGATGATGGCAATTTCAAGTTGCAACTCTGGATTTACTCTTGGCTACACAAAGGGCATATACATGTAGTATGGGACCCCAACCTTCATATAAGAAATTATACCAGGTCCCAGTTCAGTTGGAAATAAAACGAGTAGAAAATAGAAAGCTATCTTGGAATCCAACCCAAATCCTAAATGCAAACTGTCTGCTCCTGCTTGAGCATTTCCAAAATCCATCATCCCTTAGAACCACCTGCAGAGTTCTCTGAAGCAGTAAAACTGCATAAAAAGGGGAGTGCTAGGACTAAAAACACCGCATTGTTGTTGTTGGGCAACTCAACTTGAATACAAGTTACGAAGGTGCCTCGTTTCATCCCTTGGGTTTCCCAATTTTGGAGCCTAGGTTCTAGTCGGATTATATGAACCTTATAGCGACTGTGGTTCGGTCCAAGGTTCTAGTAAAACATGTTTTGTAGCTGCCTTAAACCAGTTTCTACTAGGACATCATGCATTACGCTGTCCAAACCAGTACCAATGAAGTAGATCAAGTAACCACTCAGGCCTTAAGTTTTATGTAGGCCACTCTTTTTGCCAAATTCTTGGCATCTGCCCAACTGAAATTACAAAAATCACAATTTAGCAAGTGTCGAAGAAGAAAACGTAACACATCATTATGCCTGGCATTCCTGCCCACAAAGTGCACATTAGGAACAAGTTACGGAACACCTAAGGTCCTACACTTCTGTTTTGGGAACAAGTGACATTCGCAAGCAGAAGTGAATTGCTAAAACGGAACTTTGACGAGGTTAAGTCAAACTCCACAAGATAATTCTCCAGCTGATAGCCACCTAAGACGATGGAGGTTCGTGGCTCCGATCCGTCGTCTACAAATCCCAAACATAGTACATCTTTCTTGACTTTAGCCATGGAATTGGCACCGTAAATCCTCCAGCGCGAGGTCTTGTCATGCAGTACTAAATTGATTACCGGCACAGCAGGACCAGTCTGGCTGCTGGCAATGGTTCTCGAGCTAAAACACGCTCCAAGTGGTGCCACGGATGGCACGCGTTTTATCTTTTTCAATGCAGATGCCTAGACAAATTCACTCACAAGAGCCTTATAGATGGTAGTATGCAGAACGGTGTAAGGGATTATGGTACTTAATATTGTACCCCCAACTCCCTTTTTGTCAATGGACAGCAAGGAAGTTTTGAATGGCACAGGCTGATCATTGACACTGATGGATTTAACACCGACGAAATACTCATCAGATGGATCGCCTTTAGAACAAATCGGGGCGGTGTTTACCGGATTAGTGATGAGTGGTGTGGAGATAAGCGACTTAGAATAATCTTTTGGGTTTTCCGTTGGATGATCAAAGATGTAATATGATCCCCCACCTAAAAACACGACCCCTGGAAAGGACTTGGACGAAGAAGGCATACAAAGAGCAAACTTATTTGGTAACTTGAATGCTGATGTGAGTTGCGTGTGTACTGCAGTATTAGTCCTCGCCAGACCTGCCATTCCCTTTGTACCACTAGCAAGGCCTTGTGATGGAAGAATCTGAACAGGTGAACTGAAAACCGGGAGCCTGAAAAGCGGAAATGAAGGATTTACCATCTGTCGAGGACACGGTTATGCCATCCTCCCCAAGCCCTTGAGACGCTAGTACGTTCTCAAAGGGGTTGTAACAGAAGACACCGCATGTATCGTTGGTGCACCCTGGCCTACTAGGCAAGCTGCAGCCGACGCACGCAGAGCCCTTGGCCGTTGTACACCTGGTGGTGCGACAGCGAATTGGGCGATAGGACGGTGAACTGTAGCCATTGCAGTTAAACCATACGTATTGGCCTCCAAGATCGATCACTGCACGAACGTAGTTGATTGGAAGTCCCATCTGAATTAATAGTGGTGTAGTACTGGTGAGCTTTGTCGTTCTTTAAGACGGGAAGGATGAGGGCAGGCACAGCAGGTAATGCAAGTGAAAGAGGAAAGAAGAAGATCAGGTAGAACATGGAAACATAGAGGGAAGAAGCCATTGTTTGTAACTTGGAGTTGCAAGGTAATCTGCTACTCTTTTATACAACCAAGGATATCTAGAGGTATCACTTGGTTTTCAAAGCTGGCGTGCCATAACATTATTTCTATACTACTGCTTCGACCCATACTGCATTGGGAAGCAGATATCATCATAGTATTAGTTAGCATGTAAAATGCAGGAAACCATATTTTTTGAGATACTATCTAGTACTTGTCTAATAAGGAGTACAATGTTATCAATATACGTGACATTAGACTATTCGTAATATTGTGCCAATTAATGGCAGGTGGTGGGCCAAACGTCTAGCTTCTTAATTAGCCACAGTTTGCTGTGTGACTAAATTACAAAACCCACATCTCTCGCTGCCATTCATCGTCTTTCTCTACACCCAGGTCCATTGGAGACCAAACCACCACACCTACTCTTCACTTCTGGTCACCACCACGGCTGCCTTTCTTTTATCTGTCTACCCATAGTTGCACCACCCACCCACTGCAACCAAATCCGGCGAAAATACACACCCCCCCCACCCACCGGTTTTTTCCCACGCATCTAAACAGACACATGACACCCACTACCCAGAATCCACCACAGCCGACTCCCCACATGGCCCAAAATCCCCACAAAACTCTGTCGTTCAACGCCGTCCACCACCAACCACTCCTCGCTGCACCCCAAAATCCTGGCCTAGTCCCATCATGAAACTGGGCATGTGCGTGTTGTCAGGTTAACCGGTCATGCAACCATGGTAAACAGCTATTTATGTTCACTATTCCACTACTTTAGAATATTGCTGGGCATGATTTGACTAGTAATCTAATGATAGACAGCCATCAAACTTTTTCTCGTATTCGGTGTAGAGATGTCAAAGGGCCGGGCTTGGGCCGGCCCAGCCCAAGCCCGTCGGGCCTGCTGTGGGGCCGGGCCGGGCCGGGCCAGTGGGGGCTGCCAACCGGGCCGGGCCTGCCGAAGGCAAACCCCGGCCCAGTCCAGGCCCTAGGCCCAATAGCTAGGGCCGGGCTTGGGCCGGGCCCGGGCCCTTTTTTTTTTTCTTGTTATTCAATTTTAAATTTCATCTCTAGGCAATATTCACAATTTAACGAACCTAATCTTTATCCTTTTATTTCATTATAAGTAATATACATATATATGTATGTATGTATATACATATTTATTTGTTAGCCATTATATTTTTTATTATATGTTAAACATTTTCATACTCTTCTTGATGAGCTTTATTAATAAAATCTTAACACATAACAATTTATATAGAAAAATAATAAATGTATTCATAGGCCCTCCTCCTTTTATCCGGGCTTGGGACCGGCTGCTTGTAAACAAACAGGCGAAGTTACCTATTTTTTTATATATACGAAAAAATATATATCTTGCTTGTAAAAATTTATTTTATATATATGGAAAAAAAAGTATATTTTGTGAAAAAATTTATTCTTAAAATTCTAACAATCAAAATAATAATGAATGTCTATCCAAAATATCAGCAATCAAAGATCAAGAAATCTGCAACGTCAACCAAAAGGATCAAAAGAGGAAAATAAAAACAAATTACCTAATCATCCAGAAGTACTTCAATATCCGAGTCACTGCTCTTCCTATCATCAATCGGTTTATCTTGCTCGCGGTATTTCGCATCAAGATAATCCTTCCAACATACACATAGCTCGAGCGACTCGGGGTTAAGACGACTCCTCCTGTCATCCAAAACCCTCCCGCTAGCTGAAAATGCCGACTCTGAAGCAACCGTGGAGGCTTGCACTGGCAGTACATCCCGTGCAATTTGGGATAAAGTTTTATACATGTTTTGATTTTGTTTCCAAAAATTTAACAAATTAAAATTAACCTGTTCTTGCCTTGATAAATCAGAATAATGATCAGTATTTGCATATACACCAATCTCATTAAAAGAGGAAAAAGTATACGAACCTGCCGAATTAGAAGTACCTTCACCTGGTAGTTGTCTTGCTACTAGATGTTCAAAGCCCTGAAGGTATGGCGCATAATACCTCTCAACAGTGGATGATGATGTAGCTCGCCCGCGCACGTCAGCAGAATTACGATAGACGTTGAACAAGTCCTCAAACCTCTTGCTCACTTTTGCTGTGAATGCGGTTGTCTCCTCTGCTGTGTAGCACATTAATTTCGATATCTCTTGTATCGAGGCGTTCACGCCATGCAACTTTAACCTAGGATCTAAACAAGTAGCCACAGTAAAAATAGCAGGCAGTTACTCCAATATTTATTAAATTTTTGATCCATCACTTTTACTATTTCCTTAAAGGGTCCTATATATCTCCATTTTGTTAACATTGTAGCCATCTTCAGAATTTCTATTACAGCGAGAGGAGAGGTGGGATAGTACGTACCAGACAATAAATTGGTAGACGTGTAGAATACCTCCAAAAATTCAGCTAGGTATGTGGCCATCTGCCATTCCTCTTGAGTTGGCAAGCCGGCTGGGAACTGGGTTAGTAGAAAATGCGTATAGACTTCTCGGTATGCCAGAATGTGTAAAAGCATGTGGTATGTAGAGTTCCACCTGTGGACCACATCTGTAACTGCTCTCCTGCGAGGCATATTATATTGAACACACAACGTTTTAAATTGTTGTGTTCTCGGACTCGAGCTATTAACATACGCTGTCATACCCCTCATTTTGAGAAGAATATCTCCTGCAGCAGCTAAACCATCTTGAACAATTAAATTAATAATGTGACAAACACAGCGAACATGAAATAATTCACCGTTAAGTACAGGTTGAAGCGTCTCCTTTAAAGCTGCAACAGCAACTTTATTATTAGAAGCATTATCAAAACTAACACTCATAATCTTATCCTTAATTTTAAATGTGGTGCATGCTTTTAATATAAGAATAGCAATGTTCATTCCATCATGCGGATAAGGGAAGTGCTCGAAAGCGATGATTCTCTTGTGCATAACCCAATCTACATCAATCCAATGAGCGGTCACACAAGAATAACTAACAAAAGTATAAGGAGATTGCCAAATATCAGAAGTAAGACTAACTTTACCTTCAAATTTATCGAAATAATCGATAAGGCGTGCTTTAGCAGCATTGTACTGTCGGAGTGCATCGGATCTAGTTGTGTTTCTATGAACCTTTTTGTACAAAGGTTGAACGTATGTGTTCATATATCTAGAGTGCTTAGGATTATCGGCAAAAGAAAAGGCTTGTTCATCATGAATAACAAATTCAGCGAGACCGTCTCTTTGCTCTCGCTGATTATAAACAAATAACTTACCGTCAAAAGATAACTGCGTTTGGGTAGGTTCGACGTGGCCTTGTCGAGGTGCACACAGAGGGTAATGCCTGTTAAGATGTCCATTACCACTACCAGACGAAAATAATTTAGCGCAGTACTTACATCGAGCTTTTCGGATGCCGTCCACCGTAACTACATCGAAATGATTCCAACACTCGGCTTTCTTTTTTTCCCCTTTTGGACTTCTGGCTCATTACCGGAGGCATTGCTCGGCCCTTCTTCATCATGACCAGGCATAGGGTTGAGATTATGCCACGGAGTAGTAGCTTCGCCAACCGAGCTGCGTCCTTGACTATAATGCGGGGGGTCTTCATCAGGCGTGTATTCAAAATCTGGAATGTTTTGATTGAACTCCCAATTGGCTTGGGTATCTATCATACAGCCTGTACTCATTCGTCCAGGAACGAATGGTTGTGTTGGTGCTTGGATTGGTGTTTGTGATGGCCGTGGCGCTGGCGCTTGTGCTGGTGGTGGTGCTTGCGATGATGATGATGTTTTTCGTGATGACGATGCACGCCTCATTTTCTTCAATAATCCAGCCATATTTCGAGCTAAACTTTGTAAGAGTAACTAAATACACAAGTATAAGAGTAGTAATAAGAAATAACAATTAAAAGAATGAACGAGTAACAAATATTAGAGAGTTAGTAATTAAAAAGAATTTAGCAAGACTAGTAATTAATAAACGAGAGTACTAATTAGTAAATACTAGTAGTAATTAGCAAGAGTAGTAATTAAAAAGAATTTAGCAAGACTAGTAATTAATAAACAAGAGTACTAATTAGTAAATACTAGTAGTAATTAGCAAGAGTAGTAATTGGAGAGGAAAATAGTAGCAAAGCTTGTAGAAATATAGAATGTTTAGGTAAGAGAGAGTAAGAAGATTGGTGTGAAAAATTAGAGAGAAATGGTGTGAATTTATAGATTTTAGAAACTTCACAAAAGACCAAAATACCCCTACAAACTATCCGTTTATAGTTGTTGGGGAGGGTAAGAGTGTAAAGGAGTTGAAAAATAGAGGTTAGACTAAAATACCCCCCAAACTAGCCGTTATATTGCTGTTGGGGGGGTAAAAGTGGAATTTTGGAAAAGGGGTGGAAGAAAGGGGGGGAAAAACAAAAAAATTCAAACAAGTGGGGCCAAACCCGGGCCGCATACCGGGCCAGCCCCGGGCCAGATCCGGGCCGCAGACCGGGCCAGACCCGGGCCGGGCCAAACCCGTTTCCGGGCCGGGCCGGGCCGGGCTTTTTCGCAGCAATGGACGGCCTGGTCCAGGCCCAGGCCCCAGGCCCGCTGTGCTGGGGCCGTTACTGTTCACCGTCGGGGCCGGGCCAGCCCGGGCCGGGTCGGGCCAGCCCGCGGGCCGCCCGGCCCGTTTGACAACACTAATTCGGTGGAGGCGCTTAATTCCTTTGCACTTAACTATAAAGATCAAGTATGCATTATATGGCTGCTCAATTGCTGGCAAGAATGACATACACATACTGTTTAATCATCCTGCACTAAAACCTGAAACAGTATTATGTTGAAGGATGCATCATATGGCTGCTCAATTGCTGGCAAGATTGACATACCAACATATTGTTTAATCATCCTGCACCAAACCCTGAAACAGAATTATTTGTCCATTTTCTAGTATTTTTGTCTCATTGCTTGGACGGTCCATCACCGTTTATGGATGAAGATGAGCCATTCAATTCCTATTAAAGACTGCATACATATCCAGGAGCAGGGTTAAGATGTTATCCCAGAAACTAGAATATGTCACGTGACTCAATACCACGTCTAAATCAGGAAAGGACGGACTCATTGCTCCAGATTTCCGTTAGTTGCGAGGTTTGGAAAGAGTTGATTTACGGATCATCTTTATTTTTAGTAGGAAGAACTTATAAACTTTGAATTTTTTTTTGTTTTATACAAAGACACAGATGCAAAATTTTATGTCTGTCAAAAGTATGAATTGTGCATGAGTAAAAGTTTTTAAAAGCTTCTACAGCCCATGAAAATTCCAACTCATCTAACTTTTATGTAATATAAACGACTGGTATCAATCGTATTTTTACAGGATATGTATTTTTTTTATTTACTCTTTAAAATTATCAAATCATATGAGTTTGGAGGTAGACTTCTTTTTTTTTTTTCTACTTTGTTTGTTATTATAAGAAAATACTTCTTTAAGATTGTTTCGAGATTCTTATCTTTTTCTTTTTCTATTATTTTATCCTAAAATTTTATTTTCATGCTTATATTCTAATTCATTTCTGGACTTTATTATAATTTTCTTTGTTATCATGAATAATTAATAGACTTGGATGGTAATTGATATATTCATAATTCAAGTAAACAAAAATTAATTTGTGATTGTTGACAACCTCTGGGAATTTCGCGTACAACCTGTGCTATTAAAATTTTAATGGGCTAGACATGAAAAGATATTATTTAGCCCGTAAATGGAATGCGCTAGACATGAGCAAGAGCTTCGAGAATGGCCTGAGGATGATTTAGCCCTTGGGACCGTCCACCATCCCAAGTGATAGTCCTGGCAGCCTTACTTTCATTACAATGTAAAGAACATAGACGACTTCGGTATTTTAGATAATACGATGAGTTTTTTTATTTTACCAAAAGAATTCTAGAATAGCAAGTGCATGGTACAGAGTAAAATTTTCAAGCACCTAAAATCATGGTCGGTGTAACAAAATATTCCTCCGTTCCTAAAAAATTGATCATATTTTCTATTTAGACTGTTCCGAAAAAATTGCTCACTTTCTAAATTAAGAAAGATTCTGTAGGTGCCCTTTTCACTTGTTTTATTCTATTTTCTCTCTTTACAATTAATCATTCATCAACTTATTTTATCTCTCCTAACCCACTTTCTTTCTCCTTTTTTCTCTCTCTTAGGGTATAATGAGAAACTCATAAAATATGACTCAAATCCTAAATAAGAGTACAAGTCAAATACGATCATTTATTTAGGAACAGATGTAGTATGTTATTAGAAATATGTCCCTTGGTGGACTTTTCCTTGCCCTCCAATCCTCTTTATATATAAAAAAAAATCCTCAATTGAATCGAGGAGAGTCACCCTGGGCAAAGATTAATTAGTACCCCGTTTAGCAGTATCCCTTTTTGATACGTGTTGTGTAACAATATAACTGAAAAGATAAATTTTGACTGCTAGTCGACTCGTATAATATAGTGATGTATTTGATAATATCTTAATATTTTCTAATCTTCACTAATCGGATTTTTTTTTTATCCTTAGTTTTCGTTGCATGAGAGGTTATGGTATCTTCTTACGCGACTGCCTAAACCTGTAAGTGGGCCTGGACCCTTAAGTGGGCCTGGACCATCATAGGGTACATGGACGCAGTTGAAAACCGTACTCCCACCATATACGCACTCAGACGAATAGAGGAGCGTATATCTCACGAGCTGGGTTCGATCACTCGCGCACGATCTTGAGAGGTAAACCCTTGCTCTAGCTTATGAAATTTCAATTTTATTGATCATTTGCGCAAGTACTTGATTCTTTCCATATAATGCGTCCTTTCTGTGGGCGTTCGGGTGTGCTTGTGTGTGTGGATTTTGATGATTGCTGGTTTTGTGTGTTCGTGTGTGTGTGTGTCGATGATTGCTTCTCTGCTTTTAGTCCTGTTAAATCGGAGTCAATTGGTAGTAGGGCTTTCAATGTTAATCATGTTTAATAAGTGAAAGGCGAATTCTTATGAACTGATTTTGTGGTTATGTAATGTGATCTGAGAAATTTCCGTTTTCGTATCTCCAATTTCAGTAGGACCTATATATTATTTGATTTTTCTTTTTCTAAGCTCCATTTTTATATTTTCTTAACTTCTTTGTAAGACAAGTGCTAAACACATTGTAAAAAGAGCGAGTCCATAGTTGTTGCCTTATTAGTTCCTTTCACTTTGTTGTGTATGTGTGTGCATGCGTGTGCGTGTGTATGTACGCATGTTTGTCTGTGTCTTGGAATATCCCCAAGAAATTGGTTGCTTATATAGAATTATAACTTACGCCTTATCTTGCCCAAAAATCTTATGAAATTAAGTTTTCATATTTCTGGAAAAATTGCTCAAATATGATTGAAATAAAAGGGGAAGCTTTAATTCAGGTTGTAAGAAATGGCAATTGATTAGTTCCATAACGTGAGGCACCTATTTTTGAATGCATGTGCAGGTTAGTTTTTCAGTTTCTCAGGGTCTCTACTAGCAATGGACGGAATTGATGAGATCTTTCAGAAACAAGTAATAGCACTTCGTAGAGCTATTTTTGCAACAAAATCCGTTAAAGATGATAATTTTCCATGCCAAATCGAAGAGGTATTTGTTCCTGTTCAGAGGATGATATTCGGTGCAAATCTGAGGAGGTATTTTGATAGGAAGTCTTGATCATTTTGGAGGTTCATCAACTAATTATTTTCCTCTTTATCATAGCGCCTGTTCCTTGGGTCACTTGGAGCCGCACATAACAAGAGTGCATTGAAAGATTTGAACATCACCCACATCTTAACTGTGGGCAATTTCATGGAGCCTGCAGATCCAAATGATTTTGCTTGCAAAACTATTGATGGTAGCAAAGTCTTGACTTTGATCCATGAAGTAGTTTTTTTGTATGTGATGTTATGCTCTTTGCCTATTACTACTTTGCTTTATCTTTGCTATAACTATTTTGCCTGCATTTAGTATTTTAATTTGCTAGTACTTGTACCATATAGTGGCCTTTAAAGGAGTCAAGGTTGTCGTTAGCTAATACTTTAGGTTGATATGCAGTCTGTTTCTTTTAGCTGCCTATTATGGTTGTGTTTCAGATTTCTTTACTGCAGGTCAACTATATCTTGTCTATAGTTTAAAAAATGTTGCATAGAGAGGACTTGTTGTTTCCGTCATGTCTTTGGTTTTGCTAGATTTTGTTTTTGTGTGTGACTCAAGTGATTGACTTCGACATAAAGAATCATCCATCTCTAGGTAGTATGGTGGTTCAGATTATGGTAATTATTCTGGATTTGGCATTCTCGAAATTAAGTTTGAGTTGAAAAGTTTGATATTCTTTGACTTCGAATCAGAAATTTGAGAATTTGGATAAGTTCTTATAAGGTTGCTCTTTCTGGATTTGAGGTAGTCCCTGATAGAGAAGACTTCGATATAAGGAAGTATTTTGGGGAGTGCTTTGATTTCATTGACGATGCGAAAAAAACAGGCGGCAGTGTTTTGGTGCACTGTTTCATGGGAAGATCCAGAAGGTATTCTCAAATTCATGTCTATATTACTTTGCATGATTTGTGACATAGACATATTTACATAAATATCCAGCTTTAGTAAGCGAGCCCAATGAAGTATCATGATTTATTTTTTTATTAATAGAAAAATTAACATACATTTACAAATTGTTACCTAGCCGATTAACTCTAAGGGGGTGATTAATTAATGTAGCCAATTTTAATTTTCTGTCAGTGGGATGGGTTTTATCTGAGTTTTCTCAATCATAGCAAGCTTAAACTGTTATGATATGGGTTGCTTGGATGGTGTGGCGGTGAACTGGTTCTTTAGAATTTTCTGAACATGGTGGAAGGAAATAGAACAATACATCTATCACATTTTTCCAGAGTAATGTTGATTAGAAGACTCTATAAGCACGGACAATAATGGAAAGGTCTGGCCACATCGAAAATTCAATGATTTGACTTTTCCATACTATATCATGGTTGCTATATTTTTTGGACATTCTTCACAAAGTGATTAACCAACAAATATGTATAATTTATTTTAGTGTGCAAATGAAGTACGAGGACTAGAACACTATTTGTGTTAAGAAATATCCTTCTAGCGATATAGAAAAACAGGTGTGGATTTACTTTCATACTAGTAGTTTTCTACCTTTTGTAAAGAAAATGGAGCACTGTCCTAGCTGTTTGGTGTTAGTGTTTTCACATCTCTGTGTTATAGCCATTAAAGTGCTCCCTTTGCCCTGCCCCCTCCCCCTATATCGGCTGTCACGGGGCCTCCTATATTAGCTCCAGTCATGTTTTGCTACTTAGTAGAGGATGAGGATCCTCTGCTGTGATAGCTATAGTGAAAAAAAAATGCCACTAAAAACATGATTGTTCCTGTTTTTAGATTTATAGTGACAATGTTTTGTCGCTAAAATGCATTTAGCGACAATTTTCTATTACAACAGAGGATCCTATTACCTTAGTACAATATTATGTTCAAATTGTAAAAAGTCTGTAATTGCTTAGAGCAGCTTCTCTGAGAAAATAAGTATTGCCCTAGTGAACTTCTAAGTAACATGTCAACCATTAATTGGAGGTCTTTCCGCTCATTTTGCAGTGTTACAATCATTGTTGCTTATCTGATGAAACCACCTCATAGTATGAGCTTGTCTAAAGCATTGGAGTACGTGCAGAGTAAACGACCAGTGGCAGCTCCGAACTCCGGCTTTATGTTACAGCTACAGGACTATGAGAAAATTCTTCGAGGTACATTAGCCTTTATGTAGTCAGTTTTTACTGATCCAAACTTTAAACTCCTCTATTTTTTCTTTGAAAGTAATTAGGTGGTTCTTGGCATTCCTTGCTTGGTTGAATATGTTGATGTGGAAATTGGCTTTAACTTATCATTTTTAACTTTTCTGAAAGAGAAAGGGCCAAGCATCCGCATAAAGAAAAGAACTTAAAATGACTGAAAACGAACAAGAACTTGAAAATCTCATTCTCCACGCTGCAGTCTTGCTTGAACTCCACTCTGAAAGCTTAGCTTCCATACTGAAACTGAAAGAGTTTTGAGTTGAGAATAAAGTTAGTTGAGGTAGTTTTCACATCGAGAGAGTGGTCGAGATATTTTGATACCTATTAATGATAGAATTATGTCAGTAGCTGTTCAGATTTTTGTACCCGAGTATTTACACAGAAATGCTCGAAGATCACAATATTTAATTGCGTAGGTCTTACTTCTGAATTTTTGTGCTGCATAGTAGTACTTGCTGTTTCGATAATTTTACTGCCAAAGAAGTGTTTGGTTCTGTAACATTCTTTTGGCTTTAGTAATAGTAGCTAATGAAATGTTTGGTTCTGTAACATTGTTTTGGTTCTGTAATGTTACTGCCAAAGAAGTGTTTGGTTCTGTAACATTGTTTTGGCTTTAGTAATACTAGCTAATGAAACCTTGGAATGCACTGATTGGAATGCAACTTGGTCTCTTCAATCGTACATTTTTCCATTGTCGATTACATTTTGACTTAGAAAAAATAAACAGTAGTACTGTGAAAATCAAGGATATCAAAGCCATAAATGAACAATTTAGGAACAAAGAATACAACATTCAATTATTAGCAAGTAAAAGCACCATCAAATGTCACCATTTTAATGTAAGTTCATAACCCAAGTAAACACTTAAGTCACATAATTGTCTCAGATTACATTGCGGTACGACATCATCTACACACTCAGAACTTCAACCCAGATAGACGTAACATCAACCTCATCAGAATCCTGTTGTGCCTGATCAAGTCTCAGAAATATTTGGCTATCATTGTCTCTGTGGTCAAAGAGATGGGAAGTAAGTTACGGCCTGATTGAACTCGTTAATTACCCTAATGAAGAACTTAGGTTTACTTCAATAATATTGCTAATCAGTCTCTTGCCATTCATGGGCCACACACTCTAGAAGAAAGACTGTTCAAAACCAGAGGCCAATTCGAGAGCCTACTTAGTCCATTAGAAACAATGCCAATCACAAAGAAGCAGGCATATTCAGCGGAAAGATCCCCCACCAAATATCATATTACTGTGTAATCTTTGCTTTGCTTTGCTTGTATAGTACTCCGTATTATTTATTATTATCAGTTTTAATTTACCAATGTGTTTACAACCTTCTGAAATGCAGGAATAATTTGAAGAAGGGCAGTTACAGTTTAGCACAGAGGTCATTTCCAGTTTGTCAGCTTGGCATTGAACTCTGGCATTTTTAGTAGTAGGTCATATATCATATTGTAGCGACGTTGTATAGTTGTATAGAGAACTGATGCTTATTCTTTACACTATTTTGACATGAAAAAGTGAGCAATTCTTTCCATTTATATATTGCCTGTTACGCATGGCCTTGGGGATTGTTATCCAAAGGAAATTTTTGTGAATAGTCTTCGCTTTTAGACGTGAAACTAGTGTTGTCAAACGGGCCGGGCGGCCCATGGGCTGGCCCGACCCGGTTCTGGCCCGGGCTGGCCCGGCCCCGTCCATGAACAGTAGCAGCCCCAGCACAGCGGGCTTGGGGCCTGGACCAGGCCTTCAATTCCTGCGAAAAATCCCGGCCCGGAAACGGGTTTGGCCCGGCCCGAAGTCGGCCCGAGTCTGGCCCGATCTACGGCCCGGATCTGGCCCGGTCTGCGGCCCGGGTATGGCCCGGATCTGGCCCAGTCTGCGGCCCGGGTCTGGCCCGGTCTGCGGCCCGGTTTTGGCCCCACTTGTTTGAATTTTTTTGTTTTTCCTCCCCTTTCTTCCACCCCTTTTCCAAAATTTCACTTTTACCCCCCCAACAGCAATATAACGGCTAGTTTTGGGGGTATTTTAGTTTAACCTATATTTTTCAACTCCTTTACACTCTTACCCTCCCCAACAACTATAAACGGATAGTTTGTAGGGGTATTTTGGTCTTTTGTGAAGTTTCTAAAATCTATAAATTCACACCATTTCTCTCTAATTTTTCACACCAATCTTCTTACTCTCTCTTACCTAAACATTCTATATTTCTACAAGCTTTGCTACTATTTTCCTCTTCAATTACTACTCTTGCTAATTACTACTAGTATTTACTAATTAGTACTCTTGTTTATTAATTACTAGTCTTGCTAAATTCTTTTTAATTACTAACTCTCTAATATTTGTTACTCGTTCATTCTTTTAATTGTTATTTCTTATTACTACTCTTATACTTGTGTATTTAGTTACTCTTACAAAGTTTAGCTCGAAATATGGCTGGATTATTGAAGAAAATGAGGCGTGCATCGTCATCACGAAAAACATCATCGCAAGCACCACCACCAGCACAAGCGCCAGCGCCACGGCCATCACAAACACCAATCCAAGCACCAACACAACCATTCGTTCCTGGACGAATGAGTACAGGCTGTATGATAGATACCCAAGCCAATTGGGAGTTCAATCAAAACATTCCAGATTTTGAATACACGCCTGATGAAGACCCCCCGCATTATAGTCAAGGACGCAGCTCGGTTGGCGAAGCTACTACTCCGTGGCATAATCTCAACCCTATGCCTGGTCATGATGAAGAAGGGCCGAGCAATGCCTCCGGTAATGAGCCAGAAGTCCAAAAGGGGAAAAAAAAGAAAGCCGAGTGTTGGAATCATTTCGATGTAGTTACGGTGGACGGCATCCGAAAAGCTCGATGTAAGTACTGCGCTAAATTATTTTCGTCTGGTAGTGGTAATGGACATCTTAACAGGCATTACCCTCTGTGTGCACCTCGACAAGGCCACGTCGAACCTACCCAAACGCAGTTATCTTTTGACGGTAAGTTATTTGTTTATAATCAGCGAGAGCAAAGAGACGGTCTCGCTGAATTTGTTATTCATGATGAACAAGCCTTTTCTTTTGCCGATAATCCTAAGCACTCTAGATATATGAACACATACGTTCAACCTTTGTACAAAAAGGTTCATAGAAACACAACTAGATCCGATGCACTCCGACAGTACAATGCTGCTAAAGCACGCCTTATCGATTATTTCGATAAATTTGAAGGTAAAGTTAGTCTTACTTCTGATATTTGGCAATCTCCTTATACTTTTGTTAGTTATTCTTGTGTGACCGCTCATTGGATTGATGTAGATTGGGTTATGCACAAGAGAATCATCGCTTTCGAGCACTTCCCTTATCCGCACGATGGAATGAACATTGCTATTCTTATATTAAAAGCATGCACCACATTTAAAATTAAGGATAAGATTATGAGTGTTAGTTTTGATAATGCTTCTAATAATAAAGTTGTTGTTGCAGCTTTAAAGGAGACGCTTCAACCTGTACTTAATGGTGAATTATTTCATGTTCGCTGTGTTTGTCACATTATTAATTTAATTGTTCAAGATGGTTTAGCTGCTGCAGGAGATATTCTTCTCAAAATGAGGGGTATGACAGCGTATGTTAATAGCTCGAGTCCGAGAACACAACAATTTAAAACGTTGTGTGTTCAATATAATATGCCTCGCAGGAGAGCAGTTACAGATGTGGTCCACAGGTGGAACTCTACATACCACATGCTTTTACACATTCTGGCATACCGAGAAGTCTATACGCATTTTCTACTAACCCAGTTCCCAGCCGGCTTGCCAACTCAAGAGGAATGGCAGATGGCCACATACCTAGCTGAATTTTTGGAGGTATTCTACACGTCTACCAATTTATTGTCTGGTACGTACTATCCCACCTCTCCTCTCGCTGTAATAGAAATTCTGAAGATGGCTACAATGTTAACAAAATGGAGATATATAGGACCCTTTAAGGAAATAGTAAAAGTGATGGATCAAAAATTTAATAAATATTGGAGTAAACTGCCTGCTATTTTTACTGTGGCTACTTGTTTAGATCCTAGGTTAAAGTTGCATGGCGTGAACGCCTCGATACAAGAGATATCGAAATTAATGTGCTACACAGCAGAGGAGACAACCGCATTCACAGCAAAAGTGAGCAAGAGATTTGAGGACTTGTTCAACGTCTATCGTAATTCTGCTGACGTGCGCGGGCGAGCTACATCATCATCCACTGTTGAGAGGTATTATGCGCCATACCTTCAGGGCTTTGAACATCTAGTAGCAAGACAACTACCAGGTGAAGGTACTTCTAATTCGGCAGGTTCGTATACTTTTTCCTCTTTTAATGAGATTGGTGTATATGCAAATACTGATCATTATTCTGATTTATCAAGGCAAGAACAGGTTAATTTTAATTTGTTAAATTTTTGGAAACAAAATCAAAACATGTATAAAACTTTATCCCAAATTGCACGGGATGTACTGCCAGTGCAAGCCTCCACGGTTGCTTCAGAGTCGGCATTTTCAGCCAGCGGGAGGGTTTTGGATGACAGGAGGAGTCGTCTTAACCCCGAGTCGCTCGAGCTATGTGTATGTTGGAAGGATTATCTTGATGCGAAATACCGCGAGCAAGATAAACCGATTGATGATAGGAAGAGCAGTGACTCGGATATTGAAGTACTTCTGGATGATTAGGTAATTTGTTTTTATTTTCCTCTTTTGATCCTTTTGGTTGACGTTGCAGATTTCTTGATCTTTGATTGCTGATATTTTGGATAGACATGCATTATTATTTTGATTGTTAGAATTTTAAGAATAAATTTTTTCACAAAATATACTTTTTTTCCATATATATAAAATAAATTTTTACAAGCAAGATATATATTTTTTCGTATATATAAAAAAATAGGTAACTTCGCCTGTTTGTTTACAAGCAGCCGGTCCCAAGCCCGGATAAAAGGAGGAGGGCCTATGAATACATTTATTATTTTTCTATATAAATTGTTATGTGTTAAGATTTTATTAATAAAGCTCACCAAGAAGAGTATGAAAATGTTTAACATATAATAAAAAATATAATGGCTAACAAATAAATATGTATATACATACATACATATATATGTATATTACTTATAATGAAATAAAATGATAAAGATTAGGTTCGTTAAATTGTGAATATTGCCTAGAGATGAAATTTAAAATTGAATAACAAGAAAAAAAAAAAAAGGGCCCGGGCCCGGCCCAAGCCCGGCCCTAGCTATTGGGCCTAGGGCCAGGGCCTGGACTGGGCCTAGGTTTGCCTTCGGCAGGCCCGGCCCGGCCCCACAACAGGCCCGATGGGCTTGGGCTGGGCCGGCCCAAGCCCGGCCCTTTGACAACTCCACGTGAAACCAGCTTTGGGTTTTCATTTTCGTTTTCTAACATAAACTAGTTCGGTACTAATTCACATGTAGTTTTAAAAAAAAAAATTCAATGTAACCAGCAGAAAAGATGAGAGACGATGGTTCAGTAATTCATACGCTGCCCTTGAAAAATGTTTCAATGTAACCAGCGGAAAAGGTGAGACACTAACGTAACTTTGACAACCTATTTCCTGATGATTCATCCATCTCATTAGATTTTATTTATATGTACAATACGTCATCTCTATCATTGTTGTACTAAAATTTTGTCGTATTCTACATACGTTATTATGTTCTTCTGGCCGTGGCAAGGTAATCAAGAAACAATCCTCTAGCTTCACAAATACTCCGTCCCTCATTTTGGTTTTTGGTCAACCGAAACGCCTATAATACATCTGTAAACATGGTAATTCCGTCTAGCATCTTTAGCCCTTCCAAAAACCTACATTCCAAGTCTTGTGATGAAGAGGGAAGCAAGTGTGGCATGTAGATAAGAAGGTGAAGCAGCAAGTAATGTGCATGCATGACAAATATGAGAAGTCAATCTCCCCCTCTCCCCCTCTCTCTGCTTTTAACTCACGCGGGGCGCGTAATTGTCCCAAGTTTTTTAACGTGAGAGCTGTAATATGTATGCACACGTACACTACGAGAGAGAGAGAGAGAGAGAGTAAAACTAATTAACCTCACGAGAGAGAAACACACTGCATTGAATGAAAAAACCCTTGACGTACGTAGACATACCCACCTACTTGGTGGCAAAAGCGAAGTTGGCTATGAAAGTCTCGCGTATATAAGTTACAAGGGATGCTACAAGCAGTGATGGTGTGCGCTTCTTCTGGTTTGATCAGGACAAAGGCAACATCAAAGCTCTCTTTCTGCCGCCAACTCCAAAGCAAACATGTCTCACATAGCTGTGGAGAGGAACAGGAGAAGACAGATGAATGATCACCTCAAGATCTTACGATCCTTGACCCCTTGCTTCTACATCAAAAGGGTATCTCTCTCTCTCTCTTTCTCTCTCTCTCTCGGATTTTGTATCTGTGGAAATTTGTTGGGAGACCTCTTGTTTGGATCCTCTCGGAGATATGGCAATGGTGAGTGGAAAATTTTTGGTAGAATGCTGATTGCATCAATTCGTTGATACCATATGTCTCTAAGCTGATAACTTAAGCTAGGGTATTACCAAATTTATTGCGATGGACGAAAGCTCTGCAAGCCTCCACCCCTTAAAAGAATGACGCTAGCTTTCCTTTTCAGCACATCCTTGTTGTATAAAAATAACAAATAACAGTAAGATATTGCATGTACATGTCATAAGGGCTGAAAGGGAATTGCAAAACCACCCAAAATTTTGTAGGATAGATGAGAAAAGTCTCATTCAAAAGGCCAAGGAAGTAATAGAACTGTCCCTTTCAACCCTACCACCTAAAGGATATGACTGGACTTGATCCTTTAACTGTTAGGGTTGCAGCTAAAGCTCAGACAAGTTTTTTTTTGCTCCATGGCCTCCTAGTTGGTTATTACCTACCGCTGTTATATAGTAGCTGAAACCAACTAAAAGTTTCTCAATTCATACGAAAGGGAGATCAAGCATCCATCATAGGAGGTGTCATCGAATTTATCAAGGAGTTGCACCAAGTTCTACAGTCTCTGGAGTCGAAGAAGAGGAGAAAAAGTCTAAGCCCCAGTCCTGGTCCTAGCCCGAGGCCATTGCAGCCGAGTCCTCGACCAGCTGATAGTTCCTTTGGATTCAAAAATGTGAAGGAACTCGCAGCATGCTGCAATTCACCAATTGCAGACGTTGAAGCCAAGATCTTGGGGTCGAACGTCATCTTGCGAACTGTTTCCCAACGGATTCCAGGACAGATTGTCAAGATAATCAGCGTCTTGGAGAAACATTGCTTTGAAGTTCTTCATCTGAATATCAGTAGCATGGAAGACACTGTCCTGTACTCCTTTGTCGTAAAGGTATACTCCTTAGCATCTGTATACATCCTTTTGCTTTTAGAGTCAAAACTTTTGCTTCATGCTAATTTTGTGAGCATACTTTGAGCTCATCTCCTGTAGATTGCATAAGTGAATCGCCGTAATAACACCACTTGAATGTAATCTTACTTGAAAGAGAAGCGTCCTACGGTCCTTCGTGTCTATGCATCTCATTCTTGTGATACTCTTGGAGGATAATTTTTGTAAACTTTATTAAGAAAAAGAAAGATGGTTTAATTTCTTAAGGATTATAGGTTGTTAGATGCTAATCAACATGTTGAATAATAGCTAGTGAATTAGACAATATAACACGATCGGCTATATTGAGATCAAAAAGGAAAACACAGAAACAGGTTACACAGCATCTTATGCTCCTAAGCATTAAATGGTGGTCAAACATACGCATGCATGCAACGTATGTAAGGTGTCAAACAAAACAAGCCGTCAAGCTCCGCATATAGAATGCTCTTATCAGTTCCGTTGCGTTTGAAACCTTAAATATCAGTACATTTTTTATGCAGTTCTAGGTGATAAGTAAAACGAATACTAGGTTTGTCATTTTCGTTCGTTTCGCGATGGTGTAGTGCTAATCATCCAAGTATACAAACCTGATTATTCTTCTTTCTGGTGACCAATATATTATCACAGATAGGGCTCGAGTGCCAGCTGAGTGTTGAAGAGCTAGCAGTTGAAGTGCAACAAAGCTTCTGCGCCAAAGCAGTTTATGCAAACGAGATATAAATAAAGAGATGTGCAACAGAAGCAGATTTCAAAATAGAGTGTAGACCTAACAAAGTAATGCTGCTACATCTTACCACATGACCATTTCCTGTAAGGGATTACACACGCTTCTCAGTAATTTTCGACAAGTTAATGGCGTTACACCATAGAGTATATAGACATGCAAGATATGAAAAGAATCATTTCTTAGCTGAATGCTATTGTCAAGTTTCATGATAATAGGAACATCTCTTCTTTTGTTTCCGTATATATTATGCTTTCATGAGAAAGTTTAACTGCAGTTATCCTTCTAGAGTAGTTTGAATGCTTCAATACTAGTCTTATTCCCTTTTTCTACTTTCATTTGGCTTCTTTTAATCAATTGTTATCCATTAACAAAACATAGTAGATATCGACTGGCCTGGTTTCATTCAAGGCCAAGTATCTGACTATATTTCTACCGTCTGTCAATGAGGTAGATGGGAACATAGGTGCTCATTTGTTGGAGGTAGGAATGTAAAGATATATTTCAGTATGGGTACTCGTACCCCCAACCCACACCCCTTGATGGTCGAAGTTAGAATCCTGAGCTGATTAAAGAACAATTTGCGTATACAAATGCAATATATATATATATATATATATATATATATATATATATATATATATATATGAACTGATCCGTTGATAACGCTAGCAAAATATGTTAGCGTGATCTGTGAATGATCCAGATTTTTTTTTGCACTTTTTTTAAATTCGTCCACCACATTATGTGGCGGACGATTTTTTGACAAAAATACCCCTCAATCCCCATTAAGGCCTTATATTATGTAGGTACCGTATCCGTCCGCTACATTATGTAGCGGATATTATTTCTGTAAAAGCACACTATGTGCCAAAAACCTTATCAGTGTTATGTTATATGTTTGTTCTATTACGTGTTCTTCCAGAAATATCAATGGAATTCCACAAACCAAAACGCATCAATCTGTTGTTTCTAAGCCAACAAAGAATGTGTTATTGGGAGGAGGCCAAACCAAACTCAAATAAAAACCCAAATTGGCGACAACGTAAAATGAAAGAGCGATGGGCATGGCAGAACCAGCGCCCTCCACCATAAGCAAGAAACCACAACCTCTTAGCCCAGGCAGCTCCATCATTTTGTCACCACCACTAAACCCATCGCCACCACCATCTGAACTCTGCCTCCCCGAACCACCACCATTCGAACCTTCGCTACCACAAACCTAACCCAAATCCAAATCTAATCTTAAGCCCAAACCAAACCCAAATCCAATCTGGGATCTTGCCGTCGAAACCAAACCCAAATACAAATCTAATCTATCTAAGATCTCACCGTCCGAAATCCACCCATCGCCGTAGATGCCGCCGTTGCTGCTTTTTACATCGCCTCACGCTACCGCGCCTAGTCCTCTTCCTACTCCAAAATTCCGTACACTTGCCTTATGTGGGCCGACGATAGTGACGGACGGAGAGAGGGACAGAGAGATGAGATTAGACGAGAAAGAGAGAAACATAGAGTGTTCGACGCTAGTATGGTATTCCAGATTGAATTTTCTCTGACATACATATGACATAAAATAGAAGAAATAAGACCAAATCCAAATCTGTGATCTTGTCCGCTACATAATGTAGCGGACAGTAGAAGGGTATTTTTGTCAGAAAATCGTCCGCCACATAATGTGGCGGACAGACTTAAAAAAGTGCAAAAAAAAATTTTGGACCGTCCACAGATCGCGCGTGGAAGGCTAGATCGTGCTAGCAAAATCTCATACTTTTGCTAGCGCTATCAACGGATTAGCTTCCATATATATATATATATATATATATATATATATATATATATATATATATATATATATAGGGCGTGGCCGGAAGCAATGAACTTCAAAGCACCCAAAGTTATCATCATCGATTTAGATTTGGCAATGAAGAATGCTATTGTTACCGTCTTCCCAGATACTCGACACAACTTGTGCACCTGGCACATAAGTAACAAATACCCTGAACGTCTGCATCACGTGTATGCAAAGTATCCACAGTTTAAACAAGATTTTGACAAGTGCATTGTTAAGTCATTGACGATTGAGGAATTTGAAGAGAGGTGGGAAAAGCTTGTTCGGGATTACTCATTGCAAGACAATGAGTGGCTCCAACACTTATATGAGCTCAAAGAGCAAAAGATTGGCGTTTTCACGAGAAGGTATTTTCTACGGGCATGAAAATGCCAGGCAGGAATGAATCTGTGAATGACTGGTTCGGTAGTTATGTGGGTACAGTTACCAATTTGAAGAGTTTTGTCATATCTGCCTAAAAAGTAGTTGCCTCGATATTCGTGAAAGAAAGGGCTGCAGACTTTGCAAGCACGTACAAACACATGAGAAGGTTGCTTGAGACCCCGTTGGAGCTGAACGGTGCAAAGGTCTATACGAAGGAGCTATTTATGCAATACTAAGTAGAGCTGCAAAAATCGAGGGTGATACAATATAAACAAGGTGACAGAAAAGTCTACACGTGAGTTCATGGTTTATTCACTGATGAATGACCTCGTTCCTGAAAAGCTACGCAGAATGTATACGGTCAGCCATGACATATTGACAGATTCGGTGACATGTGTTTGTAAGAAGTTTGAGTTCCATGGCATCCTGTGTAGACACCTTCTAAGCTTTTTCACCCAGAAGAACATCAAGGCAATCCCTGATCAATACGTCTTGCCGCGGTGGACAAAGGTTGCAAACAGGTTGCACGATACCATTGCCTTTCTGGAGCATCCATATACTGACTTTGAAGAATCAGAGACGTTGTGGTATAATCATCTGGTGACAACGTTTACGCGCTTATCCGTAAAGGGTGCTGCTACAATGACCGGGTATAAACATCTCCTCGAGATAGCAGAGCAGCAGGAGCCCATCGTTGACCAGTTTAAAGTAGCCTCATTCAGCAATGGGGTTGACACTGAGCCTACACAGGTATCAGAAGATGATGAGCCGGTTGAGGATGAGGGCAATGATATCCGGTTGAAGAAGAGGACAATGATATCCTGCCTTTGGATCTGATTATATAGCAAACGAAAGGCCACAAGAGATCTACGCTGATGAAGAGCTCTATTGAATAAGCAACTCAACCTAAAAGGCTGTGAAGGTGTGCACTGTGCAGCAAAATGACCAACCATGACAAGCGCAACCATTACAAGGCACTGGGGATAAGTCCAGGAGGTTTGCAACGCGAGGATGAAGATGATGCCGAAGATGAGGGAGAAGAAGACAAAGTGGAACTTTAGTCTAATGAATTTTTATTGTAATAATCTTTTATGAGCCATCAAGCCTATTGGACTTTTTGTAATAATTTCTTAGTAATAACCTTTAGTCTCATTTTTTTATGTGAATTTTTACACTGTTTGCTACACTCCGCAGCACAACCATTAGAATTTTTAACATTAGACTTCAAGAACTTAGCTGGGTGATTAGGCCATCCGCTGCACTATGCAGCGGACGGTGCAACAGAAACCTTACACCTAAACAATTACAATTGTAATAATTTTTTGTAATAAATTGTAATAATTTTTTTGTAATAACCTTTAGTCTCAACACCTAGAAATTTTTTGGGTTTATGTCGCCTGATACACTATGTAGCGGATGGTACAGCAGAATCACCTCAACACTTAAAATTTTTTGGGTGTATAGGCCGTCCGCAACACTATGTAGTGAACGTCGCAGTAGAAACGATGCACCTCAACACTTAGAAATTTTTTTCGTGTTTATGCCGTCCGCTACACTATGTAGTGGACGGCGTAGCAGAAACGATGCACCTCATAGGCCGTTCGCAACACTATGTAGGGGATGTCGCAGATCAAACAATGCACCTTAACACTTAGAAAAATTTTCGTGTTTATGGCGTCCGCTATACTCTGTATTGGACGGCGTAGCAAAAACGATGCACCTCATAGGCCGTCTGTAACACTATGTAGCGGATGTCGCAGCAGAAACAATGCACCTCAACACTTAGAAATTGTTTTGTGTTTTTGCATCCGCTACACAATGTAGCGGACGGCACAGCATACACAAAGCACCTCGACACTTAGAAATTTTTTAGGTCCGCCCGCTACACTATGTAGTGGACGGCACAGCAGGCACAATCCACCTCAACACTTAGAAATTTTTTTGAGTCTTTATGTCGCTCGCTACACTATATAGTAGACTGTGCGGCAGAAACACTGCACCTCAACACTTAGATTTTTTTTGGGTGTTAGGTCGTCCGCTACACTATGTAGCGGACGACACAGCAAGCACAATCCACCTCAACAGTTAAATTTTTTTTTGGTCTTTATGTCGTCCGCTACACTATGTAACGAATGGCACGACAGAAACACTGCATCTCAACATTTAGAATTTTTTTGGGTGTTAGGCCGTTCGCTACACTATGTAGCGGACGGCACAGCAGGCACAATCCACCTCAACATTTATAAATTTTTTTGGGTCTTTATGTCGTCCACTACACTATGTAGCGAACGGCGAGGCAGAAATACTGCAACTTAATACTTAGAATTTTTTTGGGTGTAAGATGTAGCGGACGGTGCAGCAGAAACCACCTCAACACTTCGAATTTTTTTACCACCACCAAACATATCTCAATAAGGGCCAAAAATCCACAACACACAAATAAACCACCACAACACAAAAAAAATACATGTCTCAATCAATCAAACTTCAAATAAATTGGTATTTAAATTCAAAAAATAATCGTTTACAAGAGTCAATCTTAATCCTCATCTTGAGCCCGTTTCTCATTTTTCGATGGATGTAGAGTAAACCTAACTGGTCTAGGCCGGCCTTTATAAATTTGCCATGCTATTATAAATCTAAAGGCCTCTACTTCTGTTGCACTTCAGACGGCCGCCTTGAGGCTCTCACTCGACAAATATAGTCCATATACATGCAGACAAGGACGTCGCAGTCCGAGGTATTAACTTGCTTGGGCCTCTTCTTCTTCACGTTAACCTTGAGCTTTGGCCTCGCCGGTACTTCTAGTCCATGGATGTAGTGGACCATGGCACATAACAGATTATGTGGACAAATAAAAAATGGCGTAAGCTATGAGTTAACATTTACAGTACGCAAATTATAATAAGCATTAAACAACAATCGTAAGATTACCAAAGCATCCAACTGGGCTTTCCAAAGCTGCTTCACGGGCATATGCTCGGTATCGTCGTGGAGACTATCGAGGACTAATATGATTTTTTGAGTTGGTTCATAGTAAACCAAGTACCAGTGGCTATTACCTAGAAATGGTATTAGGAACACGTCCGTATCACGGACGCTCATCGAACTATCCCTATTAAGAAATGCAAGGAGGGCATCGAACCGTTCCAACTGTTTTAAGGTTTTCCTCCCCCTCCTCTCGACCCACAGTACCTATGCTGCGGAGAGTGGAATTTGGTGTGTAGGGGTGAAGTCCGATGAAATCCTTTGAGACTAAATGCTTTGATACGAGAAGGCCATGAAAATAAGCATCGAACAAAAAAAAAATGTGCGGACGGTCATTCCGGGTTTCCCTACTTCGTTCCCTCAGAATGTCCACATAGGCGGAGATCACAATGTCGCACAACCAAGCCCCTGGAGCTAGGCTGGACATTTCCCCCCACTCGCAAGTGTAATCCAAGTCATTCGGGCAAATGACACTATACGAGGCTTTGTCACAAAGGACCCCGCTAAAAAAACACTGGTGGATTTGCTGGGCTTTTGTCGGCCCTAGAGACTTCAACGGATGCCCCTTAGGATAAGCGGGGAGGTCGACTGGGGGATTTTTTCCTCTGGGGCATCGACCAGGAGATATTGCTCGCCGGAGGCTTTGGCCGAGAGATATCTCAGGGGGAGGGGGCAAACGGGGGATATTGCCCTCTCAGGGCTTCAGCTGGCTGATATTCCCCTCCAGGGGGGACGGAATGCCCAGCCCACGGGATGATGGGCATCGGCTCAGAGAGATTGATGTTTGCATATTGCCAGTCTTCCATGACTTAACTCTGAGAGATGGGTAGTGGTTCCGAGTTCAAAAGTAACAAAAATGAGGGGCCACTGAAATCGAACCATGGCGCTGGAGCATGTCCGCTTCGGAGGGACCAACAACTTCATGGCTCACCCCCGATGTCTGCCCTGAGGGATCACAGTAACCCTCGCTCACATGGGGAGGCTGCCACCCCAGATAGTCCATTCCCGGAGGAACGCCCGAAGCGGGTCCTGTATACTGACGCATAAAATCCCCGCAGCCTTAGGACAATACATGAGCCTGTTGGCAAAGATCCAATCCCATGGCATTCATCAGATTCTGCCACTCACTCAGCTTCTAAAAGAATGCGAGCGAGGCATTAACCTACATCCAAAGAGGTATTAAAAATAACTAGAAAACAGGTGAGATTGAATGTAAAACAAAAATCATTAAATCCAGTTGATAGCATTGATTGGGCAACTTACGAGATCAAATGCCAACTTCTCATCGATCTGGCCCCTAGGGTGGTACTTCAGCCCTCGTTCAAATTTTATCGGGGATACTCTCTTCTGAGTGATGCGGTAGTACCACTCGTTGTATTGCTCGATGCTGATCAAAGGGTCACGCTCTGACACAATGGCCGCCAAGGTGTCCTGCCAAGAATTCCAAACCTCAATTTTTTGCGCGCACAAGTCGTGTTCATTCACCTTGCCAAACCGTCTGACACCCGGTGGGTTTCGATTAACCCACATATCTGGGGCATCTGCTGGCAAGCCCTGCGGGCAGTCGAAATGGCACAATGCGCGATCTAGCAGTTGTCACTCCGTAACCTCAAAGTGGATCAGGGGTGTGCGTTGTAACCGGAGAGCATGAAACAAATGACTGTCACCCGTCGCTGGAAATGCTAGTACGGTGCCCAATGCATTTGGACCAAAGATAGCGATTCAAGCTCCCCCTGATAGAGCGTAATGTTATGATGGGGATCATCTCTCCGCGGGTAGTGGCTCAGCCTCCTGCTGTACTCCCAAGCGTGCAACCAAGGCCACACATTCTCGATTCCGTCCCTACGCTTGGGTGTGCCGATAGCAATGTGTTCATAAGACCACACATGAGAACAAAGATAAATTATATATAGTATCATCAGAATTTATTGCCGATTCAACTAAAAAAACCCGATAACGTAATCAATATTTATATGATATACCTGCAATAGCGAGAGACATGCACATATAGCTTTGGAGTCGGGCCTCGTTGCCTTGTGCAATGCTCGGTACAGGGTATGCAAGAGTTGCTGCACCCCCAAGCATACTCCCCAACCTCTTGCAGGTTACCCAACAACAGTAAATATTTGACGCTGACCATATTCTTCAACGTCGTTGGGAATAGAATTGCTCCCATCACCCATAAGAGGAAAGCCTTTGTGTACAGCACAAGTATCCCATCCGTGTAGTTTTTTGGCAAAACGTTATAGATATCTACCAACCACTTCAACTTTATACCATCAGTGCTAAATTGATCTTAGGGTATAGAGGTAAAGAAGTCCCTAGCTACTCTCTTATTTGTTGCTTCCGACGGAGGAACAATTACCGGTAGCTTCATCACCGGTAACCCTAAGATGAACTCTACATCTTCTAAGGTAATAGCCATCTCTCCAACAGGGAAGTGAAACGTATTCGTTTCACTTCTCCACCTCTTAACCAGGGCACTTATCAAGGCCCAGTCAAGTTGTTGAAAGATTTGTCCGTGCATGAAAACTCCAAATCCAATTTCACGCAGCAATATTTGGTATTTGTTCAGTTTCTACAGTCCCAAATTATCGGATACTTCTACTGTGTTGATGAGTCTTCTTTCTTACGAATTAATAAATATAATTTAAGCAAAGCAAATGGTATACAAAGTTCGTGAGAATAAGAAAATAAACAAAAAAAACTAAGTATCTTACTTGTCCATTCCAGATAGATGTACTGATATGGTTTTGCTGGTCGTATAATACGAAGGGATCTTCTGGTCCAGGATTAAAGTCCATTTTTTAGCAACTGAGACTATGCAGAAACGTCAAGTTTGGAAGGCTTTTATCAATCGCTCGCAAATTACCAACGCTATCACATGCATAATACATACAACGCTAGCACAAGCTCACATAAAACGCTAGCATACACACACACACACACACATGGAGTCGGATTTTACCAATGCTAGCACATGAACAAATCATAGGCTAGCACATGCTCAATACATAATCAAAACCACGCATAAGGTGCAATACTCATAACAACTCCAGATTTGTGAACTTGCGTGATTAATGAGATGATTAAAGGATTTGTTGGGAAGAAATTACGCAGATCTCCTTGCCAACGCCGCTGAAAAAATTTGTGTGCCGAATGATTGGAAAAGAGTTTCGAAGTTAGGTTTTTGTGCGTATATATATGGACCGTCCGCTACATTGTATAACGGACGATAAGAGAAGTCCGCTTTATAATGCAGCGGATAGAAGATAGTCTGCGATACAATATAGCGGATGGTTTAGATGAAGACAAAGTAATAGTCGTAACCGTCGTGGAGGGACAGGACTGTCGTAACAGTCATGACGAGATTAGGATTGACGTGACATGTGGCAGGCAAAAAGTCATCCGCCGTACAGTATAGCAAATGACTTTTTGTTAGGTCAAAAAGTCGTCCATTACACGCTGTAACGGACGATTGTGGAGGACAGTTTGGTAAAAAATTCCGTCCGCGATGCAGTATCGCGAACGGCTGACAGCCTTTTAAAAAAAAGAGATGGACACCATATCACTTTTGCAAAATCTCCTATTTTGCTAGCGCTATCAACAGACCAACTCCCATATATATATATATATATATATATATATATATATGGTACTTTTTAATTGCACAACTATTTGGCGGCCTTTGAAAGCCAACTCCACACGTATCAAACTCTATCGCGCTATTCATTTCTTCAGGAGCTTCGTTGAGACAAACATAAAATTATGTCTATTCAGCTTCCAAGTTAGTTAGGTACGTGGTCCGCACACTAGTCTGCCTCTCCTACGACAGACCAATGTACTATATGTAGCAGCTTTTGACTAAATACTGTAACTTTTTACAACTAAATTTTGGAATACATATAAGGTAACTAATTCGAAATGCTAATCCGGGATGATGTCCATAATTGAAAGCTTAATTAAGAGGGACAATACATGTTTAATACAATATATGCATCGGATTTTGCATAGAGATTAAAGGAAACAAATCAAATTTTCATGAATTATGGGAGAGGTCATGGCCCCCTCCAGGCCCCCATGGGTCGGCCCTTGGTGGTGGTATAATACCAGTGATGGTGTGGAAGTGGTCAAGCTGGTGGTCGTATGGTGTCAGCGGTGATAATGGCGGTTGTGGTGTGAGTCTAGTGATGGTCATGATTGCATCAGTAGTGGTGGTGATAGGGCATCACCAATAGGTAACAATGGTGGCAGTAGTGGTGGGTACTGGTGTAAGACAGTTTATTGTTTGTGACGGTAGTAGCGGTGGTTGATGGCAAGGCTACAATGGAGATGATGATAATGGTGGTGGGGGTAGTGAAGGTGGTGTGGTGGCGGCAACAATAACGATGATGGTCATGGTAGCTATGGGAAGAAGGGGGTTGTGGTGCGCTGTCTGGGTTGAAAGGCGTGTAGAGATTATGAAAATGGTGAAATCAGATAAACAAGTGTTTTTAGTTAAATTCTACGGAATCTGAGAATTTTTCATCGAATTTTACACAATAAAAACACTTCAATCAAATTCCATGACATGCAATTCAATTCTCAATTTTCATACATTCCAATCGACTAAAGCATATATATATATATATATATATATATATATATAATTTCATCTATATAGGGGTTTGTGTTTTTAGTTTTAACCGAGTTGGGCCGCCTTGCTCGGTTGAGAAATTAAGGCCTACTCAGACCTTATGCCCACCATCTTCTTTGAAAGTCAAAACAGAATTTACCCCCAAAAAGTCATGTACATTAATGGGCTACAGGCCCAATATTCTACCTATAATCATAGTGCTATTTTTTTTCTATTTCACTAAATTATGAAAAATATCATTGTTATTACCATCCAAATCAACACAGACCCATGTCATAGAAATTTTTCTATAATACAGCAACGCATTAATTATTCTTATATCTCCCATTAGAAAGAAAAAAAAAAGTCATAATCCAGTTCATCGAATAAAGCGAAACTAAACATTTTTCACTTTTATCAAAAATTGATTGAGCCGGTAAAGCCACTTGGAATCCTATGACTTAAAATCGTACGAAGACACTTAAGACTATCGATTCCTACTCACATCCGAGACTACGGAGGTTAAGAGTTGGAGAGAGAGCAACTTTCATTGTGTAGGTCAGACTCAAGAGACTTTCGATGAACACTTCACCCATACACGAAAGTTAGTCATGTGAAACTCTCAAGAATGAGAGTGGAAAGAGCACTTGAAGATGTCAGTAATCACCTTTTCTCCAAAACAAACTACTCAATTGGCTTCTTGTCAAATTGGGCTTATGGCCCTCCATTCAAAATGATGGAACCATATACCCTACGGCTCACTATTGTAATTTCATGATTGCATAAAATTGGCTAGGTTGTGCACTGTCTTTTGTCCCCTCGCATTCGCTATTTTGCACCTTGTTGGTCAATTGACATGACTCAATTTTGAATATTGTAAGCCCCTAGAAAGAAGGGGATTAAAAAAATTCCTTCTTCGAACCACAGGGTACACTAAAAAAAAACGATTTCTTCATAAGAGTTGTCACAAATTTCCTTATACCAGAGTATTTTTTGTCTTTCGCTCTGCGAGTGGCCTGAGCCATGTGCCACGGGTTCATGGATATTTTCGTGAAGATACTATCGGCTATACTAAATGAGGTCCCAGACCTTTTTTCGAATATGGCCCCTAGTGACTGGGTGATGTTAGGGTCGATACAAAAACCTAGTTTACCAGGTTATAGTATTATACGTCAGACCCGATGTGTGGTCCAATGCCTATTATATTTTTTATGCACTATTTTTCATGACCTTTGGATGGTCTCCCTCCAACATGCCAGTCATGAGATTTTTCTCTTCCTTTTGTGACGCCATATTTAAATTTGTCGCACATACTGTGAGACACTTTCCGCACATCTTTTTCTGTTAGCATCACGCGCATATTCTTGGTTGCAATGTCTCCAATGCATCTACTACACAACCGTCTATGAAAAATTCGATTACCCTCACCAAACCGAACCGACGCTTTTAGTAGCAAGTAGTAAAAATGTATCCGCACAATGGATGGTGGACTTTTCTGTTTCAATTGGTCGGTGAGATCCTTATGTCTTTCGAGAGATTTGCTCACTCGTTAGTGAGAAACATATGCCTTTAATGTGGAACGTGGTCCTCTTGCACATAATGTAGCGCAATAACCACACTACACCGTGAAAGGCTGAGTACCCATATGGTAAAGTTTGTTGTATTTCCAATTATACATGTTTAATGATTTGTTAAAATCATTTCAGCAACCTTTTTGATAATTCAATGATGGTCATTATAGTAATTTTACTATGCTCTAATTTATTGCTCTCCCATGTCACGTTCCGCACGCTACCCAAATGGTAACTTCCCCCCGGACTCCAAAACGTCACTCATACTTGTCTTTGATCTTTCTTGCTTTTCAGCTGCAAAGTGTAATCCTTACATCCCTCACATCTCTTGTGTCTTGTGTGCGGTTGATATTTTACTTGGTTATCCTAATATTAACACAATTCATTCTTAGTTTCGATGTGGTATTTTATTGCAAAGTTGCCTTGACATTAATTATTTATTCATTTTTCAGAGGGACCATTTCTATTTAAATTTTCGTAGGTATCTTTTTTTTGTCTAATGGTATTACACAAGCATTGGGCATGATCCCCTGTACTTAGTGATGCGTCCACTGCCACCAGTCATCCCAATGTTTCAAGGTTGGCACACACAGAAGTGAATCAAATCAAAGTGCCATTATTATAATCCTCAAATAAGGTGGTCCATGTTCCCCTCCAAAAGGTCAAACCACCTTCTCTCACTTTTTCTGTTTCCCAAAGTGCATATTCAACAGGCAACCCACTGCACCAAGGAGCCCACATTAAGCCCGAGCCCGAGCCCGAGCCCAGTGAGCATCCACTGGTAAGTAAATTAGGGAATCCAATCCTGCCAGCGTGAACCATTGCCCCCTTTGTGGGTCTTTTAGAGATTCCTAACCGCTTTGGGCAGGAAGAGGACGGATAGAAAGGAGTTTGACCATGCAAACCATGCTGACGAGTGACATCACACAGTTGTCATCACGAGTCAGGGGTTTTTAACTATATTGATGACTAGTAATTGCAAATTTTGAATTTTTTTTTGAAGAGCACACGGCTCTCATCGTCTACTTCTAACAGGGAAAGAGAATCATGCGCTAAATTTCCGCTCTTATTTTAAACTCTCATGTTCTTATTATTACATACATGTACGTTCACTTCGTATGCCCTTGCTCTCGCACGTGTTCACCTTTAAAAACCTAATAACTTAGGGTATAACTATTCCTCGGGTTGAGGTCAAGAATACCATATCCATACCCCGTAGGTTAATAGATCCGACTATTCTTAATTGTTAAATATAAAATACAATCATTCACAATCTTCCTTCACATTACTTTGTATTGCTGGATAATCAGCATCAATGATCCAAAAATTATACTAAATGTACAAACAAGCATAGAAATGCAGGTCTATTCCGATCATTTATAATCGTTGAATATATAATACAATAACTCACCGTTTTCTTTGAACGTAAGTTTTTATCAGTGAGTGATCGGAATCGATAATCCAAGAACTATAATATGTCAAATCGGACTGAAAGATGCATGTGTACTGAGGAGGGGGGGGGGGGGGGGGTGTAATAATGAGGGTGTGCTTTGATATGTTTCCTCTGGCGGGTCCCTCTTTTTGTTTTACAGAATCGCAGCCGTACACGTTCACATACTACAAAATACTATACCAGCAAAAAGATTCTTCCTTTCTTCACAGGCTAGCTCGGGCGGGAGGGTCAACAGTAACATTTACATCACCAGAGGCTCGCTAAGTGACACTTATCGTGGTTAATCACCTTTCTTTTTTTACTGTTTTTGTTTTACCGTTTTACCACTTGCTCAGCTGTTACTGACCCAGCGGCTTGGCTCGGTAAAACCAGCCCTCTTTGAAATTGGGAAGAACGCAAAACTGGAGTATATGTGAGGATCATGTTTCAGTTGCATTCTGTCTTTCTGGATTTTTTAAAATCCACCAGTTCTGATTCAAATGCAAACATTAAATTCCATAACAGAACGTTGACCCAAAGATTAGCCAATGGAATCAAATACCTTCTGTCACACCTTTGTTTTTTAGATTTCATTGCAACCAGAACTAGAATGACAAAAGAAATTCTTAAATCTTTATTTCAGCCAAATGACTTCGGCCATTGGACGGTTATGTAAGCTTCAAATTTTACTATTTACACTCAATTATGGGTTGGCCGATTTTGTAAGCTTCATATTTTATTATTTGGCTCAACTATGACTAGAAGCGTGATTTTAAAGTGTCGTCACTGGCCTTTAAATTTGATGCTTTGAAGTTCATTTATAAGTTTCCTTTTTCTTTTCCTTAGTTGTTTTTAGTGACCTTCCACGATTGTTTCCTGTCATTACATGCACTTTCTTCAAACCTTTAACGACGGTTTCGTTCTAAATCTGCCTTGAATAATTATACACAAGATAAAATGATAAATGCTCAAAACATAACCTTATAAAGAAGAAAACTAAGGTACAGTATTTGTTTTCTTAATTGAAAAAAAAATGTGGGTACGAAAAAGACACAGAGATTTAAGGGAGCTAGAGATTAGAGGGGACAGGGGGGTTGAACTCTATGTAGAGAGTTTCAGAGGTTAGTGGCTGGTGTGAGTGTGTGTTTTTGATGATGAGAATATGGCTGGTTATGGGGCCTGGTGTAAAAGAAGATCTTTGAAAAGATATTGCAGCAGCAGCAGCAGCAGTTGCTGATGCCGGTGCTCATGAGAAGAGATGCAGAAATCTATGAACAGCAGCAGCAATGGGTGGGGGATGGGCTTGTGGGTGTTTGCCTTTGTCGTGACTAATGTGACTCCACACTGGTATTTGTACTTGTAAAGTGTACACACACAGTGACTGCGAAGAGCAACGTTGTTCACAGTCAGAATACACGAGTACAGGTGGTTCCCAAGGTTGTGTATAAACAAGGATAGATGCCATGATCAAAGTCATTGACAGAAGTTTACTTTACTGCCAAATGCAATACACTCGACAAAATGTGGGGAAAACTTTAACATATTTTAATTTCTATAAAGGGTATAACAGGAGAATTTACTGCAAGAAGAATGACTTGTACCGAGGGTTGAAAAGCGCCACGATAGGTCATATAAGCGCTGGCATAAGGTTATCTAGAGCAAGAGGATAGTTGGCTTTATTGGCGTTGTGTGAGACTTATGCTGGCGCTTAGAAAGTTTTATGGGAGCGGTTGTTGTAGATATTCCGTTTGTCGTCGCCTAATTGTCTCTACAGCGGTGGTTGTTAACTTAAGCCCACGATTTCTTTTTGGGTTGATTTCACTGGTCGCATAAGCCAAGACCTTCTTTATCTTCCATGGCATCACAGTTTCTTTTTTGTTACTAAAGGGGGGGTATGAAAAGTGTAACTAATGTCTCTTTTTACAATAATAAAATACTCCAAATTCAACCTAAAAGATGATGTTGATTTAGGCTGATATATCCTTCAATTATTGTTATACACATAATTTTGCTTATGTTGTTGAACATTTATGACAAGGTTGAAATTGCTAACGTTATCAAGACTATTTTCCTACCGTCTATTTAACCTTTCTCTTGTCCTTAGAAGTGCCAAAATTAGAAAGTGATGACTTTAGATAAGTCAAATGAATTCAATCTGCTTCAATTGCATTCATTAACCAATCTATGATAAGGTCTAACGATGTTTCATCATTAAGCTTTAGAGAGTTAAATAATGATTCTAATTTCGTTACTCTCTTTTTCGTTGTTAAAGTTCGTAACGTGTGGCTATATAATCATTTTCACAATAAAAAGAAAAACTAAAATAAGTAAAATAAAGCTTAAATATCAGGGAGGAGCTAAGCAGTGATGGAGGCAGCAAGTGGCGCCGGCAGACACGTGCCCACATTGTTGCTCCCGTTTCTCTTTTCCGTGAGTTAAGCATTTTGGATCAAATGAACGAAAATGCCAACCAAAAAATTCTTAAATTGTCTTAAAGGATATGTACTTTTAGTTTTGTATGTCAAAATTACACAAATAAAAAGGAAAGTGATGTTTGAACAAATTAAAATATTTCAATACTAGAGCTCCACTTTTAATGTTAAAAGTCTTAAAGTGTCGCTATAAAGTAACTCTAGCAAGAAAAAGAGTGCTCAAATAAAGAAAATAAATTTAGACTCCACTTTTAACTCTAAAAACATTAATTAAATTGTCACTATATAGTCGGTTACTTCAAGAACGAAAATATCAAACGTACAAATCAAACATTTTTTTTTCAAACTCTTTATCTTTTCATATTCGTATTCGGTACTTATCTTAGAAATAATTTCCGACTCCGGCACTCAAGCCTAAAGGTGGGGAGATGGCCGGGGACACGGAGGGTGGAGGCAGCTGCAGGCAGTGGCCAACATGGCCCCGACTCCCCCATGTGAAAATCCTGCTCAAAAACTCCTCGGACCTTGAGCTTTGAACGTAGAATTATCACAATTCCCCTCGGAATTAACCCCTCCCCCACTGGCTCCCTTTTTTGACTTATATCATTCAGCTCATTTCTTTATCCCCATTTCATCTCGTTTAAAAAAACTAGGAGCTTAATATTCTTTTGATTCTTCCATCTTTCCTTTAATCGTAAACAATGAGGTTTCGGGCCAGCAGTTCAAGGAGAAAACGTACTGCTACTGCTACTCCCAGTACTCATATTGTTATTAAAGTAAACAAGTAGTAGCAGTAGACCCGTAGGGCAGGCTAAAGTCACTAGGAGAGGGAGACCTAAGGCATGCATGAGTCACTTAATGTGGATGCAGGCTCTTTGTCTAAGCATTCCACACAGCTTGCACCCATTCCAATGTCCAGTTTTCAGTCACCATCTCCGTTTGATTCCTCACATGCTCCCTATTAATGG
Source organism: Escallonia herrerae (assembly GCA_033070095.1). NCBI lineage: Eukaryota > Viridiplantae > Streptophyta > Magnoliopsida > Escalloniales > Escalloniaceae > Escallonia > Escallonia herrerae. The sequence continues at coordinate 90,360 of JAVXUP010000850.1, forward strand.
AACCTAAAGTTCAATTTTTTTTGGGTCCTGAGAGGTTTTACTTCAAGAAGTTATAATTTGTTTTTAGGGATTTTATGTACTTTTTGTTGTTGTTCATCCACTTTTTCAAGTATTTGTTTGGCACTAAATTTTGGGCTAGCGGTATTCTTTATTTTCATAGCTTCATTCATTTTGTTGTTGTCGTTCTAAAAGCTTCACGAGATGCGGAATATCTGGAATAAAAAGGACGGAGGACTACGTACCGCTGCTTTCGTGTGCTCGGTGAATTCAATGAACACAGTGTAGAATAGTACTTCCCTTGACCAGAACAGCAAAATGATTAAATTTCGCTTTTTCAAATACATTATTGTAAGGCTTCCTATAAAGTTCACATTATTGTAACACTTCCTATAAAGTTCTCGTGGCTTGCTACAAGGTACAGCTTGCCGTCTTATTTTAGTGCCATAGATTTTGACTATGCTAAGTTGGATCTTTTTGTACTAAAGATTTTAGGCAAGCCGGTACTCTCGGTCACAAGAAAAGAATAATTCGCATAAAGAAAATATTTTATCTCGGAAAAGAGCAATGCCTATGTCGGCTCTATACACATGCCAAAGAAACACAATGTCTTCATGGTCTTCGGGGCGAGAAAATAATATATGACCACTTCAAAGCAAAAATACACAAATGCCGTATAGCTATCATTTATCAAAATTCTAATTTCGCGGGCAAGGTCGCAATTTTAAGACATTTTGTGTCGTTCAGCATGATCACGTAGCATCAAGGTTTTGAAGCATCAGAAGCATGTAGTTCACTTGTATTTCTGTAGTAATGAATGAAAGCTTGACTCAGTATGCTGCGAAATTAAGGGGCTGTACGTTTACGTTTTTCAGTTTTCATTTTTGTAATGATGATGAAAAATATGCCTTTTTCGTGTATGTTTACGTTTTTTTGGTTCCGTTTTGGATAAAATTTTCAAATAGTGTCAAAAAACTGAAAACACCCTTTGGGTGTTTTCACCTTTTTCCTCGAACTGTATTCTCATAATCAGAATACCACCTCTTCTCCCTCATATCTACCGCCCTATTTCAACAAACACTCACCAAACTAGACCACCCATTTCACTGGGTCTTCCTAGAAATGGAAATAGTGGGGTCCATTAATGAATTGATTCAGAAAAAAATTGGTAAAAACGAAAATGAAAATGATAAACGTACAGAAAAAATTGAAAAACTAGATACGGAAAAAAGTAAAAGTACACAATACGATTTTAGAACTGAATACTAAATTCTGAAAACCAAAAACATAATATAGAATACAGAAAAAAATCTCGTAAGCGTACGGGCCCTAAAGTGCGGAGTGGAAATCAAAATGATCATGGTGAAAAGTCCTTATAGGTGAAGCATAGGCTCTATTTTAGTGCAAAAATGACTGTTGAAACTCAAAACAGTAGGGAACTATGGTGATCAGTTATGGAAACTAATCACTATTACATTTTTCAGTATATACATGGAGCAGCAGTTAGCAGGTCCCTGATATTAACACAGTTACAACACTTTGTCTGTCGCAACGCGCATGAAAGTCTAGGGTTCAAATTCCTTGGCTAGACCTAGCTTATGATGCAAGATGAAAGAGTTCAATCATCTCCACTCGTTAAAGTAGTTCAAGAAAAAGATGTGAAACAAGTCTATAGAAAGGCATTAAGTTTGACAAAAGGATTTTTCGGTACAACGTGGGACAATAGTTAATACTTAAGTTTCATAAGAACCCTATTTTTTTACAAAAAACTCGAGTGCTACTTATAATATGAAATAAAATGTATATGCTAAAATGCTCCAATAATTTAAAATAAAAGAAGTTTGAGTTTACGTTCTATTATATTTGTCGTCACCTCATTCATCGTATAATCATTTAGGAACAAATATGGTACTTCAGTGCAACTGATTTCACGATTATATTGTCACTCAAAAATAGATTAAAAATTATCATATGTCAAAGTATTTTAGCTCCTATATAAATTGCTCTATGGATAGAAGGGCAAGACTTATTTGTGACCTAACTTTTCTTGTTAATGTGAAATCATATTTGCAACACGTCTTATCATGTATAGCTAGACAACTTTTGAGTGAGTCAATGACGTGAATGAAATAAATGAACTATATAACTCGAGACACTCACAGGACTAACATATTGAATGTCAGTATTTTTTTTTTAACGTGTGAGAGTACCTGCAATACGCCCTCTCAGTTCTTTCGAATGAGCAAACACATGAATAATTATGTTGCATGGATTTTGGAGCTAAATTGAGCTGTCTTCTTGGCGTGGATCAATCCGCTCTCATATCATTTAGATATCCTACTTAAAGCTTATTGACTATGAGTGAAAAACCTATGGAAAGTTATGCATTAAATATTTGATTAGGAGAATTTGTGTGTATGAATTCCATGATGAAGGCACTAGTCACACATTAATCATGCACTGACCGTGAATATTCATGAATCAGACCTAGCTATGTCGGCATCGCAGACAAGCTTTGGATCTAAGTTATTTATCAGTTTATGTTGGGGGTCCAAGTTTATCTCCTTCGTGCTCAAATAATTGAGGGCTTGAGTGATTAAAGTATAAAGGAAACAAAACAAAACCCTCATTTTTATAATATTATGCAGGCATAGAGAGTTTGTTACACCAATTATTGATTGTAATGTTTTCTTTAGTTAATCAAGGTTGTTAGGCAAAAAGGTAGATAGGATTTTGATTTATGACATGGAGCTAGTTAGTCTTTGTATATTTCACCACGCAAGCAAGTTACATCTGCATCGGTATTTAGTTCGTTAAGTTTAATGACGGAGTACTCGCGTAAAATCCAAAAGAAACGATGAACGTTAAAAGCAAATCAGGCTTTTATTACCTAGTTGTGAACGAAAGGGGTTAGTTTTGCCATTTCAGTCACCCGATTGATCCAGCCTTTTTGGAAAATTGTATGATCAAGCCCTTGCACGCAGAACCGATGACGTGCTAAGGCAAATTAAGGAGGTCTAGGCGGATTGACAAACGACGACCAGTGGAAATAGCTTGCGGTTGTCATCAGACCTCTACCAAAATGTGACATGGGATACTAAAAGTTTTGCATCTAATCAAAGAGAAAACCTCCAATATGCAACGCTCGATAACGAGTTAACGTACCGGTGGCATCACTACTATTAACAAAGAGAGGGTGAATTCTTCTACCTCTAGGAGCAACCGGATTACAGATTGTCGATTTTTCTTGTCTGCATCCAGTTCCAAACAACATGCATCTCCGCAAAGAAGGTAACCAACATAGCTAAGTTGTCGAACACGTGAACCGGTCATGGTGAAGCTTTTGCTTATCGGGAATCAGGGTCCACCATCACCCGAGCTTGGACCGCTACTTCCGACAGATCCATTCAAGAAATTTTATCTCCGAGATTAGTTACTTAATTCAAACTACACGCCGTAATAAAAAAGAACTTGTGATGCATAACCAAAAATAAACAACTTCTAGACAGAGTTACGTCTTCAATAATGGAGGCCATATCAAACCATAATCTACGAGATCTGGTTATGGACAAACCATAGTTGAATAATCATTCGAATTCAATTTTAAGTTATCTAGTTTTTTAACTTATCAATTTCAAACAATGCCTTTATCCTTATCACTCCAATAGAAAGCCGAGGTCTCCGCAGTTGACAACACCCACCCACCCCATGTTTTATATATTAGGGTTCCTACCCATCCAACCTTGCAATTGTAAAGTGGGACTTTGGTGGTAGGGTGGACCACCATTTCTGTCCCACGTTATCGCATTGGCTAACACTAGAATTGGGTTTCTTCCTTTCGTTTAGAATTGGTTTAGGCGCCATGTTCTTCCAGACTAAACTGATATCTTTAAAAGAGGGGATTGGGGTCAAACTTACTAAATCACACTAATTGGTTGTTAAAAAGTGTATTAGCGACGTTTCTGTATTTTGTCAGTACTAAAGGTTTAGCCACAATCTTTAAATACTTGTTCCGAAATTTTAGTAGGATATATTTCAAGACCACAGCCCAATACTATTTTTCACTTTGACAACGTTTAATAACTACATATTTTTAGCAATAAAGTGTCGTAATTTTGGCAGTTTATAGCTGCAGAGATCACTTTTAGTAGGTAATTACGTCCCTGAAATGTGAAAATGCTAAATCCATGCTCTCAAATGAGCGACTGTAGCTCATGGTAATTCACTTTTCAAATGATCGAGTCGCTCCATTCAGCTACCATTTTCTTGATTTTCATTTTTGCATTTATGAGTTTTTCTTTTGTTTGGTTATTTTCATATCATCTTTTCAATAACACAAAATTCGAACACAATGCACGAACTCTTTGCAAATATACCTTTGAATTCCATCCCCCTCCCCTCATTTTGACTTATAAAATATGTGGAAAATGATATTTAAATGTTGATTATCTTTTCTAAAAGCAGTCTCATGCAGTGAAAGACCAAAAAATTAGTGTTTGTATAATAGATACAAGGTAAAGGCTTTTGTAATTAGTGATGAATATCATGATACTTTACTTGGCTAAACAAAATTATGGAAAAATCATTGATATGCAATCATTGTTTTTTTTTTGGATTGTGATTTGATCAGTTTATTAGCTTTTTTAAAGCAGATTTAATCAGTTTTGTACTTTTGTCAAATGACAAACAATTTCATTTATGTTTAATCAGGTTTATCATCTCGTGATTAATTAATTCCAAACATGTTTTAAGTTTAGTTTAATGGTCTCAATTTTTAAATGAGATAAAACAAAGAAAAAAAAAAGAAGGGACGAGAAGATAAGAGAAAGAAAGGAAGAGAAGGGAATACAATTTTTCTTCCTTTTGTTTGTGAGTTTAAGAGAGTAAAAAAATATTATTTCTTATTTTTGTTTGTGAGTTTAGTTGAAAAGAAAAGATACCACATTTTGATAATTATAACAAAGATAATAAAAGTACAATCCTAAAAAAAATACATAATTCAAACGAAAAGACAAATTAGCTATCAATATGAAATTAATCCATCTCGTAATATCTGTCTTATTTTACATATCTCCCTACTTAGCTTATGCCACGTCTTATTACAGGTCTTCTCCTTCAACGCATAATAATAGTAGCAATTAGTTGTTTGCTTCTTGTCAATGTCCTAAACTAATCATGTCTTGAATATGTTGAATATCCATTTATAATTCCATAACAAAATTAGAAATTTTATGGTTATCTAAAACCCAAAAAAAAAAGGAAAAAATGATGCAATGTTATAAAATTTTATGCTAAATGATGAAATGTTATAAAAAAAATTACCTTAGAATAATAAGTGGAACTAGAATGGAAATCAATACTTCACTATATTGCTAGGGCATAATTTCTCTAAATACTACAAATTATATATTGAACTGATTTCCTTTTTATCTTCTCAAAGGTTTTAACTATCTCCAAAAGCTTATAATACCTATGGCCTTGATACTGAGTGTGAAATCACCCATAACAGGAGAAAGAGACAGGGTATACGTAGTAACAGCTGTTGCTTATGTCCACAACCAACGCACTCAAATTGCAAAATTTGCAGCATTTCGTGGTCAACATCAATCCCTTGTCACTTCCTCACTCCGAACGTTTCATGGTCATAAAGTCGTCACTTTTGCCGCACTTCTGTCGCTTCTTCTGTTTGTAAATAAAGTCATAAGTTCTTATAATGAAACCTTAGAACCAGAAAGTTGTTAAAAAAAATTTTAATTTTTATTATCTCAAGGGTAATATAAATATTATAAAATAATTACTTATGAGTGATTATTTTCTTACTATTTCTTGTTAATTTTGAGAGAAAATATTCAGAAAAAAAAAGTCCAAATTTTTTTCATTTTCTCTGCTTTACTCTCCTAAACAAAACTCACAAACTAGAGAAAATGAAAAAAAAATACCCGTTTTCTTTTTTATTTTTATCTCTTTCTCTCTAAAATTAAATCAAATTTAACAATATCAAAATCAATTACAAACCAACTCAAATCAATCATAAACAGGCTAACAGGCTTTAATCTTTATGCAGCAATAGTATCATTTAGCTTTATATCTACATAAAAAAAGGAAAAGGGAAAGAAAAGGTGAGAGAGGGAGAGAAGAAAAAAGGAACCTGAAGAAAAATCTGAACACAATCATTCCATTCTTGTTGAAGGAAGTTAGCTAGGTCTCTTTATACATGCTTTTGGTAACCAAAGCAAATCATCGTTGTGTGGCATGATTAGTGTCTCTCGCCAATTACCAAAAGCACGTGAATGAACATGTCCCTGTAACTGCCCAAAAATTCAAAAAGCCATAATATGAGCAGCTTTTTGTGATCTTTGCTTCGAGCTTAATCAACTTCTAATTTTTGGGTATGGGAGCTCAATCTTTATGACAAATGTTTGAAACCAAATTAAGAATGCAAATGTCTAGGTCTAGAAAAGCTGATTTGTCGAAGGCATCGGCTTGTCATGTCACTCATAAGGAGTTAGGCACCGGCACACGGACAAACCTCTGTTTTGAGGTCGATTCGTCTTAAAGAAAATTCATGATTAACGAATTATTTAGTAAATGATTGAAATGGCTAGGCTAAAGAACGACAGATGGCTCACTCGCACAGGACTTAACGTTCTGAGTGTGCGACGTGTCGTCATAATAATATATGTAAAAAACGTGATACAGACTGCATGTAAACTGAGGAAAAAGATAAAATGAGACGTTATCCAGTCGTGACAAGGTCATATCCAATTAAGGAAGTTTAGTGTGAACATAAGAATGAAACATGCACCAAGTTTAGCATGAACAGAAGGGTGAAAGAGGCACGCTTGAACACATGGCAGTCCCAGATTCGATTGACCTGAAGCTCATGCTTGAAAGCTCAATTATCCAGTTATAAATTTTGTATCAATTACGTCTATTCGGCACGACATACAAACGAACTTCTACTTTACCTTAGCACACCTATGTCCACGGGAAAGTAAACATATTTAACTTAAATGCATCAAAATGCTATTTAACTCATTTAAACACCAAAGTATATTCAATATTTGAATTGAAACATTTGTACTCTCAAAATGTTATCAGTTTATGAGAGTTGTTCGTTTTGGTTTGATTATGAGTGTGAGTAGATTAAGTAGGAGCAACAATAACTTAAATAACACTAAACAAAGTTTTGAAGTATTAAGAACTCTGAAGATATTGGAGGCCTTCCTTATGATCATTGTTTCAGCATGTTCCGGATTAAGCTCGTACTTCTGCAGCCCTGCCTTTATCCTTCGATATGCTACGTAGACCGGAATTGTCACGTATTTTTTTTTTCTCTTGTGAAGAAATTGGTATTTTTACGGAGTGCCAAAGATTGACCAAGCCTACATTTTAACTTACGGATTATTATTTTATTTTATTTTATTTTATTTGTTACAAAAGTAGTAGCAGGACCATAAAAATCTAATCTAATGGGTAGATAGTATCATGCCTCGAGAAATTATGGATGATAATAAATAGTGATGCTACATACAAAATGAAAATCACGATAATTCACTTAAATTACTTCAAAGTGAAAAGGACAAAGATATAAAAAAAAACCGAGTGTTTGACAAAAAGGCTTCCACTACCTAAACCAGTTCAATGTAAAAGGTGGTGCAGTTTCCGCTCCCCTTGCCTTCCATTTTCAAACAAATAGCAGTGCATAGGGTGGGGGTAACACAGACACCCACTGTCTGTCCCCTCCTGGATATGTATGCAAAGGAACGAAGAAGACGCGCATTAAATGTCAAGTCTGATATAAAGTTGTTCAATGAAGTCAAAATCCAGCTATCTATGCAATAATATAGGTTTTTTGTGCAGCGCACACACACATACTCACACTCAAGGAAGTGAGTGATTTCATGCCTTTCCCAAGTCCACTTTGATTCTGCAAGGAAATGGCCAGATGGGTCCTTGTTTTGGTACGCGAAATCAATACTATCGATGGTGCAAATCAAGCCCTGAATTATAAAGTCACGGGCATTTCCAAAGTCGTGTTTTCTGCTGCAGTTTCTTATCTCTCGTTCTTGTCACGAGTCTGGAGAGCGACATCTTCATTAAGGTCGCGTGAGTAGTTGAAAAACGTGTGAAAGACGTAAGATTTCGTTCTTAGATCGAGCACACTCAAAAGAGCGTAAAACTCAAATTGTTTATAGAGCAGAACAAGTACTCAAGTATCCGCTAAGGCACTTATAAGATTACTTTTATGTTCAATACACCCTAGGTCATACAATGGTGTACATCAAGTGCATGTCACATGCATCGGATGTTGAAATGGACCAGTGTCATTTTAGAAAGTGGACAAATTCAACTGCTTCAAAGGACTCAAGTCTCACTCCCTCCAACATGTCACTGGTCACTACTTACTCTACTTGTTTTTGTTGAGTTAGTGACATCAACTGTGCCAATTCCTTTTGGTCAACTTGCTTTCAGTATGGCCCCCATTTACCTAACTTGTTAGAGCAAAAAATAGTGCATTTTAACCTTTTGATGTTACATAACATTTTTCATCCTTTTAACTAAAGATTGGCATTAGCGAGAAAAGAGAATGAAGCAAACATTTTTAGTTTTTTACATTTGGAATTAGACATTTTGAAAGAACAACAAGATGTTTAGATAAGGAAGCATTTTGGCTGTAAACCAACGGTAGGAATAGCCTAATATAGTAACCACTAACTATCGTTTAATACTAATAGCGACTTTTACGCAGGCATGTATAGCTAATATTTTAAACAACGCTTTTTTGTGTTACCTAGTATATTTAGCGACCGCTTGTCATTATACAAAGGGTTTTCCTTCTACTCAAATTGCAGTTAAAATTTTTGGATTAGAAAAATATGAGCGAAAAAAGTAAGAAAAGATTGAGTGGCATTATGATAATTATGCAGTCACGAGAATCGTGCACGTGAACAGAGAAAGAAGTGTTCCTTTTCCGTCGTTCGATGGAATAGCATACAAGGTGTAGAAATAAACGTTCCTTTTCTTTTGTGCTAGCGTTAGTTCAAGAAAGATTGACATTAACAAGAAAAGAAACTGAAAACAACCATTTTTTATTTCTTACATTCGGAATTAGACATTTTGAAAGAAGAACGAGATGTTAGACGACAGATTTTGGTTATGAACCAGTAATAGAAATAGCCTAATATATAGCAACTATTAACTCTCATTCGATACTAGTACTAGCGACTTTTTGATAATTATGCAGTCGCGGGAATCGTGCGTGTGAACAGAGAAAAGAAGTGGCTCCTTTTCCGCCGTTCGATGGGCATAGAGGGGATTTCTTTTTAATGGTTCGATGGTATGAAGTTTTGGGCCTTTATTTTAACGTGTTGTGATTATGATGTTTTAAGCCGTAATAATTACGCTAAAACGGCGTCGGTTACTTTTCCGTGGGATGGCGTTTTCGTAATAAAGGAAAGGCCAATTTGTCCTTCTCTGCGACACCTTCGGCGAGACCCCGCGAGGTGGAGCGTTCTGTTGAGGACCAAAACAAAAGAACAGTTTGGGCCTACCCCTCCATCTCTGATTATCCCACATTGTTTTGGATTTATTTGTGTGCAAATTTACATAAATAACCTTGAACATTGGCGGTTTCAAATTTACTTTCTTCTTGATCTTGTTCATGAACGCCGGAGTGAGCACGTTGCGGTTAGTTCGGTAATGAGTATACAACTAAATCGACTAACGTTAGTTTGGAGCAAAAAATATCAGATTGGAGTTCAAGGGTATGGTTTCAACGTTTTACACGGGTTGACCAGTTTGGAACTGTAGTCACTTTTGAATTTTTTTTGGACATATTAGTTTAGCATTGAGCCTTTGGAGTATTGTTGATCGCTAACTATTGAAAACTTATTAGCAACAAAAAGCAAGAGTATACAAATTATAAAGTTCAGAGAGAACTAGGTATAGCAACGGGAGTTCAATTAAAGTTAAAATGACATCATTTAAATAGTGTACTTGTGCTCTGTTTCAATCAGTTCCTGAGCGAACTACGTGCTCAATATTTTAAAGGTTGGACCAAACCAATAAATTTGTTTAATTGTTTTGTGACCGGTTAGATAGGACGTTTCGATTTCGATGGCTGAATCGAATTTACCAATTCTTTTGCTCGCCCCCACCAAAAAAAGGAAAAAAATCCACCAAAAAGGCTAATGAATATTTAAGCAATACTTTCTTCTTCATATTTTTTTTTTTACAATTAAGCAGTGGTTAGGTGGTATTACAAGTCCGCCCGCCCAGGTGTATCAACCTTTCTAAATGAAGGGATTGACAACCACCTTTAAGCGGTGAAAGCCGCAGAGTCAAAAGCTAAAAAAAAGTGATGTTTCGGTTGCATTAACTTGAAGTTACACCATGCCGGCCATAAATAAAAGTTACTTGCATTTTTCCTTGATGCAAAGCTAATTACAACCCCTAAAACCATAATGAAATCCCCTCGTTATGAAATCTTCCTAGGAAATATATAATCCTAGCAATCAGAATACCATAAATATAATGCAGTGCAACCAACAGATAAAATGACAAAATATATATTTTTTTTATCTCGTTACATCCGATGGTCTGCTAAATTCATTCAATTTTTTACAAAAGAAAAGGCCTATACGATTGCTATGGAAGAATAAATGAGATGACCGGGACAAGTCCAAGTATTTTTGAAGTGTATTGAAAACAACAAAACGAGGTAATGGCTAATGAGTAGAAATGTGATGATTTGGAGGAGACTTTATGGCACGCCCATAATCAGTCAGGCTCATTGCCAAATTATCACTTGTTCATGCTTCTTCATCCCACTCCTTTTGATTATGTTACAACTAGCAGCAACATTTGCCCTTCAAATTGCAAGAACCAAAAGAGAATTAAGGGGCCCAAAAATGTTAGACAGTTCCATCTTAGTCAAAAAGAGGATTAAGGGGCCCGAAAATGTTAGAAAAAGGGGTGAATAAAGTGTGGCTTCTGAGTTCTGTCACCTTCATCACTCATGATTTGAGTAACATCCCCCTCTTCTCTCTCTCTCTCTCTCTCTCTCTGCTTTCAAACCCTAAATTCTCCGATAAACATAGGCTTACGGCGACAAACCCAGCTTGCCCTCGTGCCCTAGCGATTTTTGAGTTACTGTTATTCCTGCCTAATTTACTCATACTCTTAAACAAACCGAGTAGGTGGACATGAACAGTTTACCATTAATGTATTTGTAATGACCGACTCTTATAAATTGATGACACTTGCAGAAGCCTAGTTTTAAAGATCGGATATACTATTTGATGGCTGTTTAAATAAATTAAGCAGCGCTTTTGACGTATCTAATGTAAATCTGATTACTTAGGACAAGCAGAGTTGTGCTAACGAAATTAGAAGTTAGTCCGTGTATGATGCTGAAGAGGACTAACTGACATATCACATATAACTCAATAGTTGGGGAATAATCGTCAGCTTCAAGTCAATCCAATATGGAGTTGTCATGTATCTAAGTACACATGTTTTACTCTTCAGTTGACGTTAAGCTTCTTTAATTTGATCTGACTATGTCACTTGTTTGGATTAGATAATGCATCGTCTTACCTTCGTGCTTAAATACTAATTCAGAGCTTGCAATATTTTCTTACGTCCCTTCCTTTGATGATACATTGCACAATTATGACTCATGCCTGTACGAGCGAACCAACTTGTCCTTGGGCCGATTCTTAACTCTGTGGTAACATGGCATGTTGATGTACCGGAACGAATCATGTAACCTTATTAGGCCTAGTAAGTTTAACTTTACTTGGTACAAACAATGGTCAATCAAAACTATTTGTCTCGAACCGATAAATATTCTTTTACGTACCAATAATTTTAACTTACAAGTTTCATACTTTCTAGTTTTTACCAAATCAATCAAGCTCACTTAGAAGAAGTATGAATTAAAGAAGTATAATTCCCTATCTTCTGCATATTTCACACACTATTTGCGAGTGTCTTAAGCTTGGTGATACCAAAGCACGCATATGCAGTGTTGTTAGGTTTGTGTGATTCTGCGCGCCAGCATATACATCCAAACAAGCCCCCAGTCTCTTTCCCACATCCCCATGCACTTCATCCCCCACAAACCCCATGTGACCTCTCACTCTGCTCATCTCCCATCCTTGCTTGCTGGTGTCAATGGCTACCAACACCCACCTGTCCTGGTCATGATGTACATAAACCAGAACTAGGTCACTTCTGATCCATCCAAAGGATGGAAATTTGCTTGCACAGGATTAACTTTGTAGCCGAACATCCCCCACAAATTTCGCGTCTCGAGAACCGTCTGTACGGTGCTCACGAGATTATAAAACCGTAATAAATATGACGTGATGTAACAGACGAATTAAATAGCAAGAGATTTCTAGATATTAAGGAGTTAATGTTTTTTTTATTATTCTCTCAGTTGATCAGTCGATTACACCAAATTATCAACACAATCATAGTGTTAAAATTTTTGAGTAAGAACTAAACAGTAGATTACCGGTAACAAAGACACTCCATTGGGGTAGCTTAATCTGTATCTTGATCGAGTTTATAACAATAATAATAAGACCAGGTTTGATACTACAGTAAGTGCACGAAACTCTTGTCATTATAACGATCGCAAGAATGCGATATGAGTGCTGTAAGGCGTTGTTATGATCTAGATCTGCAACTTTCAGGGTCGAACGAAAAAACATGCATCAAGACTCCCCCTGGGTGTATACAACATTTTAATAATTTATCTATGTTTTCTAAATACAGAATGGTACCATGTGATTTTGAATATATATTTCAGAGGCATCACACGCTCAAGTCTGATTCATTTGAGTTTGTTTATACGGGTATAATTAAGTAGAGTTTCATGCATTTCAAGTGTCATTGTGCTACAAGATTGTGAAACTATTTACAAAAGTACAGTCACAATTACTCTTATGATTATTCTTAATGTTACATGATTGAATTCTACTGTTACTTCTGATGATTTGAAGTCAAACTTAAACAGGAAGCTATCTTCTTGATGCAAAATATAATTTATAGACATCCAAAAAGTCCATATACGGGAAGATACGTCTCAAAATTTTCAAAAGGCGGACATTGTTTTCCCTCTCGCTTTTTACTATGCCTTCTCAGGTTTTATTGCCAAATATGTACAAAATTTGCTTACTCCTGCGCTCTTGAGCTAATTATGGTTCACCGTTACACTTTTGTGCGCTTGCTTCTGTCATTGCTCATGCTTACATTCACGTGCTCTCGCTCTTATTCTTGCTCATAATTACATTCGAACAACTTGATCACTTATAGTTGCAACTTGTGTACCAACAATTATTACTATATTATGATAAGTTGATAACTATATACTGAGCTTACTTTGAAGTCAAAAATGTTTTGAATTTTAACCGTATTGCAAAATCTTGTACTTTGAATCCCACAATAAATATCACAAGGTACATTATTATTAGTATTGAAAGCCGCAAAGAGAATGACAAAGTAGTACATTATTATTAGTCTTGTTCCCCCTCTTACTTTTACCATGCCTTCTCACGTTTTAATGTCAAATATGTATAAACATTGCTTACTCTCGTGCTCTCGAGCCGGTCATCGTTCATGGTTACATACTTGTATGCTCGCTTTTGCTAATGCTCGTAATTACGTTCTCGTGACCTTGCCTTTATTCTCGTTCGCAATACGCTCGAATAACTTTGCAACTCGGGTACCCAACAATTATTACTATAAAGATAACCAAACCTAGCGTACTTGATGTGAAGTCAAGATAGTTTTGAATTTAACCGTGACGTACCGTAAAATCTTGTATTTTGAATCTCACAATAAATATCACAGGGTACATTATTATTATTATTATCAGTATGGTATTGGAAGCCGCAAGAAGGGTGAGAAAACAGAGTAGTACTTTTCACAAAAGAATAAAGGGACCCCCCTGCATCAATCACTTTCTGATAGGACAGATGTATGGTGGGTTTTCGTGGCCCTACGCTACTTATATTGTACATGCTACAATATCCTACCATAATTAACCATCATGTGACCAATCCAATACAATCACAGCATATGGGTCCTCTGTTTTTGATGCTCTTTTTGTTGATTAGACTAGTCCCCTACTAGAAATTCGTGTCAAAGTGTCAACGCCGTTAGATTTCCTCAAATTTTTAAAGTTGTTAGCTTGTCTCAGTCACCCCCCTCTCTCCAAAAATTTTCTCCCGTCAAATCCGGCGCAAGTTCACGAGTTCGTCGAGCGGGTACAAGAGCAACGGATTAGAGCACAAGTGAGCGGGGAGAACGCAATGCGTCACAAGTCCATCATGTACAAGAGCGGGAATTACAAGTTCGTCGTGCAGGTGTATGAGGAACAAACTCAAAATTTTTGAGTTTGTTGAGTCAAAAGTAAGGGCGAGGGAGGGAGCGTGAAAGTGCCGAAGGAAAGCAAGAACACGAGGATGCAGCTAAGAGTTAACTAGTTTAGAAGGCTGTGATGACTCATTCAGTTATGAAGCAAAGGCATTTGGCCTCTTTTGGCAAACTCTTCTGACTCACTGGGTGGAGTGGAAGAAGGAACAGTGTTCACCAAAACCAATACACCCAACCTACCCCAACAAAAAATTAAAATGCTAGACATGCAAAAAGTGGGTCCTACTCCATCAGTTGTGGGTCCGGTACTTTTCAACCCAATTCAAGACTGAGGCCCACCACATTAGGCTCCATGATTTCACTCACATGGATGGGTACAACGCAATAATGGCACCAAGTAACACAGATGGACATGAGCTTGATGCGCACACAGGTGACAGCAGAGGAGAACCGCCGCAGTTAAGATAGATTTGGGCGAGAAATGGGCAGAGAGATGGGCTTTTTGTTTTTACAAACCCCATTCTTCTCATTGATTTTTATTCTTGTTTCCAACACATATAAACATCTCATTTGAGGAAAGCCCACAACCATATCCCCTCTTACATTACATCTCATCCTCCCCAAAACTTTTGATATATTACCTCTAAATACTCCCTGTGATGACAAATTAAGAACCTAGTTGAACTTAGGATTAAAAGAGGAAATTTAAGTAAAGGAAGGGGGTAAATTAAAAGCTATAGTGAAGGAAAACCCATTTCCATGTATATTATGGGATCAAGACTAGTACGTCATTGAACTGTAACTGAGCCACCAAGCACCACCTGCAGCGCGGCCGAGACCACCAGCCACCACCACCGCAAACTTGAGGCTATTCAGGCGGGATCTTCACAACAAACTCACATGATGCTGCAGCTTGAAGGGTTTTCGTCGCTGAACATGTTGGAGTACGGGTCGGGTTGGTGCGGGTGCGGGTACGGGTATGTGTACGGGTGTGGTTGCGGCGGATAGGGGGCGGGCATGTAGTTGACTGCCGGAGGTGGGCGAGCATACATCATCGGATGAAACCTCTCGTTCCCATTGGCGCGTTGCTGGTTCATCATGGCTGCCGCCAACTGCTGCTGGTAGTAGGGGTTCCCGGCCATGGCCTCGGGACCGGCTCCTTGGAAGTACCCACCACCACCTCCTCCACTCACCGCTCCGGCCGGCAGGCCCTGCACAGCCGGTATACTAGCCATCTGAGCCATGGATAAATTACCCATCTGCGCCACGGGCAGATTTCCCATCGGGCCCACATTACCACCACCACCATGAATGCCCATCATGTTAGGCATACCATGAGCTCCATCATTCATTCCACCACCCCCTTTCTTGCCCCCATTTCCATTAATATTATTCCCATTACTGCCCCCACCACCACCATTGCCATTCTTATTTTGACCCCCACCCCCACCATTTGGTGCCCCACCACCATTTTTGCCACCATTTTTGGCTCCACCTCCACCGCCACCACCACTTTGGTTTTGGTTCCCTCCATGGTTATTTCCTCCGCCGCCGCCTTTCTTTCCACTATTGCCATTCTTCCCATCATTATTACCACCCATGCCATTCATCTGAACAGGGATATTTCCTCCGCCTCCGCCTCCGCCTTTCTTATCGTTTCCACCGCCGTTTCCACCATTATTACCACCACCACCACCCGCGCTCGCTCCCTTCATGAGCTGCGGAAGCTGCCCACCCTTCATTAACTGTGGATGCTGCGCATTCATCATCATCCCATTCAACATCATATTATGCATCTGATTCTGGCCTCCCCCCTGACCTTTACCCATGATGGGCTTTGCATCCATTTCATCATCCAAATCATCATCATCATAGTCGTCTTCATCGTCATCATCGTAGTCATCATAATCATCATCACTCAGGTCATCGTCATCCGGCAAGTCGGCGAACTTTACAGCCTTCTGGTTGTTATTCTGCTGCTTACCGAAGGGCATCTGAAGTCCCTTAAATTGAGGCAATTTCAGATCTTGAAATGCCTTTAACTGCTGAACTTGCTGCTGGTTGTTCTGACCTTGTTGCCCACCTTTAGGCTGCTGCTGTCCCCCACCACCCTTCTGACCCTGACCCTGGCCCTGACCCGATTGACCTTTTCCGCCTTTCCCGTGGTCAATTTGCATGTTCTTAAACTGGTTATTGAGCTGGGCCGGGTTGGCTTTCGGGGCACCCCATATCTCTGCATGCTTGCCACTCTTGGTAAGCTTCTTGATTAGCGTGGCTGGGTCAACATTGCCTGAAACTGTGACCTTCCCCTGTTCTGAGTCTATGTTGGTCTTATAAACCCCTAAAAAAACAGTAAAATGCACAGGAAATCAACCCAATTGACTATAAAATAATGTCAAAATTAAAGTAATAATGCACATCAGTAAAATTAATTGATTTTGTGTAAATGCGAGCAAATTGCTAGAATATTACAACTTTACAAGACCGAGTCTTGGAATGGAAATATACCGTCAATCTTTTGCAAGATTTTCTTCACTTTGTGCTTACATCCATCACAGTGTATGTTCACTTTAAGGACACAAGTCTGCATGCACAAGTAAAATTTGAGAACAAAAACATAGTAAAGAATATGTAGTTTTATGTACACTCCAACATATTCTTGTAAGTTAAAAATAATTCTAACTTTCAATAACAGAGTTCATGCCAAATGAAATAACTGCAAATGGGTAATACACAGTAGAAAAGTAAGAAAAGGAAATGGCACCCAGATTTCTTGAGTTCAAAACAAGCAAACCCATAAAGGCAAATGAACAATTAACACACACACTCTTGTATATGCATAAATGTGAGCATATAATGAGTACCTGGATCTTCAAGAACTCTTCTTTACTCATCTCTACCACTCAAAAGAAACAGTTAGAAGGCTAGAATAAGGGAATGAGAAGGGGTTGGCCGGTAATAGATCTGAGAGAAAGAGAAACAGGTAAAAAGAATACAACTTGGTAGACAGATTACAGATAAACTCCAGAGAAGCTTTCCAGCTCTGTTTCAATCTTGAGGGTCATTTTCCAAACAAACACACAGGGAGAGGAAAATGAGAGAAAATAAATGGGGGGGGGTGGGGGGGTTTCTGAGCCACTGAACAAGGAAAGTTTAAGACACAACAAGGTTCAGTCTCTGAGAAGTAAGGAGGAGGAGAGAGATAGAGAGAGGTTCAGAAGCGGTGGGTGGACATTAAAACTCCTCTGGTGTATCTGCTTCCTCTATTTCAGAGTTAGAGAGAGAGAAAGGGAACTGTGGAGAGAGAAATTTTGGGAGTGAGAGAGAGAGGGTTACTAAAGGCAAAGGGGAAGGGAGAATGGCACAAAGTTCACTCTATGTGTTTTGGCCTTTATTTATTGATTTTTGCCCCCTCTATTGAAGAGATTAGTTTCATAATCTACCCTATTTAAAGCCACTTGGATTTTGGCTTGGCTTAGACAGATTGTTTTGGCTTGGCTAAGCCTCGATGTAAAAGGTAACTGAAGTTAATAAAAGTTTGTTGCAATGTCACAATGATATAGCATAGAAGAATTGGGGAACTAATCATCTAGACATAGGTCCGTACGGTTTATGAACTATAGTTGTTTCATTTTATTAGTCTCTCCGTTACTTCCTTCTTCTTCTTTTTTTCCGCGTTAGGCCTTGATCCTTAGACCATTAGATGTATCGGTTCTTTTCCCTCTCTTTGTTTAGATTTGGTCGTATGTGGCACCCACAGGAGATGCATTAGAATTGTTCCTCGATCCTCAAGAAACAGAAGCTTTTATTGTGATCCTTGAACTATTAACGGTTTGCTTAATTAGTTCCCAAGTCAAATTTTGCAATCTTGGTGCTTTACAATTGAATCATTAGTCAGCTTTGTCTTTTTTCTTACTTCAGTTAGGTTTCAGATTGTTTAAGATATACAAATTACTCTTGCTCGGTAACCCTTGTTGGGTACGGGTCTAGTGAGCACGAGTAGCCTTTTTCCTCTATCCATGCTCAGCCCACCATCAGCCAGGTATACACGAGGACAGTCCAAGTCCCCTCCCCCTCCCCCCCCCCCTTCCAGCGCGTTCAGTTGTTCATAACTCAACCACACAACAGACATATGCACACACATACAATCATATGATACAGATCTAAACCCACTCTTGCACACAGGGACAGACACTTGCACGCAAAATAACAAACATACATGCGCACATCACATTTGTTTGTAGTGGCTATGTGGGAAGTGGAGTATAACAAGGATGTCGATAGCTCTAAAGGGAGAGGTGATTGTCATGTAAGATTTGCTATGAGTTTGTTTAATTTTTGGTTCGAGCGTGTATTTAGTGTGGTGGTTGCACATAAGGAAGGAGTGTAGTGTTGGTTGTGTTGGTGTCAATGAAGGGGGTGTTGATGGTACATAGTAGAGGCAAATGACAAAATCGATTAATGATTCAATATTAAAGAATCAAGAGTGAAAAAACAAATTAATGGACAAAAAGTATGTCCTGATTTCATCACACTATTTTTTATCACGATGACCAAAATATATGTCATCTCAAATAAGAACGAGAGTAAAAACATAAGTACAATATCAACAAAGTAGAAAGTTAAAAAACACATTAAAAGTGTAACAACGGAAACAAGATTAGGTTAGAAAGCAGAGCACTAGGGGTAAAGATCGTCTGCTGTAATAATTTTAGTGATAAAAAAATATCACTAAAATTATTTTACAGCTATTCTTGACATCTATAACAATAAAACTTTGTCACTATTATATGCATATATAACCCCATTTTCTTGTTACAGCAAAATCAAAAGAACCATAAAACAGACCACATCCTAATCTGAGCATTGCTCACTATAAAGAATTTGAGAACGTAGAAATGTGGAGTATTAACTACAAGCAGACGTGAATGAACCTCTTTGTCAGAGTTTCACTCCAAAATTGGGTGATGCAATTAATTAAGTCATTTAATGTACCCTTTACGTGGCATTCAATTAAATTGCTAAAATACATGCTGTTTTTGGCAGATTGCTGAAATCCGGTATCCTTCAAAATTACCGGACTGTCCTCATGCTTCTCTATAACTTTGACCTTTTGACTTGACCCTGGCTATTTACCCATTATATATATTTTGCCATCACCGGACTCAAACTTGTAACGCTTGCACTGATTTTACTGCCGTAATATGTTTTCGTGAGGCTCGAATGTGTAGCGCTTGCACTGGTGAGTGATACCGGAGTCGTTACAACCGGCAATGTGCGTGAATTCTCATATTAGGCACCGGCAAAGTCACAATGAATTAATAAATACTTTTGTTTATTATATGGAGTTAATTCAGAGAGTCTTTACTTTAAATTTCAGCTCAAATTGAGAAAGACTTAAATAACACCGCACCCGCATAGAATCTGTTATTACGCTTTGCATTCACTCAATTAAGTCGTCTCATGACAAAAAGTTTGTTGGTACTACGATCAATTCCTGCATCTGACATCGTTGGTTGGCAAAGGACATGCAAAGTATATAGACCAACCAACTCATAGATTTTTAGATGCACGTTACAATTTATGTAACCTAACCTTACTGTCTTTGCGCTTTTAATAGAGCTCTCAACCCTTTTATTAAAAATAAAAATAGAAGCTCTCGCACCGAGCCACCACCCTAAGTATATATTTATTACCTTCAACGTGAATCTGGTCCTATCTTGAGGATCATTGCAAACTTACCAGTGGGATAATTTAGGCCCTTGAAGTTATTGACCTTGAATATTTTGCAACAATGTCATTGATTCAACTCACATCTGAATGTTGTTGAAACCAATCTTATGGTATTAAAACAGAGAGTCTTCAACCATCATCTGACCCCCGAAAAGGCAGTCCATATCAATACTATAAAGGGGCAACTCGTGTTGGTTGAATAATTAGACCTCATTGCCATACTTAATTTTGTTTAGCGAGGTGGTGATATTTGCAAGCCAATTTAAACCCAGCTAGCAAAGAGAATAAGTGACTGAAGCTACTGCTCGAATGCCTAGCGCCATCGAAGAGGAATTGAACTCCTTCTATTTCAAGAGGTTCTGTGCACTGGCGTCGGTTGTGACCTTGTCCGTTGCAGCGAAAGTGCTGCATGACTTTGTCCTTGAACTGCGACTCAATCCTTTCGCTCCATGTCCGTTAATCTTTTATCGGTCGCGCAAACACGTGACAGGGCTTGTAACTTGGAATCCAACCACCATCTCGATCCACGGAGGTACAAATTCGGCTTGGCAGTGGCATGTCTATTGTGGGCAGCACAATTACATGGTAAACTTTTTCTTGCGTCCCACTCTTTAACCATCTTGGACACGCTCATTCAGATAAAAATGTACAAAGTGCATATGTTTAGAGTCTGATAAATGATTGAAGTAAAGGAGGAAGAAGAAGAAGAAGAAGTAGTAGTCATGTCCATTGTCACTTCGATTTCAAGGAAAAAATTTGCCACAAGTAATGTTGTGCACCTAATGTACAACACTTTTGGCACGACCATGTACACTTTAACAGCGAAATTAGGTGAGAAAGCTATAGGCCTAACAGAGCCATCCACGTAGAGTTATTTTTCCCTAAAGATCTGTATCCTTCTATTGTAAGCAAATTATGCTGTCGTCCTTAAAAGCCTAACCCATGATGAAACCCTTGTGGCTGTGTCCCTTTGTTCTTTCCATAGTTTAGATTTTGAAAGCACCTCGAGGGGGACCCTTCTACCCGTGAAAGAGAATTTGGACGGTCAGAAATGACCCCAACTGAGCTGCTTTTCTGCCCTAATAATGCATGAAGAAGGGGGTGGTTTAGCCATTGAATCCTAAAGGCCTACTGTAGTTTAACAAAGCACTGTTTCCAATCTTGATTTGGCCTTCAGGCTTTTAAAGCCTTTTGCTATTTTGGTCCCTTTTGTCCGTATGGTTCTTATAGGAGATGCAATGAGCAAATGTGCAGTGCCATTGCCATTTATGTTCAAAGAATCCATGTGCACCACATGGTTGGGATGGTCATCCATAATGGGAAGATAGGTTGGGGAGATCATTTGCATCAACTAACCCATATTGCTTGCATTATATGCTCTGCAAGCTCTTGCACATGGTCTTTTCCAGTTCCTCCTACTACTTGCTGCAGATCTTAGTGAATTTATAGAAACACTTGTCACAAAGGGAAAGAGGTGAAGTTCAACTTTATAAAGTTAAACTGCAGTAGTGGGGTTCTCATATTTTGCTCAAACAGCTGCTCTTTTGTACCCAGAAGGGTCTCATTAAGATGGCACAGTGCCACTCATCTTTCTCAATTGTTGCTGTTTTTGTGAGATAAAGAACTCGCAAAGGATTACAGACAGTATTAGCTATCGCGGAGAGGTAACTCGAGTAGCTTTGTTCGTTCCTTCCTTCCACAACCATTAACCTAGAAAAGTTTGAGGTGATTCATTCTGCCAGTAGATACAAGCTTAGCGTTCCCTACCTTTCAGTTCAAGACCAAAAGTACAGCATGTTTTTATTAGTGTGTGTGAACAGTGTGCCCTGCATTTGTTCACATCACCTCGACAATCAAACAAGAGTTTCGAAATAAGTGTACCTATAGCAAGCAGAAATCAAGAAGCACGAATATTATTGCCAGTGCCAGCATTAGAAGCTGGTCCAGTGAGAGTGACATCTTTCATCACCCGTCTTCCTCTTATCTCTGAAATTTCACTTCTGATTCAGGTTCCTCAACATAAAATCTGCCAGAACCTACAAGCTTTCTACTGTTTGGGATAGTTTCTAGTTACATCACAATCTTTACAAAAAATGAAGAAAGAAACTTAATAAGTGAAGTAATGATAGGAGGAAAGATGATACCGATGTAATGACACCATTGCTTTACAAAAGAATCACCACTGAAACATAGCAATTTAAGTGTTTTTTCTTTAAGAACTTGTCAAGGCATCTCATTGAACATTTCAACAACTAAGCGCGAATCCATAGTTCCCCCGGGGGGGGGGGGGGGGGGTACAAGAAAGATGGTACAAGTTCATTTCATCAAATTCATATGTTTGGAAAAGAAGTGCTGCTACATATATAGGGTATTTAAATGGCAATAATCTCATAGGACTGAAAACAACAGAGAAAGATGGAGGGAGAGAGAGAGAACAGGACATAGCAAAATACAAAATACTTAGGATTGAGAATTTTGCATCTCCAACTAGATTCCTTAAAGCAGAATTATTCATCTTCTATTAAGGTCTATGCATCTGTTTTGGACCCATCACACATCTGGCTTCGAACCCTAATCTTCCATTGGCTAATCACCAACACGAAAACTTACTTATCACTTAAAAGCATATTGGGGACTGTGGAACAGTGACTTCGCCAAGTGGTAAATTAGCAGCAAAAATCATCGGTCAAAAGTTGAATACATAATGAACCGATTGGCAATCATTTTTCTATACTTGAATGCCATTGTCATCATTTGCATTATACTTTTTGTCCCTTCTTTACTTCATATAAACGAAAGAAAGGGGCTGTGTGAGAGAGAGGATAAGGGCCGCGCGAGACCAAAATGGGAAACAGAAGAACACACAACAGAATCCAAAAAAGGTATTTCAAGAAATAATAAATCAGTAAGACTAAGAAATAAGGTAGAATGAAATAGTAGACATTTCAGCAAGTAATGGTCCCCTAACCAACACCCTATACCAATCAAGAAAAAAAATAGAGTAGGGAAGGCATACATCAAGTTCACAAAGATACAAAAAGTTCTAATAAAACTGCAGAACTTTGTATCTTCTTCTGCTCAGAGGGAACCACCTCTCACGCGCCCACCAAAGCTTGCAGATGGCTCAGTTTGTCTCTCTTATTGCTAACTTCTATGGCAAATATTCTCTCCCAGCCACCCTTTTTGGATGTTAGTGAGAGTGAAGAGAAAAAAGGTACTCACTTATACCTAGAATGTTCATCCAATATTGTGTTCCCAAATCTTCTCTTTCTTGATTTTTAATCTTTACTCTTCACTAATTAGCCCAAGGGAAAAAGAGTATATAGAAACTGAAATAGCAAGCAAGGATGCACATAAAAAAGGAAAAGGAAGTACAATAAAGATAAAGCAAAAGAGTATTAACACTTTAACCAGTTATTAAATATCCCTCGAGAACTTCAAACATCACTTGTCAATGAGAAGAAAAAAGAAAGATTATATAACCAGATTATGTATATCAAGCCAAAAGTGAAATCTTGTACACACATCCAGATGTTACATGTCTAAGCTACACTCGAAAGTCATGTATATACATCAAGATGAAATAAAAGATTAAAGAGCAGAGAAACGAAGATATTATTAACACTGGCCCATATAAGATGGTCAGAAACAAAAAAAACATGTGCTTATATAGAACGACAGTTTATACAAATGAATTCAGTATGAAGAAAAGGATTGCTCTCACTCATTAACATTATTAATCTTGATCTCCATGAGCTCCTCAATAGGCTGACGGCATATTGGGCAAGTATTCGATTGAAGTCTCAATTCTTTTGCACACTCACTGCACAAGCACTGCAAACATGCGACATGGTCCGATCAGGATCAGGTTAACTAGAGGAAGAGAAACCAAACGATTGAGCAGATAGAAAGAGTAAGAAAATAAATTGGAGACTTGATTCTCAGCTTCTACACGAAAAAAAATATAACCACCAAAACTATTTCACTCTCTTAGAATATACTTTATATATAAAAAAATTCAATTAAAATTGATTACAAATACGCAAACCTACATGCCCTATACTTTTAGAGTTCAGCAACAGGGGGGAATAAAACCAACCAATGATCATCTCATAGATAAAGTGGATACGAACCATTGGTGCTTTGCCACCATACCATAGTGGCAGTAACTGAGATCAACTATAGAGACTTGGAAATAGAAATTCTGTCTCTTGTGAGCTTGATCAACTTAATCAGTTCATAATCATTTAAGGTAATCTATCTCAAACTTGTTACTTAAGATTACACTGGTCCACGCTCACAGTCCTGCACCATCTAATAATCCACTTTTCACTTCTCAACGAAGCAAATTTAAGTTATCCCTGCCAATGTTTATTTTGTGATTCTGCTAGAAATGCACATGCTTTAAGTTGCAACTTACAGCTCAACCAAAAAAAAAAGGCATTATTTCTCACCATATGTCGGCAAGGAAGGACAGTTGTATCCTTGGGCTCTGTCATGCAGATTATGCACTCTTTCCCTGAATCACCGTTATTAAAGCCTTCTGAAGAGCTTCCAATTCCAAATATCTCACGCAGCTCATAGCGATCCCCTTCTATCCACAATATCTGCTTGATTACTCTCACTGTGAAAGGCTCCCCATTTTTCTTCTCCAGGACAGCTTGTGTAATCTGCTTTTGTGGGGATATTTTTGTTGGTGGATCAGTAAGATGCTCGTCTGTGGAAGAAGACGGGCTGCATGTTTCAGCAGAGATTACAAGTGGAAAAACATCCTCTCCCGGTGATGGTTTTGACAGATCATTTAACTCAAAGAAGCCCAAGTCAATTCCAGTTCCTGAAGGTTGGCGAAATTTCTGGCCATGTCCTTTCCGGAAAGGGACTTTTACTGGCACATAGGCTTCACGAAATACAGGAACAAACATGCAATTGAGCTCTTCCTTGGCAAAGTAAAAGATACTGATGCTGTTCAATTAGAAAATACAGCAAAAAGTAAAATGAGAGATTCTTTTTCTTTTTTTTAACTATGAATGAGAGATTCTTTAAGAAAAAAAAGAAAAACTATGTGATTAAGATGTAATTGATGCTAAAGCATATAATTATTTTTATCCTACTTTTTAGTTTCGATGAAGAAAATACAGGGAGGGGGCAAGGGAGAAAAACCCAAGCTTTCGGAACGTATATTTATGCACAACCAGAAGATGCACTAAAATAAACCAAATAATATAATTAACAAGCATTTGCTAATGATGACCAATGGTAATTTGGTTCCAACTCCAAGTAGTTTCCATTTCTACTAATCGGACCGATAATGAAACCCTGCTGCAGGGTAATGAAACCTCTATAAACAGTATATTAAAATATAAAATCACAAAGGGAAAGACCTATGAATGTACAAAAAATACAAAGGTCACAACTGCTTTAACAACGAAGCGCAAGACTATTAGACCATGCTAACAAGTTTATTTCACAGGCAATATCCGAGTCTTTCTTAGTTTCAAAATTACAAGATTTGTATGGTAAAGACAATTAAGCGCTCGGCTATTGGACCAAGCTAAAATGTTTGTTTGATGTGAACAATAAATTCTATTATGGGTTCGTCAAT
The DNA here is from genome assembly GCA_033070095.1 of Escallonia herrerae. NCBI lineage: Eukaryota > Viridiplantae > Streptophyta > Magnoliopsida > Escalloniales > Escalloniaceae > Escallonia > Escallonia herrerae. The sequence goes on from JAVXUP010000850.1 coordinate 116,083, forward strand.
CCTACTTAACAAGCCAGGATTATTTTAGCTTCATTTTCTTTTTTACTTTCTTTTAACCATATCACCCGTCTTGGGATTTTTTTAGTTTGAACAGGCACAAAATTTTCTTGTCGGTTTTCTATTTTCTTTGAACTTAGATGCAAGAATCACAAGATAAACATGGAATGGCAGTATTTTTCTCTCGTTGAATATAAGAAACTAAAACATAATTCGTGAAGTATTAGATCAAAGCTCTTATAAGGTTGTGTCGTTTTTATGCACTAAACCAATTTGAGGAAATCTAGAGGATGAATTTCATCAGTATGTGTACATCTAATGCTACATAAAAAAGAGGGCACGTTCTGGTGTCATCAGCGAAAAGGTCAAAAAATCCATTAACAAACTTAATTTAGGAATTAAAAGAACTTGTGATAGGTTGAATTACCATTTTTCATTGAATCTTATGTTCCCCAACTTTCCACACTACTGCACTTTCCTATAGTTTCTCTTTCAAACTTTATTTGTTTACATGCATACCATGTCTCCCCACCTCTAGTACGAAATACACACACATATAGCGTTTACATTTAGTAAGTAATTGAGTAATTTATCATTATGATGTCGCTCACTGTTATCTTGATTTGTTCTGTTTGAGGTTCACCAGCTAATGTCCCAGTATGTGTTAAACACTTAAACTGTGTTACATGGACTCCTGAAGCCTCAGGTACCTGTGTCTAACAGTCGGCACCTGGACAAGGGTAGTGCAATGTGTACAAAAATCGAATCAAACACGCCATCATTAACAGCATCTTATGGGATCCTTTGGTTTCATGAATGCTATAAAGGAGGAGTCCCAATGTGTTCCTTCTTGAAAATAAGATAAAGCCGACACGAACAAGTATCAGACCCCCAAACTTGTATGCCATGAAAATAGCTGTTAAAAGATGTCATATCATTGGCATGTAATAAAGGCTGAAAAAGGATAGAAGGGGATCGGTCTGGCGGATAATGTAGATTAATTAATGTAAGTACGTAACATTGGTACTCGAGTTTGCTTTCTTTTTCCATAAGGTGGACTTTGGACAGTTGGCAGATCGGGTCAATTAAAAAATAAATGATCTCATCAGTTGAGCCTTTTACATGCCAAGAAAAGAAATACTACCACCAAAGGAAACCCATAATATCAAGCTCAGTCAAATCATTATCTGCTCAATTCACCTAGATCAAGAGGAGTCCTGACCCTTAAAGTTAACCAACAAAAGGGATTGCCTTGTATCGCCTAGAATAGGTTTTCTACTTCCCAAATTGTGCGTGTGATTGCCACCATGACTGGAGATAGAGAGAAACGAACAGAATGATTATAACTTCTATCCATCAAGGTGAATTAGTGTTACATCACAGACATCTTATAGGCTGAACAAAATACTTCCCAAGGAAACTAATCAAATCAATGCCTACAAATGGGATTGCTCAATCAAAATCTGAATTGCTCAATTCCCTCTTCAAGCTATATCTTATACCATAAACTAGCTAAATCGATCAAGAGATTAAGTTGGCTAGGAGCGCATAGAATAGGTCTTCCACTTCTTTCCTTCTTATTTTGGGTACATGGGTCTTCCACTTCTCAGAGTTATGAATCTTAATTCTTAAACCTCCAAAGTGGAAAAAGAAACCATGAGGCACCTGTTAACCAAAACACCAAACCAACAAGGTACAAGAACACCTCTGTTGATCCTCAAAACCAAATTTAAAGAGTCAGCAATAAGCCAAATTCACTTGTCCATATGCCTCATCCGCTCATACCTTCTTATCCCTTTTCTTTTCTAGGCATTCCTTAGCAATGAGAAGCACATTACAATATCTCCTGTCCCAACAAATACACATTGAAGTTCTGAGATGGTACCGTATTTGTCTTCATTCTATTGAGAACCTTAGCCAGACAAGATTACTCTCAGCTACTTTTTTTGATACTAAACGGAGACTTCCTTCCAATTTTTCTGAATGAAATAGTTCCTGGGATACCGCCATCACATCGTTAGAGGCGGGGATTCCATTTCTGTTCCCTGGAAATATATCTTGCCATCTCAGAAGGAATCAAAAACAATCTAGTCATGGCATGGAAACAGCATCCCTACCTCTAAACCACAAACTAGAGTCCCTTTGTTGTTCATGGAAACATACATCCAATCCATTTCTGAAATGAAGTCAAAGCAGTCCCCTTTGATACGTTCGTCGATAGATAGTTGTATGTATGACATTCGATGACGAGCAGCTAGCTTTGATTGATTGTTTCCTGGTATTAGAACCTCAGGCTCTTTGCAGTTGGTTCAGCTTCTCTTTCTCCATATCCCTCCAGAGCCCTTCTCTCTTAACTCTCTGTCGCGCTAGTGGAACAAGGATTACAGCAGACTTGAAACCGCCGCCATATGGTCTCCTCCAGGACTTGAGTTTCTCAAAATATTAGTGTATTGTGATCTAGTTTCAAAACAACCGTCGGTTCCAGATAAAAGCTTCAGTCCCCCAGCATAGTCTTAAACAGAGGCAACTCTACTAGGTTTCTCGCCAAATATGTCAGCCATCAGGAGATGGAGAATACACGGGTTCTTACATGGTTCATAAAACAAGTAATGCTATAAATTTCTCAAAACTGAGCCTCGTAAAGAATGGGATTAACTATATTGAATATACATATAGTCAAATGTTTTAGAAACAGTAGTTAGAGATGGAAATTTGAGGTGCTCAACAAGAAGACAAGCATTTATGATAATCATAATCACTTAACACAATTATGGGATCAATGGGCACTTAAGAAGCCTAAAAGTCTCTAAACATTGGACAGTCAATGGTTGGTCATCTTTCATATTGCCCTCCAAAATCAATCCCTTGGTGGGGCCATTCTTTGTTCTCCTCCCCTCGCACGTCTTAATGAGCTGCAGAGAAGCTAGCTTCAAGGTAGTTAATGTAACGTCTTCTTCAACTACTACACATCCACCACTTTCACCAACACCACCTAATTTGATTAAATAGGAAAGCCAAGGACTTGTTATGGCACCAGTTTTTCCATCGATCAGTCGTGAGTGTAGCTTTTGTCAACCGCATTATCACCCCAAAGCATATTCTATGAGGTGGACTACTTTCAACCAAGCCAATAGCATTTTACTCCATAGCTTTTAGCAACAAAATTTTACTCCTAGTAACTTTCAGCAACCACTGATTGCTGCTCCGAGTAACTTTCGGCAATCTTCTTGAAGGTATTGTAGTAGGGAATCTTCTTGCCCTACTACAATACCTTCAAGAAGATAGCAATTTACCTCCTATGACTTTAATCTGTGATAGAGCAAGTGCAATATATGCTCTGTTCTTTCATTATTTAAAAGTTTCCAGCTTCTGCTATGTCTACAATTTATACAAAATTCACCTCTGTTGCGGATTTCAGGTATCTCTCCTACTTGGATGTTTGATTTAGGTCCTCGGCATACCCCCATTTTATCCTATTACTGCACCCTCTAATATGAATATATGGCAATTGGATTTACAACTTTTACAATAAAGTACTTCAGACGAGGCACGGTCGGGAGGAAAGTGATTCATAGAGATTTGCGCCAAACAACACTTTAGATGTTTGTCCATCAGGAATTGCCTCCAACGGGGCTCTAGAAATTGAAGGCCACTTTATGGCTGGATATATGATGTGGTAAGAGGCCTTTCACTCAAAAATACCCAGACCTACTTTTCATTCTATGCGGATAATAGATGCTATTCTGGCAAATTGCATTGCGAGGCAGAGGGACAGCTTTTCTTGAAAATTCAAGACTCCGGAAAGAGTTCTAGGATTGTGGAGTGGAACTTGTGCACTCTTTTTCGGAGGCTCATCATGAAGTGGAATGTCTATCATAACATAAGGACTCCTTGAGGAGATTGTTGTCTTGGGATGGCAATTCAGTTCTTAGGTTAGGGTTCTTTCCCTTGTAGAGCTGACTCAAAAGGTTGCATTTTTCACACAAGTGCTTTTCACACAAGTGCTACACATTTCCACTGTTGCATGTGCAAGAAAAATGGAGAATTGCTGGACCGTGATTGCAAAACGAGAGGCCTTTCATACAATTTTTGTTTTGATGTTCAAGAATCAGTTGGGCAATGCCATGAGGAGATGCTTTGCTCTTGGCAAGGAGCTAAGCTTTAAACAGAAAATGCAGAATTTAGAGTTCCCTTTTGGCATATCTTGGTCTTTATCCTTAAGTCTATTTCTAAACAGTTATTGTTCATATTTTACTAATGAACAAATCATCTCGTGTAAATGCATAGCATAGCATAGTTGATTGTTGTCTCTTTAGGCACTTGCAGGCCTTTTTTGTACTTCAATACTTAACCTCATAATTCAAGAAATCCACAATCAAGAATCATCCTAATCCAACTTATCTTAAATATAAATCCTCCTAAACGCAAGTTCCATCTCAAACTCAACATAAACACCAATTAACAGATACCCACTAATAAATTCGCCATAAAGTGCAGCTAACACATACAACTTCGATCAAAAAACAAGTGCAAAAGAAACCTTTACCTCCCATCATGAACCGCGTCGAAATCGAAGCAGACAAGGTGGTGATCAGGGTTCTGCTCGTCCACTTCCAGCCTCAACGTATCCTTGTGCACGTTCACGTCGTTCTTGACCTGCTTGGCATGCTGGTGGTCCACGTACCGCGCCGCCGCCGGAGCCACCACGGTGGCCGGCTGAACCGGGGCCCACCCATTGATGTGGTAGTTGTAGTGGGAGCCGAGATGGGGCCCACCGCCCATCATGGGGTTGGCATAATTGCAGGCGGGGTATGCGCCGGAATAGTAGTAGGAGGAGTAGACCGGTGGCTGGTGAGGCGGCGGCGGGGGCGGCGGCGGGGGCGGGTGGCCGGGGTAAAGGAAGGGGCCGGGGGGGAGGTCGTAAGAATGGAGGAGTTGAGAAGGTGGGTGGTTCCTTCTTCTGCTGTTGTTGCCGGTGCTCAGTGATATTCCCATGGCTTTCGGGGAGATCGAAATTCAGGAGGGTGTGTGTGTCTCTAGGTGTCTGTGTGTGCGTGTCGGGGGATTGAAGAAAATGGAAGCGTGTTGTGTCGAAGGTTTGACATCTTCGCACCGTGTCTTAACCACGGAATGTGTCTGCTTACGCTAAGACTGTTAATGTTTGGAAATTGATATTCTCGCACCAAAATATAGCATCATTTACTTATATATGAAATCCTATATTTTGGAAACGATGACACTTCACTTTACTGTTTTAATTTTTGAACAAATCGTCTCACGATTTTTAATTTCTGAGTAATTTATCAATTAACGGAATGTAATTTAATATTTTGAACATTTGTTAAATTTTTAAGGACAAATCTGTAACTTCAATTCTTCGATCTACCTTGGTAACCACTAACCAACCACATGTCTACCTGATGAAATATTAGCCCGATCAGAATGCTCTATCTGTACGCACCACCTCATCATTGCCCAACCCAAAAAAAGTCTTCGACTGTCATCACCCACCATCTCAGACGAGTCTCTGCAATTTTTCCTCTCCACCATCTTCTTTAGTGACCCACCTTTTTACAACTTCATCTTGTACGAAAGGAAATACGAGACCGTTTGCGATTGATTCTTAAAAGTAAATTTTGTTTAAATCAGAATTAATTTTTAAAATTCATTTTAGAAATATCGTTTGTGATTGATTCTTAAAAGTAGATTTTGATTAAATCATAATCAGTTTTTAAGATCGGTTTTAATCCTTTTTTGAAGCATAATAGATTAAATATTGTTGAAAGTGTTTGGATAAAAAAGGATTAAAAGTAGGTTTAATGTAGCAAAATTACCATATAGTATATTCAAACTGAAATTGAATATTTAATGCTGTTTATATGTAAGGATATTTTGGTAAATCTCTTGGTCAAACCTGATTCTTCAAAACTGATTAAATCTTAATCCAAGAAAATGAAGATTATGGATTTAATCAGTTTTGATGATATTTGAGCAGATTTAGAGGCCATTTGGGATTGATTATGAAAAGTAGATTTTAACTTAAATTTGAATCAATTTTCAAAATCAGATTTAATCTACTTTAAGCAGAATCAGTTTGCTGTTTGACAAAATTAACTGCGAACTAGTTTAAAGTTACAAAAAGTGTTTAGATAGAAAGAGATTAAATCAATTTTGATATGACAAAATGACCGTAAAGGACAGTACATAAATAAAGTTTCTAATATCCATTTAGTGAAGTAATGGTAACATAACTTTCAATTGAAAATAACTACAATATATGAAAAAATTTATTGAAGAAGCTATTTTTAACCATCTACAAAAGTTGTTACTTCTTATTATGAATTAAAAATACTAACAATCTCGCATTAATGCTTATAGTACAATAACTTTCCCAAATTATAATTAAAGTTTATCTTAAAAGACACACCCAATAATTAGTTAAAAGGGTATGAAATGTCTTTTTGTGAAAAATATGAGGATATGATGGTAAATTAAAAGGTCAAACCTGATTATGGAAAAATGATTATTTCACAGTTCTCACTTTTGAGGATTATGGATTTAATCAGTTTTTAGCTTTTTTAGCCAGATTAAATCTCATAATCTCGTTTGCCAAACACTCACACACCTAATTTAATCTAGAGTAAATCAGGTTTGACCATCCCAAAATCAACCCCAAACACACTCTTAATCAGTTTACTTTTTGTTGCCAAACACTTCAAAACTGATTTAATATGAATTTAATCAGGTTTGATCAATTCAGAATCAACCCCAAACACCCTCTAAAAGTTGTTAAGGGTTTTGGATAAAAAGAGATTAAAGCAGGTTTAATGTAGTAAAATTACCATATAGTGAATTCAAACTGAAATTGAGCATTTAATGTTGTTTATATGTAAGGATATTTTAATAAATCTTTTGGTCAAATCTGATTCTCCAAAACTGATTAAATTTTAATTCAAGAAAATGAGAATTACGGATTTAATCAGTTTTGAGCATATTGGAGTAGATTTAATCAGTTTACTTTTTTTTTTTTTGCCAAACACTTCAAAACTGATTTAATTTGAATTTAATCAGGTTTGACCAATCTAGAATCAATCCCAAACACCCTCTACATAGTCCATTTTCATCTTCCCATGTTGCAAAAAATTTTGACTCTCTATTTCTCTTTGTTTCTCTTTTCTTTTTCTTTTTACCACCATTTTCTTCGTTGGTATACTTTATAGGCATCACTCAAAACAGCCTTAGAGTCCGAGAACTGGAAGCTATTCATCAATGAAGGAAGCGGTGGCAGTGACGCTAAGGGCGAAGATGAGCAGTTGAACTTCAGCGTTGGACGATGTTGGCGTTTGGCGCAGAGGGTAGGACTCGTGAGGGAGGCGCTGTTGGTTGAGGGCTGTTGCGGATGTATGAGCCGTCGAGATACACATGTCTGCTCCTCTCATGCGACACCGATGATCTCCTTGGTGGGGCATTTTGGGGGTGTTTTGCTTTTTTAACAGTTGAGGAGGTGGGGTTTTTCTTGTGCTTGTTTGGGGGTTTTCTTCGATTCTAACAAAGGATAACAGAGGATATGTTGAAGTTGAAGTCTGGTGTTTGGTTACGGTGATAGAGGAGAAGAGGGGTTTAAGGTGGGTTAATGGGGAAAGGAATGAGGAGGAAAGGACTGCGCTGATAATGGTAGGGGTTTGGACGGACTGTCCTCAGTTAGGGGTTGGAAGGCTAGCATCTGGGCATCGTGGTGGTTATGAGTGGTGGAGCTTGGAGCGTGCCAGTGGTAGGCGGTGAAGTTTGGTGCGTGGCTATGACGGGTAGAAGGGATGCGCTATGGTAGTGGTCGTGGGTGGTGGGGTTTGCTGTGTAGCTGTGATTGGTTTGTCAATGTGGTCGTGGTGGTTGGCTTGGTGGGGCAAGTTTGAGGTGATATGCTGTATTCTGGTGGTGGTGGTGGAGTGGATAGGTGGTAATGGTGGAGTGTCCAAAGGAGCAGATTTAGGAGGGTGTTGGGATGAGGTTTTGACAATTTTGGTCAGATGGTGGTAGGGGTTTAAAGAGGGAAAAGAGAATGCCAAGGTGGATTAGGGACAAAAATAACAACTTTGCCCATGAAAGAGCATAGGCATCTAAAAGAATTGGGTTTTGGCTGTTAATTGGTAAATGAAGCACAAATTGAGAACGGTATGGTGAATTGTGCCAAAATTGAAATAATAAAATAAAATATGCACATATCCCCAAAGTATAGGGTTTTATGTGCAATGATCCCCAAAGATATTATGAAGACGAAACGGAGATAAAGTTGTTACATTATTGTTTATTTCTACGACCTCTCTTCTCGGATTTAAATTTTATAAAAAAAAACTCTTTTATATATTCACATTTATCGCTTTTCTTTTTGAATTCGATTTTCTTCCACCAATTATTAGTTAAAATTTATCTTAAAATGTTAAAATTGTATTTAATCCTGCCTTATTAGTTTAGTACAAATGTGACCCTCTTATTCTTAATTTTTTTTTCGAGAAGCCCTTGAGTTTCCCTCTCACCCACATTGAATCAACCTAAAATTTTCCAGCAAATCTGCTTAATAGTTTATCTATTTTAAGAATGGTGCAGTTGTTATCTCCTAAGCTGCGTTATAGTATTTTTTTTATACTACTAGTCAATACTTGAATAAAAATTGTTCTAGGAGGTTCTTTAATTTTTTCTCTCTTTCATCCTATAAATGTTCTCTTACTTTATCTAACTACACTTAGTCTTATGTAACTATATATTATAGTCAGAGCTGAAAGAAAGGTGATATGTCATCATCTACTTAGACATCATTTGATCTCGCCACATGAAGCTGAACTTTTGTTTGTTCGTAGACAAGTTTTAATTCGTTTATCACGTCGTTTTACCAATTTTGATGTTCATGATCTCTTTCTTCAAATGTTCTTTCCCCTTCTCTTCCCTGGGTTCTGTGTTATTTTCCCCAAATTAAATTCCAACCTCCAAAATCCTTACACCATTCACAATTTTATCATGGCTAAATTACACCCAATCTCCTAAGGTTTATATCATTTTCCTACTTAAAACTATATGGTTTCAATTACATCATGTAACATTATAACATTTGAAATTAGTTCAAATTGAACTCAAAATCGTATCTCCGTTAAAAAGAGGTGGATGTCATCCACTTTGAGAGGCAAACATGTCTTTTCAAACAAACACACCCACGCCCACCACAAAGTAGCAGGCACCCTTACCACCCTCCCTCTTCCTCTGCCACAGAGTCGTTGGAACCCCACCATCAACCCCTTTCCCACTAACCACCAACACCCTGCGCACATGTTCCCCCCTGCCCCCCCCCCCCCCACCCACTTTCACACAAAAAAACCCCAATTTTCCATAATTGAACCACCACACAACACCACAATCCTCCAGCCCTAACACCTACCGCTAGTGCACCCTACCCCTATTTCCCATCCCGCATCAATCATCACCAGTGCACACAAACCTTGAACAAACAGAAACATACTTTCAGGCCCTTCCTGTCTCGCCCAATCCTCCGTCACCATCACTGCCCACCATGCACCCATACCTTTCATCCCCCACCACTAGTGCATACACACAAAGCTTCATCCTAGAAATGACATTCTAAGCTTTCATTCATTAGAGAAACATCAAGGTTCAAGTATAAAACTTTACTTTTTTCATCTTCATGATGTTATATCATCGAAGAGAGTATCTTTATAAGCAATTTTTTGATTGAGAGTAAGCATCTTCAAGTCATCAATTCTTTCATCTCTCTACTGTAATAGAGTTTCATTTGTACTCATTTCCTTTCGAGAGGGTTTCTTCGTTCACAATTGATCTTTGTGAAATGATTGTGATCGAAGCTTTGGTTTGTCAAGTCTTGGGTGAGCTTTGTAGATTCAGAGCTTGTGCTTAGTGTGATAATAATATAATATCATCAAGTGTTTGTAAATATTTTGATCTTGACCTAAAAGATTATTTTTAGTGGATAAGAGGTGGATATAGGTTTGAAAGTAATTCAAGCCAAACCATTTAAATCTCATTGTCAAAAGTATCTCTAAAATAATTTCTTTACTTATTGTTTCATTATTGTTTGAGACTGTGTAGTTAGCTTATTAGTTGAGATTGTTCATTGGTTTGATTGAAATACATGCTTTTGTTTAATTTTAATTTTTTACTTATTTTGGACAACCCTATTCAACCCAAACCAACCCCCCCTGCATTCCTCTACGGCTGTTTTGTTGGTTTCACTTCCTCTTATTTTGTTAGTTTTTTACATTTTTGCAGTTCTTTTGAATGCGTTATGTTTTATAAGTTTCGTGGTCTTTTTTATTTTTATTTTTATTTTTATTTTGTATACCGTTCTTTTTAAGTTCTTCTGCAAATGTAGACCGATGTGGTTTTCTCCAATTAGTTTAAGTGTTTTTTAGGATAAAAAAAAGGGTATTGTCGCAACAATTTCCATTAGTAGTCAAGGGTGCATCGAACAAGGGAACAAAAAAATTTATAACTTCATTTTCTAAATTTAGGAATTTATATTTGAAACAGTAGCTACATGAGAAGGATATACATGGGAGAAAACATAGGTTTAAAATGCAGCTCTAAATCTTATTCACACCATTTCTAAGTGGTAATTTTTCTTTATGTTGTTATTAAAAAGATTATATCCTAAAAATTCAACCGCGGAATATTTAGTTTTCTTATTAGATTACGTTAATTTTAGTTTTGACTTCAACATTTTAAAACTTTTGAATTTGATTTCGTTGGTTTTACAATTAATGTGACCCTTTTTGTATAGAATTCTTAGTGGTTTTACAATATAGTCTTCATGTCGCAAAGCACACGTGGTTGCCTTATTTATTTTTTTCCACTGTAATTACTAATGGTATTCGTTTAACTACTCTTAGATGCGTTTGTGGCATTTCCCTGTGCAGATCAAATCTAGTTCATGAGATAAAATTGTAGACAAGAGATTGATGTTTGAGCTCTATTTTTAGACATTTGACTTTTATTTTGTTTGAGATCAGCTATGCAGGTTCGGGATGCGACTCAAAGATGCTGTGGCCTATAGTTTTGGATGTAGAAAACTCACACGGTCACGCAATCTCAGGCTCTGATTGAAATCTTTATTTTTTTCAGTTTTTTCTTTAGTTTTGTAAACTGAAAAAATTAACGCATTTGGTACACAGTTTTTGTTTGTTTTTTTTTTTCTTTCAGTTTTGAAAACGAGTTTTAAAACATGGCTGTTTTTTAAAACTCCCATTTGAAGTTTTGGATTTTCAGCTTTGGTTTTTAGTTTGAAATTACCACCACCACAGCCACCGTTCACCACCCCGACCGCCAGTAGCCATCGCCGGTGACCACCGACGACGGCTGGTAGCCACCGGCCGGCCGCAAACCACCACCAAAGAAAATCTCAAAATAAAAATTGGGTAATCAAACACCCAAAAGAAAAAAAAAACTCAAAATAAAAACTAGGTAATCAAATACCATTTTTTTTATAAAAAAAACTTAATTGATTTTTTATTTTTATTTTTTGAAAATAAAAAATTAAAACTAGAAGTGTTTTCAAACGCTACCTCAGTTGTTCCTCGTTCCTAATCTATACATACATAAAAGCAAGAATGGAGTTAAATGACTAATATTTTCTTTCCTTAAATTACCCTTTTCTAATTGATTTTTTCATAAAAGGTTAAGGGTGAGTAATGATGTTTTTGACTTATAACATTTTTTTCTACTTAATACCCTTCTTAAATTAGAATGTTATTTAAAAATGAGGGTATTTTTGGCTTTTGATAGGATATCAAGTCGCTTTCATTAAAATACCCTTATTGGAATATATATTTTGATTCGAGTTAAGGATTGTTTTGACTTTTGATTTAAATTTTTTTCATTAAATACCTATTTTTAATAAGAGTGTGATTAAAAAATAAGTGTGTTTTGACTTCTCATATGATATCAAGTCTCTTTTATTAAAATATCCTTATTAGAATATATGTTATTGTGACTTTTATTTTTTTTATAAAAAAAAAGAGAAGAAACCCTATGAAAATCCTATAGAATCATCTTAAACTTCAGCATGCTCTCTAATTATTGAAATTTTTTTATCAAACTCTACCGTTTCCATTCACGTTAAAAACTAAACTACCTTTACAGTTATTAGATCTTCTCCATCATATTTGATTAAAGGAAATAACTTGCAGAAGTTCTCTGTAACCTTTTGTGAATGTAATATACCTAAATTAAATTGAATATTTTGTCATAAACTCAATCTTTTTTAATTTTGTAGTGTTTCATATTTGTATGCTAATGCATATGCTACATATTAGAATTATTCTGCATGTATATAAATTTCAATACAAGCACATTAGTACATTAAAAATATCATAAATATAAAGTCTAATTCTAGATTTGAATATGGACATATTGGTATAAGGAAACTATCGTAAAACTAAAATTTTAGAATTTTTTTTATATGCATATATAATCTTGATTAGAGTTAAATCCTCTCTTTTTATTCGTAAGATGCCCTTTTTAAACTGAATTCTTCATACAAAATTAGTGTTGATTAGGGGTTTTCTTTACTTGAAACTTTTTCTCACATCAAATACCCATTTTGAATTAGAGTGTTGTTTAAAAAAAAGTGTATTTGGCTTCTCTTAAGATATAAAAAATCTTTCCTTAAAACACTCGTATAGGAATATATGCTTTACTTAGAGCTAAGGGTTATTTTTGTCTTTTGGCTAAAAATAAAAGAAAAAGAAAAAATCTTATGAGAACTTATAAAATCACCCTTGAACTTTTGCACGTTCTTTCATTACCGAAAAATTTCATCAAAACATATCGCTTCCATTCACGTTAAAGTTAAATACCTCAGAGTTACTAAATCTTCTCCATCAATTTCGATTCATGAAAACAAATTATAGAGAACAATATTATATATAGCCTTTAAGAATAAACATAATCTCCCTAAACTAAATTGAAAATTTTATCATAAATTCAATCCTTTTTAATTTTGTACTACATATTTGTATATTGATGTGTATGCTACAAATCTCAATAATTATGCATGTATATATATTTCAATGCAAATATAATCGCATGTTGAAACTATCATATAACTAAAGTTTAATTTTAGATTTAATGACTAACATATTGGTGTAAGAAAGTTATCGTAAAACTAGACCTTTAGAATTTTTTAAATACATAAGAATTGTTAGATCATACAACTCTACTCTTAATTATAACTTGAGTTTGTGGCAAGTACATAATCTTATATTCATATTAGAGTTATTAGAATATCTTAATTTGCATGACAAGATATCCTTCATATGTTTATCATCTTTCTATGATACATTGTATCCCGAGATATCATATTTTTTTACATGATAATATATTTTTCATATAGATATTGCCTTTGTATATTTCCTGATAAAGACACCAATTTATTTCAGCTCAAATGATTAATAAATTTTTTTGAGCTTGAAAACTCTCAAGTTTTGATACGCAAAGGGTTAAATAACTAATTTTTTTCTTAAACTATTCTTTTCAAGTTTTAAAGTTCTCTAAATATCTTGACTTTTTAGAAGATTAGGCTAAATTACTATTATTTTGGCTAACTTTAAACATTTTGAAGTTAAAGAAATTCATTAATGCATCTTTTAGTGACAAAAGAATATAACAAAAAAGGATAAGAATCTAGTCCCAGCATATAAAATAATCTCAAGAGATTAAAATGGTTAAATATTTTTCTATTAAAATATCCTTTTTAGAAATAAAAGGTTTACAAAAATTAAGCGAATTTTTTACTTTTAAAAAGGTGAGACTAAACTACAATATTTTTGACTAAATATAAATAATTTACTGTTAAATAGGTTAAAATTCACTAATGCATCTTTAAGTGACAAAAATATGTGAGTGAATCTAGCCCAATCTTATAAATATAATGCTAAGACTCTGTTTACCCTTAAAGAAAATTCTATCAAAACATAACCTTAAAAATTATCAATATCAAAATAACCTAGATTTTAAAAGGTGGGTTATGGAAGGCTTATTGATGGTGATTGTGCTTTGTGGAGGATTGATTTGAGGTGATGTGGGCTGTTTGGTGGCGGTGGGTGAATTGGATAGGTGGTGGGCTGATTGAACACAATGGTAGACTGATTAGTGGCGGTGAAAGGCTGTTCTGGTGGTGGTTAATGGCGGTGGCTGCCTTGGTGCTGGGTAATAGTTTGACGCTAACAAGAATCTTATATATCTTATTCCATATTTTGAGTCTCAAATTCAAATTTTTATTTCTGTTCATTTGGTTTGTTGAATCGTAGTTTGTCGCAAGTGATTGGAATAAAAAAGTTGTGACAATTGATTGAGGTGAGAAGGCTAAAGAAAGGTAAGAAAGTGTATAAATATATGATGAAAAATGTAGGTTTGTGAACTTTGCTGAAAATACTAGGTTCATTATTATTATCGATATCAACTTCACACACTTATTTCGTAATATAAATTTCAAAAGGAAACACATAAGGTACACATGCATATGAACTTTTTAGATGAGGAGGTTTGTTGTTATCATATAAATCAGTATTAAAAAATAAAAGTCCTTATTGTACTATTAAGATCAACAAGATCATGCTAGATAAAAATAAAAGAGAGCTTTAGAGTTCACTACTAAGAGAATTTTAGAGTAAAATATAGATTTTTTAATTAAAAATAAAAAAGAAAGTATAATTAAGATTTTAGACAAACTGTACTCAAACGTTGGAACTTTAGATGAAAAAGTTGAAAAAAAGACTTGCTTTATATTTTAATCTTAAAATAAGAGATACATGAAAATTTTTACTCCATTGGTCCCAAATTATTTGATCATACTGACTGCACGCTTATTTAAGGATTACTTCACGTTAGATTAACCGGCCAAGATCTGCCTCACCCGGCCAAGCTCTTTTATAGGAGAACAAGCTTTCAACCACACCCCAATCACTATGGTAATTTAACTCTTCAAACAGTCAAAGATGCAGGACAAAGGTAAAATCTCAAATTGGAGCCATAATTGTCCTGCTTTTAAGCGTTTCACTGGCCCGTATAGAATAGGTCATAAGAGGCATAAGCGTTTCGCTTTATTACATGCACATTTCTCATGGATGAACACAAACTTAGGGTGTGTTTGAACCCATTCCTGTTTTCAGCTTGTGTTTTCAAAAAAATCAAACCCAAAACCTCTTTGAGTTTTCCTTTTTTTACAAAATTGATGGGTTATTTGGTAACAGTTTTGTATACTTGGTTTTTACTTCTTTTTTTTTTCTCTCTTTCCTCTCTTTTCTTTTTTTTTCTTTCATTTCCCAATACTTGAGAACTTCTTATCAGTTCTTATGTTCAATAACCAGAAGCGCCCCAAACATGACCAACATATCTCCTCTGCCACGGTCCAACTACTGCTATGCTAGTAACATCCTAGCTTGCGAATTGGGCTTCATTGGTTTGATTGGGATTTAATTAGGTGAATGAGTTTAATTGACTTGGAATTTACCTGCGCAAATCGAAAATACTAAGGCCAATAGATGAATCAAATCTCATGTTCGTGTTTGTTGTAGGGACAATGGTGGTCAATATGATGGTGATTTGAATTTAGAGTAGTGATAGTGCCATTCTAGTGATCGATGTTATAGGGTTTGGTCTTCAGTGATGGTGGTGGAGGTGGTTTGTGATTATAGTGGTTAGCGGTGTTCGTGGGTGTTGGTCACTGGTGGTGGTGGCGACAATTAGTGACTATAGTGGTTGGCGGTGTGGCGGGCTTGATGTTCGGGTGTGTTGATCAATAGTAATGACATCTCAACAGTATGTGACTGTAGTGCTTGGCAGTGTCTTTAGTTTAGTTACGGGTGTTGGTCATTGGTAGTGGTGATAGCGATCAATAGATATGGTGGTCGGTAATGTTGGTGATTTGGTATTATTTGGATAACTATTATTGATGATGAAGATTGAAGAGACATAAATACTTCCAACAAAAGTTGAAACATAGATCTAAAAAAAAACCCAAAACTGAAAACTCCAAAATAGAACTTTCAAAAATAGTTCCATTTTGAAAACTAGTTTATAAAACTGAAGGGAAAAAAAATATTAAAACTGTTTGTCAAACGCCGATATTTTTTTCAGTTCTCAAAACTGAACAAAAAGTTGTAAACAAAAATGTCTCAAACGCTAGTAAATCCCAAATTTGCACTACATTTCATCCTCTACAGACAACTTCAATCATATTAAACCAAACAAAAGAGGCACTGCAAAAATCAAAGGAAAAAAAAAAGGTATACTACAATAAAAACTGAGGGCAAACTCAACAAAAATCTGGCCTCGGCTTCTTGCGAATCGAAATGCAGCCTTTCTGATGATCTCTGAAGATCCTGATCTCAGAACAATCCCTCAAGTCCTCAAGACTAATGAATTGTTGCTTCACCATCCCGGAGAAACCACCCCCAGTGTCATGTATCCAAATATAAGGGTGGCAAGTCTCATCATAGTAGTACAGAAAGCCCCTCATTCCCCCACCTCCATTGCTGCTACCTCCCAAACCAAGCATGTAGGCCTTGTAAATGCTCTTGCATTTCAATCTCCTTGATGAACCTGGCTTCAGTGTGTGGACTTTCTTCAGTATTGATCCCACCCTTATCTGAAGCTCCACCGGCTTGTCGCTAACGTTCCAAATCCTTGTGCCAACTCCCGCAACCTGAGTATGGTCGCGACATCCGTTGAAACACTTCACAAGCGATAGAAGGCTGAAGCTTGGCATTTCTTCTGCGAGGTTTTCAACATGTCTGGTCAATATCTGTGCTATATAGAAGCAATGATAAATGCTGTAACTTTTCGTGTTCTTAAATTTCTATGCCTGCTGGTGGTGATTATGATCATTGTGTATGGTGGGTCATGCCTGCCAGTTGATTCCAAAGTTCCGCCGTGGCGCCGTAGAGGTTTTCAATGGAACAAATCATTACCCCTCAACTAAGTAAATGGTAGGATTCCAAGTTCCGGAGGAAGCAGTGGGCTATTGCAACTTTTTCAGATTAGTCAAACAAGGAAAAAGATGGCTAAAGCCCCCACCAGCCACCACGCCAGCATTCAAAGCTTCATGATGGGGCTGCATATCATGTTGCTTCCCCTTTTATCATCCAGATTCTTGCTTTTTTATTCCAAACTTTCAGTGCAAGTCTTCATACAAACATCCTCTCCTGTGCAAAAATACGGCACCAAACTGAACTCAGTGGAGGGTCCACGACTTTGACTCACCATCTACATTTACTGGGCAGTATCAACAGTATTTGGGTACTGTATCTTAAGCAGGAAGCTCGTTCGGGGCCATCAGATATTATGTCCAAGCAACAAAAGATTGGGCGGTGATGAGGAGGATGCTACCTTGCCGCGTACAGTTTTAGCTGAAACCAACGTCATTGATGGCCTGTGTTCCCAGAAGGACGCGACTGGCACCCTTTATGTATTTTACATGCACCTCTGGGTAGCGTTTGCCAGCAGCAGGCCAATTAAGACCCTTCCTCGAATGCAACCAGCAACCATTAATCCTGTACTCCCAAATTACGATCCCCTGCTGCAGCACATGCGGATCGTATACTCCCACTTAAGATTATAGTTCCTGATAAACCTTCAATGGGTGAACCTATAGATTGCATGTCCAGAGGAAACATAATTCACTGAAGAAAAACAAACTTGTTGCTTTTTATTAAATGAGCAATTTCATCTTAGTAACATACACCGATAAATGGTGCCAGTCATAAGTTACCATTTCTGTCAAACCTAAATGTGATAGCTAATGTCACTGTACAAATGCTCACAAGCAAGCATCGTTAGCAGATGCCATGTATAAAGGCATGACATATATTTCTAGAAGACTAAGTAAAGAATTTACAGACGTCAGTTTCATTTCTCATGATTGTCTTGAGAGGGATCTATCTTGATTATAAGTGGCTGATGGAGACCCACAGGAGTATCAGCTACGATGGGTAATGTTTGTGTGCCTACGATATCGTCTATCTCCTCATTTTCAGCCAGAGCTTTTTCAAGAGCAGACTTTGCAACTTTGGTAACACAAACCATTAAAACCACTGCAACCCAACAAAACAACACCGGTTAGAGGCATAAACATGCATACTTGCTAAATAAGGCACTAAGCATCACTATTGATTAGAAATGCAATGTAAATTGAACAAAACCAGCTCCAAATCTTATGTATGAGACTGTATCATCCTCTTTCATTTGGGGGGATGAGGGGTTCTTTTTCTTTTTCTTGTTTTTGTGTGTGTAGGTTTTTTTTTTTTTGTTTGGTGGGGGGGGGGGGGGGGGGACATAACTTTAATGCTTACAATTTATTATTGCCTAGAAATGAGAAAAGCAAAAGAACTTTCAATCAAGACATAACTGCTATTGCACTCTCGTTTATGCAGAAATGATACTACAGCAACATTCTGATTAAGCAAAAGCTATCACATAGGTATAAACTTGCTCCACGATACTCGCTTGTCCTACTTCACTTCCTCTCTATGCTATGGAGAAGGACCTTTAAGGGAAAGGGGCTTGGTAACCAGGGTTTTGGTTTGTAATTGGTTTATAATTGATTTAGCATGTGTGGGTTATAAAACTTAAAAACAGTAGAAAGACAAAATAAACACTTGTTTACTGATTGCAAGTGATTATATGCACAAATGTAACTCACCAGATACCACAAGGCCGAAAACAATAAACGCCTGCATCCAACAACGAATGAACAAATGTCAAAACATAAAAGGAATGTTGAAACTGGCGACAAATAAATTGAGATTCTAAAACTCCAAAACTAAGAAAATGCACTACACCTTTGGGCCACACGTTGCACAAGTAGGCTCACAGACACTAGCTTCACATTTACATGTTTACTTGGTCAATCTATTCATTCCAGAGAGAATAAAATACCAAGCAACGTCACGTGGACTTTACAAAACTAATTCATCTAGTACCCAAGTCCAATGAGACAGCCAGAAAGAATTTTTCTATGCTTTCCGTCATTTCCTGGAGTAAAACTGGTGTCTTATGCAAACATCAAGTGCCAAAAATGTTTGTAAGTTGACACAAAGAAGACGAGTTTTGGAAGGTATACAACTGATGCTTCTTTCTTCAGCAGAGGCTGCGTTCTGGAGGACTTCCTTAGGAAAGCTACATGATAATGATGACGGGGAGAAGAGCTCATGGCGAAGGACAGGGTGGGTCGAGAAGTAACTTGGGCTTCCAGGTTTCCTTTTTTTAATTTTTAACTTGATCTTTCTGGTAGGAGAGGGGGAAGGGGGACTTGGGGTGATGTGTTTCCCTCATGAGATAATCAGATGCTCTCTCCTCCACAGGAATTTTGAAGGTCATTATAAACTTTTGAAGGGAGGAGGGAGATAGTACTCCGACAATCAGGAGGGCCTGCTTCATCTAAGCTGGACACTTTCTTGGCTTCTGTAAATTAAGAAAGTTCCCTTGCAAGCCAATCTATCCTTGCCTCCTTGGGAAATCAACTACTGATATGAAGGATGGTGAATTTTGCAAGAGAGGAATCATTCTGTTCTGAGAACAAAGCTACGGAATGCAGAAGTCTCAGCTTTGGAGGAGCATTCGTACTAAAATCAAGAAATGTTACGGCCAAAGTGCAGATTAGGAATCAATGAAAAGATGATTCGAGAATCTGAATGGGAGGGATTAGAATCTGAGAGAGGAAATGAGACTGAGCACTCGAATCATGTTGGAAGGGTTTCAGGGTGGGAAGGATTAGAATCTGAGGGAGGAAAAGAGACTGAGCACTCGAATCACGTTGGTTAGGGTTGCAGGGACGACATAAAAAGTCATGATTGATTATCAGCATATTCTACCTCAGCCGTAAATTTGGAGGCTGGTTAGATATCGTTGGCTTTCATATCCTCTCAGTGGTGTAAAAGGACGATATAAAGACCAGTTACTTAAAAGAGGGTGTTTGGACTCAACTCACATACGACGGTGAGAACGCAGGGGATAAATGGTACCAAGGTGAAAATTCCCAACAAGTTTTACTGGTTGGCCATCCTTATCTTATGCAATCTCTTTATCTAGTACTTCAAATAACAGCTTTAAACGTTTCTTTTATCAAGCTAACTCCAAAAGAAAAGGACAGTAGAGTTGAAAAAAATTGAGTCCTATCAGTCTTAGAGAAAGAGTTGACAAAATTCTTTCATCTAATCGAAGTAAATCATGAAGAAGCCGTGCTTCAACGAGGAAGATACATTTTGAGCTATGTACTTCAAGCTTAGAACTCAGGTGTCTCGGCTTGCATGAAGGTGACATGGAACATGCTACCGTCTAGGTAGCACGGACACGGACACGGTGTCGGACACCGACACCGACGGGGACACCGGACACCGCAATTTCCAAAAAATCAAATTTTGGACACCGCAGGACACCGCTATTTTTTTAATATATTTTTATTATATATATATATATATATATAAAATAAATATCAAATACATTCTACAAGTAATAATAAATATACAAGTAATAATAAATATACACTAATACAAGTAAAATTTCAGAAACTAAGTACCGGACAAAATAACTAAGTCAAAAAAAAAAAAAAAGAAAGAGACGGTTCTGAAATTAAGTGCTCAATCTACATAAAGCATTGCATTCTGAAATTAAGTTAACAAAATAACTAAGTAAAAAAAGAGAGAGAGAGAGAGAGGGTTCCTGAAACGACTCGAATGAACGAAGAGGAAAAAAAAGACTCGAGTCTTTTAAGTCTTAAGACTTGACAGAGGAGAAATAAAAAGAGAGAGAGAGCCAGAGGACTTCGAAGTTCGAACAGAGAGGGAAGGGAAGGGAAGGGACCTGTGCTTCAGCGACGGCGGCGAGGACCTCCGGCAACGATGCAGTGAGCTCCGGCGATGGCAACGGCGTGTCAAGCCAACTGCCTCGGTCTTCGCAACGGCGACTGGATCTGTCGGCATCGGCTTCGGAATGTTGGCGAACAGCTCCGGCGACAGCTACAAGTCGGTAATGGCTTCCGTGAGGTGGTAGATAGCTGACGGCCGTAAGGTGAGTATTGCAGATGGTGTTATTTTTCAGATTGGGGATTTAGGGCACAATTTGTTTGACCCCTGAAATTAGTTCCAAAAATTCCAAAGTTGCCCCAAACTGTCCGACACTGCACATTGCCGTGTCCGACACTTCTCGATGAAGTGTCCGACACGGTGTCGGAAAATTAAAAAAAAAAAAAAAAAATCGGACACCGATTGGCGGTGTCCGACACGTGTCGGGCGGTGTCCGGAGGGTGTCGGGGTGTCCGTCCGTTTAGGACACCATACCTCCCCCTAGGAGGGGTGTCCGTGCTTCCTAGGCTACCGTATATAACCCAAGGCTGATGAGAGGATCCTTCACAAAATGTGGAAAGGTTGAAATCTCGGTTGTCGCTCAGTGAAGTATCTTGTATTGGTCCAGGTTTCTTTGAGAGCTCCAAAGACCTTAGGAAAGGTAATCCCTTGTACTCCAATTTTAATCCACAGTTTGAGGATGATATATTCTTATCTTATGATGCAGAGGAAACCACATCTTCACCACAAGTAAATATCACTCTTACTCTAGGCTATCGTCTACAACTTAGAATTTAGTGAGAAACGATAGCCTTGTTAGGATGGTGTACCAAAACAAGGTATTCCAAATATGAAGTTGTAGGATGTCCTTTATCTTAATAACTTACTCGGGTCTTCAGGCAGTATGATAGTAGACTGGCACGACGCAAGACAATATTGTCCAAATGGTAGGAGACTCATGTCAGTAAAGAGCTTTCTTCCTAGTACTCCAGCCAATTTTGGCAAAAGGCAGATAAAAATAGGTCAACACATACTCTCATACATTCAAAGTAGAAACGCAGCCTCATGTCCTAACTGGCACTTACACTCCACAGTGATGTGTCTGTTAAAACTCACCACGAAGAAGCACAATGCAAAGAAAGAATATATGAGTCGAATAAGATTAAACAGAGCAAGTAAATTGTGCTTCCTCTTACCCATCGTGTTTTCGAGAACTCGTTCCATCCATGAGTTACATCAGAAAGATCCTTTAAGGTTGTTCCAACATATACCAGTGCAAGAGTTATTGGCTGTACCATGAAAAAAAGTAGGTGCATCAGCAAGAATCAGCGCAGAACAATATTAAGGATTTAATAAATAATTACTTGCATGCGCACATAGATATAGAACTATTCCTATCACATTAAAACAGAAAACCTACAATGAAATAACAAAGCTGGTTATGAAGAAGTATGATGCATATCATGAAGAAGACATCAGATGGTACAAAAATAAGAATGAAAAATGGTCCAAGTGAGGTGCACGTACCATCATCCCCAACCATGAAGCCAGCATGTACTCCCCTATTGGAACTGGAGTCACGGACAAGAGGTAATTCAACATGTTAAATGGAAGCAAAGGAACAAGCCGGAGCAGCAAGACAATCTGGAACAAATAGTCAATGTTCACTGACAAGTATCTCAAGTAAAAAATGTTACTGCAAAAGAAACTTGCTTTTGCTTAACTATGTCATATGGACTAAGTATGAATGCAGCAGTCGGATAAATGAAGTGCTGGATTCATCTAATTTCCAAATCTCAAATTGTTGTTCTGTGACATACATCAGTAAATTGAAATTTTCTCTTGATCTAAATGCATGGTATGGCAAAATTAAGCTTTCTTAAGTGGGATTGGGTTAAATGGCATGATTTTGTGTTAGCACATAGCAGAAGCCCGGTGGGCATGTGATCTTCTATCATGGGTGTTGGAGAGGCTGAGGTAGTGATTTATATCGGCCTCGCTCAATCTTCCTACAGTGTAATGGGGGTGGGAGCGCGATAGATATTTTGGTTCTCTGGAGTGATCTTTGTGAGTGTTTGGGAACTCTTGGTAGCTTTTCCCTGTTAAAGGATTATCTGAAGATGCCGAAACCTACATAGACGGATATGGTTCTTGAGGAATATTCCTCTATGGGTGAGTGTTTGGGAACTCTTGGTAGCTTTTCCCTGTTAAAGGATTATCTGAAGATGCCGAAACCTACATAGTCGGATATGGTTCTTGAGGAATATTCCTCTATGGGTTTTGTGGTCGTTTTCCGCTCCTGTGCTATAATATCATGTGTACAATGCTCCTTTATGCCTGAGGGGCTACTTGAGCTGGGCTGCAAGCAAACCGAGCTTTTCGTGAACAAGTTCGTTGTTTGTTCATTAACAGCTCATTTACGATCGCTATTAAACAAGTGTGCCGACCTTGAAATTGAGCTAGCTTAACATATGAGCTGAACATGAACAGGCAGAATCGTTCATGAATAAGCTAATGAGCAGCTCGTAAATACTTATAGGTAATATATTTAGCCAATCCAGAATAGCCCCATCGCCCAAACTAAAACGAAGCCCAAACCCAGAAATAAACCTACTTTCGTCTGAAAACAGCTCTTTCCCTTCTCCTCTCTCTTTCTTAGGGTTTATAAAATCCAATGGGAGATGAGTGGCGATCTCAATCAATGAGGTGCTTGCAGCGAGGAGGATGATGCCAAAAAGGAAGACTTCGGTATCGAAGCGGGGGTGTTTGATCTGTCGTGTAGTGTTGAAGGTTTGAAGACAGTGATGCCATTGATGATATCTCCAAATTGAAGGTCCGAACAACCACCTATGATCCTTCTTCTGGGTTAATTCCCCGTAAACTGATCAGATCTTAAAGCTTAAATTCATTAAGTTTAATTTTTGTTGTTCTGGGGCATTCTTTCACACGGCAGTAAGTAATTAAAGCTTGATTGGGTATTAAGGTCTTAACTTCTTCATATGATTTTATGGATTCCCTTTGTACTAGCCGACAAGTTCGAGCATGGATTTGGAGCTCGTGCCGAAAACGAACAGAGCTTGAACATTTTCAAAACTATCGAACACGAGCTCAATTTCTCCTTAACGAGCCGAGTACTCATTCACTTGCAGCCCTATAATCGAGTCCTGAAATCTTTGACATTCTTATCACAAGCTGCTTAAGCTACTAGTCTATCTTGTTTCTCCCTCCTGATTGACAATATCCTCTTGTTATGGCTTTGAGAAGATAGTTCTAGTGTAAATCGATTTCACCAAACCCCTTTCTACCTAAGATATTCTGTTTTTTTTTCTTCCCTACCTTAGTTGGGTGCTATGTTAGAACATTTTTTGGAGTTCGGAAATGCTAATCTTTGATGTCACCAATCAAATTTTGAAAGAAGATGCCTTAGATGACTGTGCAAATGGTATTTCGTATTGTATCGTTCCACTCGATTCATTATGGAGATCCCATTGGGCGTATCTATGTTACCTAGAAGTGCTGGGGCTTTTTTCGCAAGGTACTTCGATTTTATCTTGACAACATGCTGCTGATTGGCTGCTGAAGAGCATACAAACCTTAAATCCAGATCGCCGAATAGCAATAGCAACTGCCTGGAACTGTGGATAATCCTTCAACTTGGCAATAACAAATGACCTCCCAATCTACAGAATTTATGATAACACTAGTAAGATTCAAAAATAGCATACAGGAATCCAACTCAAAAGCAAACCAAGAGCAGAAATGAGAATCAAATTCCAAAATAATTAAAGAAGAATACATTAGAAGATCTTATGTGGCTAGTAAAACTAAACATATTGCTTTGGGGGAATCTCTGTTTTATTTAACCAGACCGTGTGAGATATTGCATAAAGATCCTCATGAATCATGACAGTAAGGATCCTCCATTAGAAAAAACACTATTAATTAAATTTTGGGAAGATAGTTTTTAAAACTTACTGTTCTGCCGAGAAGCAATGCCGCTGTTGCACCAATAGTAGCACCAATTGAATCAGCAACAAAACCCACAGGCAAGCCGAAGAGGTAACCACCACCAAGCTGGTAGGGGGAGACAAAAGTACAGCATAAGATTTCAATCATATTGGGAGGGAAGGGGAAGAAGTCCCTCTAGGTACAAGAAAGCAGGCAGAAAAGAAGGTGAGAAAGAAAACAAACAAGAGAAAAGCGCACTTGGGTTATTCACAAAGATTATTGCAGGAAATAAAGGTCGACTTCATACATGTGCAGATAATAGACAAAAATTTGAACCAACTCATAGTTGTGGTTTTTTCGAGTCTAGATATTCCATTGGAACCGCCTGAAGCATAACAAAACTTACAACATACGTCCATTGGGTATTTTTGACTGGAGTCAAGGAATGTCATGATGAAAGCTAAAAGCCTACCTTAAAACATACTCTATCAATTGCAAAAAGGCGGGCTTTCAAAAACAACTCGGAGAGTTCCTGAGGATTTTGTTTTCTTTTAATATGTTCCCGAGCTCCTGAAGATTTTTTGAGTTGCTAAAGCAAATTCTTATCGACGAAAACAAATGACGTATGGAGAAAATGTACCACCTGCTTTTGTAGGTGTAATATGCTGTCAGGGCTTAACCAATCTATGGTGAAAAACAGGTGATGGCGTTTTGATTCCAAAAGTAACCTTGTGCCCCGATCCCATACATAGCATATTTTTCATTTCTAGGCGAGCCAAAGATCTGTTTTCCCCATTAGTATTGTAAGTCCCCGTTTCTCAAAATTACAGAAAGTACCCCAAGAAAAAGAAATGTTTTCTTCAAATAATTAAAAAATAAATGCATAGAATCTTAAATAGGTTGTTTGGGTATGCTTTACATTTATGGGCGCTCTCTTCTAGTATCATATGACGAATATTATCCCTCAAAGAACGTAGTTCTCTTCCCAAGTAGATACCAAAAAGTGCAACAAAAACTTTGCCACCACTAATGACAAAATTTAGTAGAAATCAATTTTTGGTCCCCTCGAGTAACAGTGATGGTAAGAGATAACCAGGGAATCTCTAATATTTCTTGAAAGTTTATAGGAATATCTAAATATGTAAAGTCCTTTGATAGCAATCACAAACAAAATTCTCTCTACCTGAATGTTTATCAAACTTTATATCCTCAATGTCTTAAAAATATGAATAATAAGTAGGGCCTGTTAAACTCTAAATGCACATGACTATGTGGTCAAATTTGTGAGCTCAAACCTACCTTTAAAGAGACTTATGGATAATGGGTTCATCTTAAAGAATTCTAAGCCATTTGTCCTGTAGCGTCTACTCTTAAAATTTTGACAGCATTTTTATCACTTATCAGCATCTTCCCTTTGAAAAACAAGCAAGATGATTCCCTGAACTCAAACAGAGTCCTTCCTTCCTTTATTACACGAATGAACAGTATAAGAACATGTGCCTAACTAAGTTTGTGCTGCGGAATCTCGATTAACTACTGAAAACGCAGATGGCTATCTTTTTCCGTAGCTCACGACTAATACTAAAACAAATTATAAATTCAACTAAACAACAAAAAACTTGATAGCAAGAAGAAAAATATGGAACACTTAAAATGTGTCAATGGAGCAGATAAACTGGCATAGCATCATTGCAAGTAACAGAAGGGACATATATGACCACTGAAGCTGAATAGGTGTTGATTCTTACAGTCAGTACTGACGCTGGAACAGCCAAGACTGTTAGAGGAATATATGCAACAGCCCTGTTAAGTAAACCAAGGCACACAAGAGTTAATACCACAGAAGGTCAACGTACAAACATGACCATATCATTCTACTAGCATACTTAATCTGATAGAGATGCGAAAAGAACCAATCAAGTAATCAGTTAATATAACAAAAGTGCTATGGAAATGAACCAAACATTTAAGAGCAAAAAGATAATATGTATTGCATGTGTCAACTAAGGAGGTTAACAAAAGGCTGAGCTTTGCATCTTCCAAACCTGGGAGTCAATTGCAATATTCTCAAAAAACTGATAGAGTTCTACTAAAATACTTTAACAAAGATTATATCATGAATATTAACTAGTGTACATGCTCCAATGCTGTTCCCAAGACAAATTGTTGCACCTATCTTACACTAATCACAATGATAGACACTACCCTTACTAAGCACATATTATATAAGAGAATCTACTACAGAAGAAAAGCCAGAAAACGTGGCCTGTAACAAAATGCTTAAGGTGAAATGTGTACTTACAGCACAAGAGGACCCCATGGCCCAAGATCTTGCTCAACCCATAACAAGAAGTCCTTCAGTAACTGGGGAAAAAGAGATTCTTTTGTTAATATGTAACAAAAATCAAATACCTAAAAACCCATCGTAGCTCGATGGTTAAAAGTGGTATTGCACATAAGAGAGGTGTACAGTCAGAAATTTTTACTTATAGCTAACTATAAAATAAAGACGAATATCTTTGAACAAATGGCGTAGCAGTTACACTAAAAACTTCATCTGGGAGTCAATATTCGGGTAATAAATAATCTTAGTGATATTATTACCATGCAGACTCGTGCATTTCATACTATTGAATTAGATTATCTATACAAGTGATCTAGCGAATTTACTTTCACTCCTATGTATATTTGTTCATATGGCGGAAGAACATTTGAGTGAAAGTAGGTTCTTTCACAAGCAAGAGTGGCCTTCTATCTCAGTAAAAGAGTATACAATATTACAATGAAAGTAGCAAGAAGAACCATTAAAACTATTAAGCAATACTATGCCAAAAATGGCTAAAGAAAACAGACACAGCATACAGATTAAACAACAACGAGGGGGAAAGATTGTCTTTTGATTGGGTGTGAGAAAGACAACAACGTATCATCACCACACATATAATATTCATATGACCAACTCATCCAAAATTCCAAATGGCCTAACAAGTAACATAAGTGTTATAACAACAGAATCGTCACTATCAGTATACCATCAGTACACAATCGTAGAATCAATTTACCAACTTGCCAAATTCACTATTCTTGTGTAGGCAACTCCACATAGAACCCATCATTACCAAAGCAAAAAAACGCCCAAAGGAACCCGACCCAGATAGGAAAACCCGAAACAAACCCGACCCAGAGCCAGAGGGAAACACCCAAAGCAAAACCGACCCAGATAAGTTAAACATGACCTTTTCGATCGGGAGAGTATAGCAAGCGGCGGCAATGGAGGCTATAAGGAGGAGCAAAAGGGTTATTCTCAAAACCGAAAACCAATTGAAAGCCATCGACAGCTTGCGACGCCACGGCCTGCAATCCTCCCCGTCCTGATCCTCCGATATGGGTTGCTTCAAGGACAAGCGAGGCCTCAATCCCTCAATGTTTGCCAGATTTGTTATTACCAATTGAAACCCAGCAAGAATTGGCTGCCCATGTAAATTGGCACGCACTTGTGTGTGTGTGTGTGTGAGACAGAGAGAGAGAGAGATATGTGATCTACAGACACTGTTTCTTTGTGTGTTGGGTTCTTCCCGTGTGTGTGTGTGTGTGTGTTTGCTTCTTGCAAGTACTTTGCGCAAATCCGATTTTCTTTGAGTCGAAGGACGCGCACGAGTGAAATCTGCTTCCTACGCGTCAACCGGCAATCAACGACTACTTAGCACGTGTAAACCATCATCGGCCGATGAAACGCCGCTAATATTATTTGCTCCACATTATTTATGCTTTACATTTTTGATAAATTCTTCATCATGTGATTTCTGACATCGATTATATTGTGAATAATAAATAATCAAATTTTTAATAGTTTTGAAAATTACGTAACGACAATAACTCATATTTTTTGTATCTGAAGTATATAATAGTATTATACGTTTGTACATAAAATGTCTTTGATCGAGAAGTAAACAAGATGATATTAGGTTGAATACCGTTGAATAAGAGAATGTGTTCATGCTTTTTATGCTTCTTCATCGCATTTTTCTTTTCTTCTTTAAGTCAAGATTGATAATCATGCATATATATATATATATATATATATATGGGAACTGATCCATTGATAGCGCTAGCAAAATAGGAGAAGTTGCTAGCGCGATCTGGTCATCCACGCGCGATCTGTGGACAGCCCAGACCTTTTTTTTACTCTTTTTTTTAGTCCGTCCGCTACATTATGTAACGGACGATTTTTTGACAAAAATACCCTCAAGTTTAAAAACAGCCCGTCCGCTACATTATGTAGCGGACGGACTTTTCTATCATTTTTTTTCTCTCTCTCTCCCCTTTCTCTCATTAATGCTCTGACTTTTTCTCTCTCTCTCTCTTCTCTTTCCCTCATCCGCTACATAATGTAGCGGACTAGTTTTTTAACATTTCTCTCTCTCTCACTCTCACTCATTAATGCTCTGACTTATTTTTCCCCTCTCTCTATGTCCTTTCTCTTCAATCTGACTTATCTCTTTCTCTCACCTCTTTTTTCTTCTATTTCGTCATCTTCTCCCCTCTTTCTCCTTTCATATGATAACCATCAAAAGAAAAGTTTTGAAACAGATTGCCGCAATTCAGGCTCTCTGCTTTTTGGAGATGCTTGACCTCTGCAATTCAGGGCCTCTGCTTTTAGGTATGAATTTCAGCTACCTAAGCAAATGGATGAAAACCCAAGTGGTAGTTTTGATGAAGAAAGTATTGAAAATACAATGAAATCTTTCTTTCTTACGAGTTCTGGAATGAGTTTCCAGAACTACTCGAATGAGTTGATGCCAAGAGAAAGGAGAGAGAGAGAGAGAGAAAAATGTCAGAAAACTTGTCAGCAACATAATGTAGCGGATGAGAAAAAGGGGGAGAGAGAGAGAGAGCGAGAAAAAGTCAGACCATTAACGAGAGAAAGAAAAAAATGATAGAAAAGTCCGTCCGCTACATAATGTAGCGGACGGACTAAAAAAACGTAAAAAAAAAGATCCGGGCCATCCACAGATTGCGCGTGGATGGCCAGATCGCGCTAGCAACTTCTCCTATTTTGCTAGCGCTATCAACGGATCAGCTCCCTATATATATATATATATATATAATACCAAAACTATTTTTTGATTTGGTAAAACTTAAGATTTTTTGAATAAACTTGGAGTTGCAACGGGTAACCGATAACCTTATTTGAACTATTTAGGATATACAACATAAAGGCAGCGCATAGTCCGACCACTACACCGTAAATCCATAATCGTAGGAGCAAATAAGTGATAGGAAATAAAACAGGCTACACATCTTCTACCCAACCCAAAGAACCCAAAAATTCTACCCTGAGGCTAATAGCAACAAACAACATTGATAAAACAGAGATTATGCCTCCATAGCCCAACCAGAGACTTGCATTAGAACCCAAACATTCCGAGACCTTGAACCCACAAGCCAAATTACCATGCTATAAGTATACATCTTGCTTAAGCTCGTAAATTGTACTTTACAAGTTGAAGACGAATTAGAGGTATTTTGCAATGAATATGGTATACAAATATTACTGTGCATGAGGAGAAAAAGAAAATGGGGTCGATATTTCTATCTTGTATTTCACACTTGTTCCATTTTGGTTAAATTGCGTGGTTGAGTGTCATGGTATGCGCATTTTCGTGCAGCAGTAAAACGAACGTGTGGCATTATGACACTCGCAACGTACTTTTGTACCCTGTCATGAACCGTTACCTCTTGTAAAAGGCAACACTATTTTTCTCTAGAAGCACGCTGCTACAAGCCTTGCATAAAATCCATGCCCAAGAATACTCATGACCTTAGCCGAGAGCAACATTTTAATACGGCTTCATGAGACTACGCACATTGATCTTGCGAACATTTTCACATATGTGTGCCCATAGCACCTAACATAACAATGCTATGCACTTGGTGCACTAGTGTGCCCTTCGTCGTACTCACCATACACAACCAACACTATGTGCAAACGGTTTGTCTGTGGTGTCTCTATGTGCTAGACATATGGTAATGGGCACCAAAGACATGCTTACATATGCAGTTGCGTGTCAACGCAACTTAACAACGTGCTAGCGTGCCCGATGTCATGCCCATTTCTCCAACTTGGCTCCAAGCCTTTACTTATCTTAATATGACCATCATTAAGAACAACTTAGCTAACATTGGCACCATCCCAACTCATACTTGAAGCACTACGTGCTGCCACAAAGAATGTCTACATTGTTGTTTGTCTAATGAGAGTGTCCAACCCGAGAATATACTACCTTGGCACAAGCTATGCAAGCACACCAATAGCTCAATCCACCACAATATGCATACCGAATATGATTTAGTATGATCCGGGGCATAGCAAGTGCATATATACAGCCTTAGGCCCAAGAATAAGGCAGATCGTTTGTTGGTATCCACCAAGAAGGGCTTTCTTAAATGGAAGCTTACAAGCATGTCTTCAATGCATTTAAGCTTGTCCCAAGTTTCCATGAGTCACTCACGTGATGTCACATGGTTGCCCATTAAAGCATAGGGGGTGGTGGAGCAAGTGCCTGGGTACTAACATGTTCACTGTTATAGTGCCTTTAGGAGACAAAATAAAAGTGAAAGTAATAGACATTATTATGCTCGAAAAGTCATAATGGCCCCTGGGGAGAATCTACTTACATCGCAATTGAGTGCCGTGAACTTCTGTCTACTCGTAGTGATCGGCACTACAATCTCAATTATATGTCCCTGGTCTATTTAACACATGCATAAAAAGACTTTTGCCAAAAACAGTTCTTCATATTTATGAAACAACCAGTACAAATAGTTTTTGTTCAAGAAGCACACCGAGTACTCTTTTCTATTACTACTAATCCCTTGGGCCTTGGCTCAAGTCACAGGTGATTGGTTTATGCCAAAGCACCCGTGACATCCTCTTGCACACGATTCATAAATGCCTTTATTAACAGCCAAATCCCTCGTTTCTTGTAGTCACCTTGTGGAATAAGACTCCTCGTAATAGCCTACAACTTTGCTCCCACAACAAATTGCCCATTCCTTTGATGCCCAACTCTAAGCTCGACTTAATATCACAATAATCAAGCACGACCTTCAACAAAGACCTCTCTAACTCAAGTGGATAACGTGCCTCATGTGCAAATGTCCCAATGACACCCATGTTTCCCCTCTGAGCCACTTTTCATTGAGCCATGCTCAAACACCCCAATGGGTGAAGGCTCCTCACAAGCCAACCTCTCACCAAAATTAACACCTTCATGTGCTCTGAAAAATCGTTGTCTAGGATCAAACTCAACCTTAAATCTATTCTAGAAACATGCATAAGTTTATGGTTGAGACCAACTTCATTGCAAACCACAAATGTTAAAGCTTTGAAGGCTTAGTAGACACAACATACTCCCACCCCCCTTAAAAAAAAAGAGGTAAATACCTTTGTCCATGATGTAGCAACGACCTTTTCTAAACTGTGCACAACATAAACTCATTTTGTCTGGTTACCACAATACAGGCTACCCCAAAATGATGTCTTTATACATCTTCATACGCGAGATATGTTGTTTACACCAACTCTTATGAGTTCAAATCAAAATGGTGCTCGCATAATAAACTCTCCAGGCGCCCAGTGCCAACCCGAGCCAAATGATACCCCACATCAAGCACTGCCAGCAGTATAAGCAAATGGATCCCACAACCTAACTCATCTACTACCCATACCTAAAGATTTTGGTATCTCAAATGGACAAACAAAACGTGCATATGCGCAATTGTTTCAAGTGGTACCCAAGTGACTTTGCATGCCACACAAGTCACATGGTCTACCATAAATGACTTTACAAGTAAGGTTATAAATGAATAGAGCCGTTCACGAACGGCTCGTCGTTCGTTATCCAAAAAACTCGTCTACATTCATTCGTATAATGTACGAACCAAACATGAACAAATTTTCACTCTTTTTCTCCCTAGCTTGGTAAGACTCTTTGGCTCTTCTGCTTCTCTTCTTCTTACCTTCTCAGGCCTTCCTGGTTGAGCATGATATACTGGGGATAGCAGCTCAGGCTTGTCAATAGACTCCCATAGCAAAGGACCATTAATTGGGTGAATAAGATTTGAATAAATCTTAATCTGTGTCTCTCTAGTGTAACATTCATCCACCCAATCTTCTAGCATCATCCCTCTATTGTTGCCATTTTCCTCATCAGAATAAATGGCAGAGATAGCATAAGCACATGAAATGCCACTCAAGTCCCATCTTCTACAAGTACAAGTCATCTTCTCTAAGTTCACGACATATTGAACCCCATGTGGAAGATTAAGCTGGTACTCACTCCCACCATTCCAACTACATATACAACTATTGTATATGTTCTTGTTCCTTTCCAAGATTTCTTGAATGTGAGGGGTAAGCCTACCATGTTGTTTCTTCATATCATCTCTTTTTTTTATACATTCTCTTCATTAATAATGCCCTTATCCCTTCAAACATGGTAATAATAGGCTTATCTCTAATTTCTAAGATGAAGCTATTAAACTGCTCACAGTAGTTGTTTAGTAGCTTATCACATTTGGGGAATGTGGAGAAGTGAGACCTACTCCAATGTCTAGGGTGCACATTCATTAACCATTCACGTGCCTTGGGGTCTGCCTCTTTTATATGCTCCATAATTCTGGCAAAATACTTGACACATGATACCTTGCTTGCATTTTGCATAAACTCTTTCATCTTCTCTCCCTTGAATAGTTTTTTGAAGTTCTTTTACATGTGTAAATTGCAAAACCTGTGCTCTACATCTGGCAACACATCATGCAGTGCTGGAACCAAACCCTAAGTTACAAGTCATTATCCATTGTTAACCAAAAAATTGCATTACTGAGTATGAATTATTAATTTGAATAAATTATAAATTATTTGGTTACCTTCTGTTGATTTAAGATGAATGTCCACATAAACTGATTATCACAATTAATTCCAACATCTCTGCAAAACAGTTGTATGAACCATGTCCAAGAACTTTTATTTTCAGCTTCAACCACAGCATAGGCAACTAGGAACATGCAATTGTTTGCATCTATTCCAACTGCTGACAACAATTGACAAGGGAATGGTCTCTTAAAAACAGCCATCTAATCCCACAAATGTCCTACAGTGCTTAAAACCTGCCTTACATGCTCAACATACAGTCTTTCGAATATGTTCTCATTATCCCCACTGTTCGACACCTTTTTTACAACCATTGTTGTGTTGGGATTAGTCCTGCAAACCTCACCACAGTATTCCATATCCTTTTGTACTGTTCTCTGTGGCTTCCATTAATTTGATCTCGGGCCTTTCTCTTGGCTTTATAGGCTTGGGTCTTGCTAATACCAAGTGTGAACTCCTCCCTTGCAGCATCTCTCAAAGCTGGCATTGGTAATTCAGGATTTGACCTACACTACAAGAAAAGATGGCTTTAGCGACGGACTTTTAGCGACGGAAGGTATTCCGTCGCTAAAAGCCTAATTCAGCGACGGTATTTACTGTCCACATAAATCCGTCGTTAAAAAAGTTTACCGACAGACCATTCCGTCGGTAAAAGAATTTACCAACAGACTTTTACCAGTGGACTTTTAACAACAGAAAAACCGTCGCTAAATAGTTTTAGAAAGTTTATAATTTTTTATGATTTTAAAAAAAATTTAAGCGACGGAATAATGCCGTAGCTAAAAATTCCGTTGGTAATACCAACGGAATTATTCCGTCGCTATAGGTCTGTCCTTAATTCCAAGATTTGCTTTCTTCTTTTTCTTTCTCTCTCTCTCTCTCTCTCACCCACCGGCGTTCTCACGTCCGGCGACCCCCTCTACGGCAACCCAGCCCCAGCGACACCCCTATCTTTCCCCCGACGTCACGCCACCTCCAACGACCGTCACGGCCAGTCTTCAACGACCAGATCGATCTAGTGTAGTCTGCCTAGATCTTTGAGCTCCGACCAACTTCGGTAAGTTTCAAACTGGCTAATCAGCCTACAAAGCTTTTTGTTTGATATGGTTAATGAGATTGTTTGATATGGTTAATCGAGAAGGGGATCTCTGATTGGGGTGTACATTAATGAGATTGTTTGATATGGTTTGATTGGTTAGTGATATTTTGGATGGTAAGAGTGCTTTAATGTTACTACTCTAATACACCCCCAAACCTCATTTACATGTTCCATAGGGCCTGTTCTTGCAGACTTTGTTCTTGCAGATAAATGTTTGTTCAATTTCTTTGCTTGAAACTCCAATTCATAGTCCCACATTGCATTCCATTTAGATCTAAATTTTTGGTTGTTGTCTTAGAACAATGGTTCATAAAGAACTAATAATTAGCTAAAGTACTTCCCTAAATGTATTGCAGATGATACATATGGCATAGACACCACTGAAACCAATAAAACAACCCTAGAGGGGGGTGAATAGGATTTTCAAAAATTAATGGGGAATTTAAACTAAGCACAATCAAACCAAGTAATAATTCAATGAAGATGCTAAATAAACAATCTCAAACAATTAAAGAGCAATAAGTAAAGAGATTGAGTTAGAGATACTTGACAAGGAGATTTAAATGGTTCGGCTTGAACAACCCTCAAGCCTACATCCACCTCTTCAAGGAAGTCCCTTGCAAGAGCACTAGAATCCACTAGCAACAATCTTCTTCCGGGTCAAGATCAAAACCCTTACAACACTTGGTGATATCCCCACACCAAGCACAAGCCTTGAATCCACAAAGCTCACCCAAGACTTGACAAACCCAAGCCTTGATCACAATCCTTTTACAAAGATCAATTGTGTACAAAGAAACCTTCTTGAAAAGAAATGAGTACAAATGAAGCTCTAGTACAATAGAGAGATGAGAGAATTGATGACTTGAAGAATGCTCACTCTCAATCAAAGAATTGCTCACAAAGATGCTCTCTTTAATGATGTAAAATCATGAAGATGAAGAGAGAAAAGTTTAATCTATGAGCCTTGATGTTTCTCTAATGAATGGAGGCTTAGAATGTGGTTTCCATGGTGTATGATGAAGCCCCAAAGCATTTATATAGAGAGCAAATGAAATATAGCTGTTAGAGGCTTAAAGTGAGCAAAACTGTCATTGCAGTCGACTGTATTACCAATGCGTCGACTGTAATCCCTCTAAAATAGCCGTTGGAGTTTTGTCCTCGAAAATAGCCGTTGGAACTGAATTTTGACCAATGTAGTCGACTGCATTGGAATGCAGTCGACTGTATTCAAATACAGTCGACTGTATTACCCTACTGCCTATCGGCTGCCTCACGGAACCCCCTTTCCTATTTTGGGCATAACTTTCTCTAGAAAAATCGGATTGAGGTGCCGTTTTTTGCGTTGGAAAGCTAATGAAAAGTTTTATCAAGATATGAAAAGATTGGCACCAAAATAGTTTTTAAGAAAATCTGAGTGAGCTCCAAAGTTCACTCATTTTCAAGAACCACACTTGTGTGAAAGGTTATGAACTCACATGCAATGCACAAGGTGTCCTAAGGTCTTTTTAGGTCATAGTCATCAATCCAACCATCAAACCAAGACTAGTTACATAATAGTAAAGACCAATCATAATCGCAGTAACTTAGCATTTGCATTCTTTCTTGCTCTTTGACATAGGACTTGATGAAGCTTCCATAGTATGTCCACTATAACTTTAAGCTTCTTTGGCTTCAATCCATCTATCCAACTTCTCAAATGTGTCTTCATGAGTGTCATGTATATATCTATTAAGAATCCACTCAAAACACACATTAGAACATAATCAATGTGTAGTTATCATCAAAACAAGATGTAAGCCTAGGTTATCCAACCATAGGGCTAACAACCACCCTTACTATTACTCATGCGTTTTCTAAGGCTTGAGAAAAGTGAGCAAGTACACTCAGCTGACCTGTGCTCTAAAGCAGCATCTACAAAATCCTGAACACGGCCTTGGACATTGTAGTCAAATAAGTTGATGTCATCCTTCAGTTCAAAAATAAATGTTGTCATTCATTTGGTTTCATGAGTGATGTTTAGGAAAAAAAACCGAGCCCCTCAACATTTTGTTGCTTTCTTCAAGTAGTTACCTGGACAATGGGTGAATCGTCGTTAACTTCAAAATAGAAGCCATTTGGAGGTTCATAAGCCTCAGGGAAAGCACCAGCAAAAATCTGCAAACAATACATGAAAAAAATTGTAACTAAGTACCTACAAACCTAAGTTTATGGGTATACCGGTGCTATACAGATGTAAAAGATACAAAAAAGACCAACCTGTGCAGATGAACCAAGACTCTTAGAACCCTGCTAGATAACCTCAAGACTCTTAGAACCCCGCCTTTTTGAAATCCTAGATGAATTAAGAGTCACTTTGTGACCTTAATGGAGAGAGACCATACCTCTGCCCCCAATAGGTACGCCTGCACTGCAGAATGTCCAAAGGGATCGATTTGCCAACCAATTCTTGGAGTGATATTGAACTCGGCTTTAATAAACCGGTGGCCAAGTGTTGTCTGGTCAATCATATCAATGTAATGCAGGGCTGCCTCGTCGTGCATGCACATACCCCCATTTCTGTACCAGAAAAAAGAAAAATACGTAAACTATGCAAACATACCCATATACCTAAACCTTAAACCCTGAATCTTGGACGAAGATGCTCAGTAAGAATCGAGAAACATAATCTGATCTTCCATCATCACCAACTAATTCATACTATACTAAACATAGCATAATTAACTCAATGGGTACAAACATACCCATATACCTAAATTGAACTAATTGAACCCTAAATTGAATGCCCCAAATCAACCGAACCCTAAATTGAACTAATAGAACCCCCTAATTGAACCCTAAATTAAAGTAATTAAACCATAATTAAATCCTAAATTGAATTCCCTAATCGAATTGAACCCTAAATTAAACTAATTGAATGCCCTGATCCAACCGAACCCTAAATTGAAATAATTGAACCCTCTAATTGAACCCTAAATTGAATGCCCCAAATCAACCGAACCCTAAATTGAATCAATAGAACCCCCTAATTGAACCCTAAATTTCTGTAATTGAACCATAAATTGAATGCCCTGATACAATCGAACCCTAAATTGAAATAATTCAAGCGCATCGGATATGTGCATTTTGAACAATTTTTTTCCATTTGAACATTGATAATTTGTTTGATAATTTTAGGTTGTTAATTGTGCATTTGAGAATTGTGATTATTGATCTGTGATTTTAGGTTGTTAATTGATGATTTTAGGTTATTAGCTGTGCATTTGAAGTAATTGCGATTATTAATTGATGATTTTAAGTTGTTAATTGATGATTTTAGATTGTTAATAATGCATTGAGCATTTGAGATATTGAGATTATTGAAGGAGGATGGGACCCAATTAGACTGAATGTGTGATTTTTGTTAATTTTTATTACATTGAGCATTTGAGAATTGAGAATTGAGATTGTTGACGGAGGATGGGACCCAATTAAATTGAGATACCTGTTAGTTAGCGCAGACACGGACACCACGTCTGATCGACGGTGTCCGACATTTAAAAAATAAATTAACGTATGCCAATGTGTCTGGAGGTGCGTGTCGGTGGGCGTCAGACACTTGTCCGGAGGCGTCGGACATGTGGCCGGAGGCATCGGACACGTGTCCGGAGGTGTCGGACACGTATCAGACACCATATCGACACCCTATATGAGGTGTCATAATTGAGATTGTTGAATGTGCATTAAATTTAGGTTAGTTAGGTTAATGAGACATTTTAATGTGACATTTTTAGCACTAGTTAAGACTAATCAACACTACTCGGCATAATTAAACCCTAATTAGGACTAAATAACCCTAATTAGTCATAATCAACCCTAATTAGCTATAATTATTCGAAACTAGCCCTCATTAACATTAATTAGCCCTGACATAACCTAATTAAGCCTAATTAGCCCTAATTATGACTAATTAGCACTACTCGACACAATTAGCTATAATTAGTCCTAATCAACCCTAATTAGCTATAATTATCCAAAACTAGCCTTCATTAACATTAATTAGCCCTGACATAACCCAATTAAGCCTAATTAGGACTAATCAGCACTACTAGGCACAATTAAACCCTAATTAGGACTAAATAACCCTAATTAGTCCTAATCAACCCTAATTAGCTATAATTATCCGAAACTAGCCCTCATTAACATTAATTAGTCCTGACATAACCCAATTAAGCCTAATTAGCCCTAATTAGGACTAATTAGCACTACTTGGCACAATTAAACCCTAATTAGGACTAAATAACCCTAATTAGTCCTAATCAACCCTAATTAGCTATAATTAATACTCATAATTAACCCTAATAGCCCAGTTAGCCCTAATTAGCCCTTGTACATCCCATAATTACTGTTTTGTCTTTCTATCCTCAATGTCCGTTTGGTCTTTCTATCCTCAATGTCCGTTTCGTTAATTAATGCCCTAACATATCGTTAAACCACTGTTTTTTCAGGCCTCGTATGAACAGCTAAAGGGGTCCGAGCAGCAGTCTGGACAGCCATCAGCGTCCACTAGTACGGCTGCGAGTACTGGGGGGTTGAAGCGATGGCTGGATACGCCGGAGGTCGTGAATCGGCCGAAAGGCCGCATACGCGGCCTGCCTAGCACGACTGCTCGTGTCGTGATAGGAGTGTCCTCACCCCCTGCTGCCCCTCCACAGATATCGGCTCCTCAGCGTCAGTTGGACGATGAGGAGATCCAGTGCATTGCTACAATGGGGCTGAGGATGACCAGGGAGCAAGGCGCTGCTGGACATGCCGAGCCGGCCCCGGATCAGCAGGATTCAGATCCGGGACTCGGCAACCCCTGATGAGCTCCTTCTCGTGCCCGTTCCTAGCTTCCCCCCTCCCCCCGCGCCCTGCTTGTACTCTTCTCCCGTCCCCTAACCGGCTGTATCCGGTTCCTGACTTGTACATAATGAGTCTTTTTTATAATAAACATTTTTTATGATTGATTATATATATATTTCTTTGTGTATTGATTATTGTGCGTTGTTGTTGAGAAATGAAAATTGTATTACAGGTCTGGGTAATTGAAAATTTTTAAAAAAAATTTGACTTTTGGCGACGGATTAATTCCATCGCTAAAAGTATTCATACAAAAGCTTAATTAGCGACGGAGTATTCCGTCGCTAAATAAGCTTTTTAGCGATGGAATATTCTGTCTCTAAAGCATTATTTCGTCGCTAATTTGACAAAAAAAATTTAATTAAAATACTAAAAATATAATTAGCGACGGATATTCCGTAGCGAATTAAAAATAAATCCGTCGCAAATAATTATATATTTAGCGACGGATTTCAAAAATTCCGTCGCTAAACTATTAGTGACGGGTTTTTATACGAAGACTTTTAGCGACGGTGAATCTGTCGCTAATTTTTTTGGCGACGGATTTTAGGCTTTTAGCGACGGATTTTCCCGTCGCTAAAAGCCTTTTTCTTGTAGTGCTAATTCTATCCATATAGGTCTTAGACAACCACTTTGAAGTTGCCCTCCTATGATAATAAACAGAAGGACAATCATGTTCCTTAAAGTATGTCTTTACTTGCCAGGTTGTGGTCCCCTGCATGATAGACCCTAAAATGCACCACTGACACTGCACACTCCCAATGCATATGGCCCTCACTCTACACTTGTTATTTTTAACAAACTATATCTCCTTCTTATTCCTAATAGCATATTCTTTAATTGCATCTTTAAGTACTTCTCTACTGGAAATATCATGTCCAAAGCAAATTCAGGATTTTTCATGTCCCTTTCAGGCTTAAACTGTGGATACCTCACCATGCCACCACATTTTTCATGTTCTTCTTCAGAAGGTAAACTCCTTAACTCATATGATGATTCACATGCTCCCTCTCTTCCCCTATCCACAACCTCATTCACCTCCAGACCATAAATGCTCTTATCAATCAGCTTTCCCTTCCCATTATCATCATTTATATCATCCTCACTGAAGTCATAGTCACTATCCTTAAATGCTTCATATTCTACCTCTGAGTCAGTGTCATCCTCACTTTCAGTCTCATGTCCCTGCTCTACAATCAGTCCTTCTCTTTGAGTCATTGTCTACCTCTTTTCATTGTTACTATGGTCTAATTAGTTATTAAGCTCACTTACATTTTGACTGTCTGCAATCATTCCCTCTATCTGACTCATTGTCTGCCTCTTTTCATTGTCATTATGGTCTAACTGATTATTAAGCACAGTTATATTTTGACTGTCAACTATCACTCCCTATATCTGACTATAGTTGATATCAACCACATCTTAAAATAACATAAATGGATTACCACTATTTTCTCCGGATACAATTATGAATCCCGTGTCGTTGTCACCCACTGTTGTATGCCCAAATTCCATGTAAACCTTTATTATCTTATTGTTACTAACAAAATCCATCATGTCCCTAAGATCTGAATCATTTCTTAAGCTTCTCAAACCCTCATATGGATTTTTTCAGGCACTTTATAATAATAAAAAAAGCATTTCCCTTATACCCTTCTTCCACTACCATCGAAACTATTTCACACACGGAAAAGTAATCACTATGACACATGTCATAGTGATCAACCAACCCATCAACATATTGAATATTGGGAGTACCCACAAACTTCCCTCCATGGTGAAATTCAACTGTGAAATACTCTGAGCCATTGACTGCAAATAAATTAAGAGTACTCAATATACTATGATAGAAGTAAAACAGGAAAGCTATTATCTAAGGGAGAAAGGGGATTAGGGGACCACAAACGCACAGGTATGATATATGACAAATCTATGCATCTAACGCTTCTAATTTTAAATCAAGCACTAACATTGTTTAATCAACATTACTACAGAATAGAGACAAAAGATCTGACAGATTTCATAGAACAACTAAACAACTATATTATATCACATGTGGATTACAAATGATGGAAATTTGTAAGGAAAGTTTCAGATAAAGTAAACAGACATACCATAAAGCTTTGAGTTGTCCACCATCGAGTCCCGTGGCCTCTTCTCCCAACTCATTGTCCTCGATTGCAGCCCTAATCTCGATTTTGATAGTAAACTAAACCCTAATCTCAATTTTGGTACAAATAAAAACCCTAATCATCAATTAAATTCGTAATAGAACCCGTAATCGCGATTATTCTACAGTAATCGCGATTACGTATACTTTTCTTTTGTAACCCTAAACTATTTGATTATTCGTTGACTCTCAGATCCCGATTTCTCTCTCTTGGAATAAATGCAAAACGTTTTTTGTCCTTCAAAAGCTGAGAGAAGGTTGTGTATTTTTTTAAGGGAAAGGAAATAGACGGGATGGGGATAGAGGAATGAGAAAAAGGATTAATATGGCAAATGACGCAATGTTTAAGGAGTACAATGGATAAAATTTTTGTTGAGGGACTAATTTGGCAAAACCCGTATAGTACATGGACCACCTAGGTTGTTGCCTAAAAAATGTGTAGGTTTTTTATTGGGTAATTCTTCTTTTCACTTGTTTCTTTCTTATGTTTCCTCTCCCCACAGGAATCAATATATATATATATATATATATATATATATATATATATATATATGAAAACGAATATAAGGCTAACCCCAAGCAAGTTGCATGAGGTTAACAATCAAAACTACTTAGTTTTTGGCCCAAACAAATAGAATTATTTTTTTGCCTCCCCTTTTCCCTTCCCCCTATTTTTCTCTCTTCCCTTCTCTGTATCGCAGTTCTCTCTATCGCAGGCCTGTCCTAGCAAGCCACGACCACCATCACACCCATCATGCCGTAGACCACCCATCTTCAGTCGCTGGCCATCATCAACTACCATCCCTGCCTCAAAAATAGTTTCCACCACCCACATCTTCTCGCAGCTCAAATTTGGCGAAGATGAGGGAGAAGATGGGTTGTCATTCACTACTGCAATTATTATAATCCCGATCTCCATTACTATAATTGTTTGACGCAGCCTTCAACATCATCATGCTGAGTATTCGTTGGTGGCGGTAAAGGGTTCAATTGTGACGGTGATAGGTTTCTATGTTGGTGGAAGTGGTTTGATTCACTTGTGCCGGTGGTTGGTCTCTGTGATACCGTTGGTCCTTAGTTGTGAAGGTGGGTTGGTGCGGCGAAGAAGCACCTTAAAGTGGGGAAGAAAGATGGTAGGCCTATGGTGTCGTGGTGGCAAGCTAAAACTGTAGTGGTGGTTGGTTGGGGTTCATTGGGTCGCAGCGATGGTAGGTAGGGATTCGAAAGGTCACAGTTGTGATGGTGGATCAATGTTTGGAGGCTCACGGTGGTTGATTGTGGTTGCAAAGCAGAGATGGCAGGTGAAGCGGTTTAAAGTGGTGGTGGTCCGACCGGTGGCAGCAGCGACAGTGGTGGGTAGTGGGGGTGGGCTGATTAGTGGGAGGGAGTGAAAGAAAGAGTTAGGGATGAGAGAGAAAAAAAGTTAAAGAAAATTTAACCAAAATTACGGCTAGCCTTATATTCGCTTTTCCCATATATATATATATATATATATATATATATATATATATATATATATATATATATATATATGATCGTGATCCATAGCGCTAGCACTGTTGCTAGCGCTGTTTTCCCGTCTGCTACATAATGTAGCGGACGATAACTTACCGTCCGCTACATTATATAGCGGACGGTGCTAGCGCTGCTAGCGCTAGCAATGGATCACGATCCATATA
The DNA here is from genome assembly GCA_033070095.1 of Escallonia herrerae. Taxonomy (NCBI): domain Eukaryota; kingdom Viridiplantae; phylum Streptophyta; class Magnoliopsida; order Escalloniales; family Escalloniaceae; genus Escallonia; species Escallonia herrerae. The sequence goes on from JAVXUP010000850.1 coordinate 159,653, forward strand.
TATATATATATGAAAGTCGAAACTGAGAAATTATTGTCCTGTCATCTTTTACTTGGACAGTCTCTTAGTTCGCTACGTGGACTTTCATATTTCGAATTTTTAAAAATATTTTAAATTTACTTACTTTTGTAATAATGATTTGGATTTACTCTCTCTCTCTCTCTCACTCTCTCTCTCTCTCTCACACACATTCATTTGATTTCTTTCTTTTCATTTGAAATTCAACCAATTATAAAGATTTTACATTTCTCTCTCTTCTATATCAACATGCCTCGCTCAAAATTTTTATTTATATCATTACGATTCTATTAATTTCTAGCTTTTGACCAAAGTAATTTTCTATATATTCTTTCTTAATCTTAAATCTTTTTTAGTATTTAGGGAAACACAATATTCTCTTAAACTATCCTAATCTCCTTCATTTTATTTCATTGTAACTTTTATATATAATTTACGCTCTCCTTTTTTTAATCATTTATTATGTATTGTTACTCTTTTTTGATGGTCTTGAATAATACAAACTCAATGCACGGGTTATTATTGTTGGTATTATTACTGCAGTTGCTATTAGTTAGAAATGACTATTTTTATTATTTCATACACTATTTTTCATCTTCATTTGTTACTAAAAACGAACAATTATTACTCATATTTATTTCTATAGGTAGGAGAACTCCTTTAAAAATGTAAAAATAAATTTAATTATCTTATTATCACTATCCATTTTATAATTATTATTAGACGTACAAAAATGAGATTTCTAAATAAATATTTTGATAGTTGTTGTTCCCGTATGCAACATATGAGATAAAAACTAGTAACTATTATTCCGATCTGCCAGCAACAAAAGCGTCAAAATAACCATGTTCTATCCACTATGTAACTTAAAATTACCTAAATACCCTGAACTTAAGATTATACGAAAGTCACTTTAAGCAAAGGTATTTCCGCATTATGAACTGAGGGATCAAGATCCTTATTGTACTCCAATAACAAAAGAATACCTAGTTTAGTATTTTCGGCGAGTAAAAATCGTCGCTACAAGTTTCAAAAATAACGAAAAGAAAACTATCTTGAAAGCTATTACAGCGCCTCCGCTACACTCCCCCAATGGTAAGCCTTTATTGTTTAAAGCCTATCAATATTCAATTATCTCTAGCGAAAATTCTCGAACCCCTGCTAAAACGTACTAGTAGGATATAAAATGCTTACTCGCATCAAAATCCAAATTTCCCAACACCACATTTCCAATTTGTTTTGTTCAAAATAAAAATGAAAGGCTATATGAACAGATTCTGGGTGGAAATACAATAATATATGGGAAAATGGATTTACAAATATAAGTGGTATGACACACTCTGTTGACCTACTCTTATTGGTATTGGCCCTAACCAAAATGTGGCCAGACACTATTTGAAACATCTACAATCTGGTTAAAGAATAAATAATGACCAGTACAAAAATATCATACAGCAGACCAACCCATAGAATGGCCTCAATTCACCACCACCCTTCGTGGCTGAGCCAACCACCACACCACCCCTTTTCTCTCAAGTCAAAATCTTATCATCCCAGCTTGCGATGGCCAGCAAAAAATTTCCTCCATTTTGTTGACTGCCAAACATGACCAATACCAGCCAGGCGCAAGCATTAGGACCTCCCAACCGCTCGGGCTACCTTGCACAAAGGGCATTGAGTAGCACATGGCACAACATGAGGTCCACGAAGTACTGGTGCCCAATCTGACCATCCCTCCACCGCATCTTGGCCGGAGCGCGGCCGTAATGCACGCCGTCGTTACACCTGTTGTCGTAGTGCCACGGATAGGTCATGTCGAAATCATCAATCACTCTGTCGACCACCCCGAATTTCCTCAACTTGTCCAGAACCACCCCGTTGAACACTTCCATTTTGTTCGGATTGAACGCCAATCTCCGTGCATAACCGCCGGTTGCCACCGTGGTCCTGTATATGATCTCCGGAGCCACCAAACCCCTCCGCTTCACCCCCTCCACCACCTCTGCCCAAAATGCCGCCGCATACTCTGCCCCCTTTATGAATGTCCTGAGATTAGACCAGAACACCCCGTCGTGTAAACCCGAATTCATGATCACACTATCCGGAACAGTTTCACCCGAAAAATACCCCTTCAACAATTCTCTGTAGCCTTCATTCTTTAATGAATTTAGGCCCTGATAATTGCCAGTGTCGTTTGGGTGGCCATTGAAAATGCTGGTAATACGGACCGTCTGATTAGGATTGACTGGATTCGTGATGTTCATATCAAACCGTCTAGGTACAGCTTCAATATGCCTAACATTCAAGATAAAATGCAACATGTTCCGAATGCTATCACAATGATTTGAATCGCCCCAGAAGAAAATCCAACGATTTGCCAAACAATCCCAAGCTGTTTGAGGGGAAAAGAGCTTGAAGGAACAATGTGTAGAATATGTCCAACCGTTACTTTCTAGTAAGCCCAAAGAGCCATCACACCATGGATGTTGACAAGGGAAGTTTGGCTCTAGGCACCTATATCGGCCGTCGTTGCTAATCAAACAGTTTTCATTCTTGGCGTGACGAGTCCATCTACCAGACCAAACATCTCTAGTCAGATCAGACTTCTGGCATTGTGAAATTTCTGGTAAACGAGCTGATGATTCAAGGAACTTGATTGGGATCGTTCGGAGTTTTTTATCGAATGCAAATCTCTCCGGTGAAAATTTTAACCCCTCATAGTGCCGAAAAAGTAGATATATGGACAAGTTGTAGTCTCCAGGGAAATCTGGGTGGACTTGTAGGGAAAATGTGTAGGTACCATTGCCCAAATCTTTAACCAGAGGCCGGACCTTCCATGAATCCCCAGAAAGGTCGGTTTCAAAGTAATCACCACCCAGGCAATGGGGTTTCCCTGATTCATCCAACGCTTGGAAAACAAACTCATGGATTTCCCCACTTGCTAATTCAATCTTTTCTCGACCATCCAAACTGGGAATTGTTATTTCCACAGATTTTGAGTCCCTACATGGCTCACCACCAGGAGCCAACCATCCAGCTAAAAGATTTGAAGAAAAATTCCCCTCTAGCTCAGCTGAAATCCAATCCAAAGTTGAAGGGCTAGGTAGGTTTGCAAGATTTCCATCATCTGGGATCAAATGGGGGCCAACACTTACATTAACAGGTTCAGGAGCAAGATTGGGGACTAAATTTTCCCGGGGTTTTGCCAAATCTTCTTTAAATGTAACATTGGATTGAAGGGAGACATCTAATGGGGTCAAATCTTGATGGGTCTTTTTCAAATATTGGTGGGTATTATTGAGCTTGATAACAACAAAATCTTTGCGAAAGTTACCCACGTTCCAACCATCAATCCCCCAAACAATCAAAATTCCAAGGAAGACTAGGATTGTTAGTACCTTGAACCACCATTGGACCATCGGATTTGGCCGGAAAAAGCATGATTTTGCCGCCTTTTCCGGCATCTGAGACATAACCAGACCAAACCAAACAAAACCCACAAATTCTTTTATTGAAGCACGTTAACAAATGGATTTCTCCCTAGAAAGTATCTGACATTCACATTCCAAGAAGACGCTTAAAACTTTCTTGAAAAGACAAAACAAACAAAAATATGAGCTCACCTGAAACCTCTATTGTCCACACCTCAACGTTGCAAAAGAATGCACAACAGAAGGCCTGCAACAATGCCTATCCACACTCTGGGAGATGAAGACGAAGGAGATAGCCAGAGACTGTGAATAGGTGAAGGAGGAGAGTCCTAGAATGGGACAACAAAGGTCCAAATCCAACTCCTTCAGGTACAGCTATTTAGTGCTTGGCCATAATGTCCTCGTGCTATTGTCTGATGCCTGATGGCTTCAATGAATAGTACAACACCGACAAACACGGGGCCAATTACAACAGCAAATAGCCTTGAGCCGGTGGATTTGTGGTCTCGGGACAAATGTCCCATGTGCTGTCATCTGTAAGTTGTTTTTATATATTGTGTGTGAAGGTCTCCAACTTTGAGCTAAAGGAGAGGTAAAAGACCTGATTCTTGTAGGCAAGAGCTGAAAGCCAAAAGCCACTAATCATGTGGAATATTTGAGAATGTGAGAGAGCATATTGTGGGAATTTTGTTTCAGGTTTTCTCGTACCAAAAACTTGGAAGTGATAAGGATTGCAGTTGTAGAGAAGACCCAAATACCAGTCCCGTAGAATTTGGATTGACTGAAATACAAAGCAAGACACTTAAAATGAGACCCAAGAGTGACAGAGAAATTGTTAAGAGGTGTCATTATTCGGGTCGATTCAGAAAATTCAAAATAAGTCAAATAAAAAATAAATAAATTCATTCGGTTACGTGGTTTTTAGTTTGATTTTTCAGTACGCAAATTGGGCATTTCAATTTTCTGAGTTACTATTCTTTCAATTCGGGTTTAATCCGGCAAACTATATTCGATTTTTAACTGTTAGTTACTTGCTAAAATGATATCACTTTGTCTTGTTTAGAAATACGAATGCCGTCTTAAAGTCACTTTGGTTTATATGTAGTATGTTTTGTGCATTCGATTAAGAAACATCAAAACTAAAATATCTTAGTTGGGTTCTCCCGACTCTTATTCAGCTCTGATTAATTTAAATGAGCATAACTGATGATCATAACATGGCGAAACACATTATTCGAATGAATTGAAACTTCGCTACTTCTAGTCTCCATACCAAACATAAAATAAAAGGAGATAGAAACTCATTCGTCAAGGATCCTATGCCGAAGTCTTTTGCATTTGCACAATAAATTCGTTGAGCTGATATACGTTTTCAAATAGACCAAAATGACAAAGTAAGACACCGAGGACAGGACCCAGAATAACGGATGAACCATAAAACTTGTAAAAAGTCTATTTTCACACCTCAAATGCGTATCCACGCGATATTATTATTTATCAAACTGCAACCGAATTTGAGGTAATTCTAAGCCAAATCCAGAATTGATTGATTTGTGCAGGCAAACCGAACCACTAAGGCTCCGTTTGACAGAGCTTTTTTTTTGGTCTTCAGTTTTTAAAGAGTAATTTTTAAAGAGCAGCTTAATTTTATTTTTTTTACAAAAACAAGTGGGTGTTTGATAACCCTTTTTTTTTTACTTTTTTTTTTGGTGTTTGGTAACCCTTTTTATTTTGACTTTTTTTTTGAGGTGGTTTGCGGTGGCGATGGTGGGGCGTAGCGGTGGTCGACAGTGGTGGTGGCTGGCGGTGGTTGCTGCCGGCGGTGGTGCCCAGAGGTGGCTGCTGCCCGGCGGTGGCTGCCGGCGGCCGGAGGTGGTGGATGCCGGCGGTGGTGGCCGGAGGCCACTAGCCGCCCGGTGGTGGTTGCCTGCGGCCGGAGGTGGCTGCCGGAGGTAACTGCCGGTGGTGGTGGCCAGAGGTGGCTGCCGCCCGGTGGTGGTTGTCGGCGGCCGGAGGTGGCTGTCCGGCGGCGGTGGTGGCCACCGCCCACCGCCATCCGGTGGTGGCTGCCGGAGGCCAGAGGTGGCTGTCGGTGGTTACCGGGCGGCGGTGGGTGGTGGCTACCGGCAGCGGGTGAGTTGTGATGGAGGTCTAAAAAAAAATTTAAAGTGAAAACGAAAAGAGTTTTTTCCTCTTTTTTACTCTACAATTTCAAAAGTCACTTTTTAAATTGAAAAAAAAAAATGGTACCAAACACTCCTATTTTTTCCAATTTTCAAAACTGAAAAAAAAAGAGCAAAAAAAAACCCGGTAAAACGGCCTTAAATGTTGCTGCCAGACCCCCATTGCGGTGGATGTCAAAAGGTGTCTTACGCCCTTTTGACCGCTAGCTTCATCATTACCTAAAGCAGACTAAACTCTTTTTTTTCATACCTAAACAACGTTCGTGTACCAATCACTTCTTCCCAAGCTCAAGAGGTCACCTCCACTAACTTTATCAATAAGTGACCAATTATACATAGGATTCTCTGCAGTATAAAACAAAAAATATCGTTAAATATTTTTTAATAATAAAATTACTATTATGAATTTTAATTATAACCCCCGGAAACCTCCTATAATCGGTCCCAAGCAACCTCTCCTTGTTGTTGCCATGGATCTCCAGCATTTGTTAAAGATTATTTATTTTTTACAATGATCAAAGAACTTCATTAGGATAAAGGGGTAGGGTACATCAAATAATAATGAAGCCATTTTCTTGTACAATAAAAGTCTTTTGAGCATTAACTAGTTAAGTTAGTAAAGTTCTTTCGGGTCACATTAAAAAGACGTGATCGATTCACGTCTACACCAAGGAGCAAGGGGAGGAGACGTATTGAAAAAAGGAAATGACTTCCTCCCCATGCCACACTAAGGGAGGAACGTATGACTACCCTCCATTGGATCAAGATCCTCTGTTGTACAGCAGAGGTGTTGTACAGCATTTAGCGACAAAAGATTGTTATTCAAAGTGTTTTGTTGCTATTATTAAAATTTATAGTGACAATTTTGTCGCTAAAAAATATTTAGCGACATTTTGTGGATACAGCACCTCTGCTGTACAGCAGAGGATCTTGACCCCCCTCCATTGTGTAGATCATAAAAAATTGAAGCTCCATTCGGTTGGTCATATAGAGCAACGTTCGTTCTATATTGACATGGTTATGTTATTTAAGCCCGACTCAATTTACTACCGCATCAGAAATCAAATTGAGTTGAGCTCAGAATTTCAAAAACCGCTAATTAAGAGAGGACGACCTTGGTAAATGCTCAGTTCTCCTTCTCAACCAAACTTCAACAGCCTTGCCCTCTGTTGGAGTCGCCTTGTTTCCGAGGTCTCTCTTTGGACTAGAATCTTTTATTGTACACCACCTCTGCTGTCGTAAAAATATATTGCTAAGTATTATTTGGCAACATCTGATTTTCGTTACTAATTGTAACAATAGCGACAACAGAGGCTCTCTCTCTCTCTCTCTCTCTCTCTCTCTCTCTCTCTCTCTCCCATGTAACAGATATACATATCCAACAGATCAAAAGCAGCCCATGCATTTATAATCCCTCGACATGTGAAGATCGGTTGTCACCATCCCTGTACTGATTCAAATTTATTGCTCCTAGGCGGAAGTTGGCAAGAAAATTGAATGAAGGGGGGTACACAATTCAATCCAGCCCTGTACTATAATAAACAGTGTGAACTATGAAGAATATTACCACAGACTGCAAAAAGCATGCAGCTTGAGCTTAACTCTCAGAGAAAGTGCCCAAGGTTACTGCACCAAAGCTGAAATAGGAAGGAGAAACTATTAACACACTTACTCCTTGAAATCTTCTTCCCTTTGTGATGTCCCAAAAATGAGATAATTTTCCAAAGGCGAAAACAAAGAAATTTCCGGATGTCTCATGTTTAAGAAGAAGAAGAAGAAGAAGAAGAAGAAGACGAAGAAATAATAATAATAACAATAATAATAATAATACTAGTAGTAGTAGTAGAAGGCGGAAATTTCTGGATGTTTCATGTTTACCCTTGACACGGTGAAGAAGAAGAAGAATACTAGCAGTAGTAGTAGACACTTCTAATGGCTACATTTCAATTAGTCAAGGCTCCTATGTAAATATTTTTAGCAGCTTATGAATGCAAAGTAGATCATATAATGCTGAAACTGAATATGGTCGACGAGGAAAATCTAGATGCACGCCGTGTTATAGTCTAACAGAATGCAATCCAAGACCACTGCACGCCCGCCCACAAAAGAATATCCAGGTTAATAAATATGTACGTCGCAGTCCCAAACTATTCAAAGACATCGAAAGATCAAGGACCAGTGTACACTCCCACATTTTTACTCTCCAATAAGCTCAAGATTTCTTTTGTTTGAATTTATTAATGTTCTAACAACGCTAATGCCGACAGAAGCTAATACCTTCTCTTTGCCACCTGAAGATACAACAACTATATAGTTTCACTTAATAACTCAATCAACCTCTAATGTACAAACATAAATTGGGAGAGGGAGGGAGGGAGAAAACGATTACCAGCCGGAAAAAACAATTAATAAAGAATAGTGTTGAAGGTACAAGGAGGCACTGTATTAGCTCCAAGGATCATCCCACCCATTGGGCCCCCCTCTCTTTATAAAGCTCATTATAGCCTGGGCAGCTTCCTCAACTCTGTTAGACAGAGAGTGGTTTCCCCATTCAATTTCAACTTTCTCCGCACCACCCAATGCTCTGCACAATCTGCGATTACAAACCAGATTACATGATCATTTGATCAAATCACGATCATGACAAGGGAAAGACACATTTCGGACTACCCAAAAGTAAACGTAGAAACACTTCTTGCACTAACCTGTCAACCAAAGCTTGCTTGTCAACATAGTCTGGTACATATTCATCAGCCATAGAAAATATAACCTGCAGAAAACAATGTTATCCATCTCCATCACACTCCATTTGCCAACCAAGAAAATACCAGTGAGCAAGAATTATGCTTATTTTCAGTAAAAGTAGCACAGAGTTGCTAAAAACATCTCCTCCTTTCGGTGTCCTTTTCACAACATTTCTAATTAATGTTTTTAAATGACAGTTTGCATGTTTTGACCCGACTCTAGGACCGATGATTGCATCTTTTGGCTCCCTAATACTGGAGCTTCATCTGTGAGCTCTGCAGTGGAAGTGCTCAGACCTCACTCTCCCAAGGTGGATTTCATTATGTGGTTGGCATTTGGGAATACCAACAATATCCCAAAATGTGCGTCTATAGTATCGCTATGCAAGAATCCACTGAGCACCAAAAGACATTATTGAAGATGCACCGATGATATGTCCGAATTATGTGAATCAGTAGAAGAATGAAGAAATCAGCTATTCTTTACTTGCAGCTGTTCTGTGCAACTTTGGCAGAAAGTATTGCATAGAAACATGGAACAGAGAGCTGCTATGGATTGGAAAGCTGAAATTACCTATGCAATCCAGTATTATAGGGGTAAAACCTTTCCAGCACGTTTAAGAAGACTAACATTATCAACTGCGCTGTACCTCCATGGATGAAAAGGAACTACATATGCTTTACACATCAATAACATACTGTAGATATGGTTTAGAATGAAGTGAAAGCTCTCTACCATGGAGCAGGGACTTGAACAAACATATTTGACACTCCTATTAATTGGAGATGGTTGGGGGGGGGGGGGTTCCCCACATGACTATTGCTTGGAAAGAGGCTTATCTATAAGTGATGTCAAACAAAAACTTGTTTTAGGTTGATGCTTCTCGGCTGTTTGCCCTATAGCGCTGTACCAATTGGTTGCTCGTTAATAATGCAACTTACATACCAAAGGTCCAAAAAAGTAGCACAGAGCTAGTCCATTTTTGGCTTGCATGTAAGTATGTGCTTGCCTATGAAATGTTTAAATAATAGTCTACACCACTTTTTTCCAACTAATTGTCGAGCAGAAGCAATTGCATGTGTGCAACAGAATGCAGAACTATAATTTTACCAAGACAAAGAAGACACTAGAAAGAGAGAGTTTTTGCTGCACACTCCATAATAAACATCTGACCTATGCAGTATAAACCAAACATGATTTGGGATAACTGAAAAGTACACGCTTATACCTGGCAAGGTGTGTTAGACATGTGTCCAAGTCTCTGTCTCAGCTGATCATCACTAAGGTCAGAACTGAACATGTCATCATCTCCCATATATGCACAGAGAGAGTGGTATCTGCAAGGTACTTGTTTTATTAGCTATGAAGTGATTGCACGAAACAGGAACAATCTCCAAAAGCACAAAGCAGAGGCCACTGCGAGGTCTGGGGAGTGTGGCAAATTCACTTTTAATTGCTGCGCTAAAGACGAATCTTCAAGATTTCGCACATATTCTCTGCTACTTGTCTCACAATCTCATTGTTTTCAGATATAGTCCAGATAAGGCATTGAAGAAATGGAAAAAGTAAACACGTTAGTCGCATCAAAACCACAGTAATTAGTGGACAAAGTTATAGAACAAACAATAATGAATATAAGAACAACAGACATTAGAATATTGTAGGTGGCTGCATACATGCATGTTGCCAGTGCTACAATAATATCTTATCAATTGCTATCAACTGTGGTTGTTTCTCTCTTAATTCTACATTCCAATACAACAGACCAGGAAAAGTAAAGAGGTGATATACGTTTCATGAACTGTCAACAACCGATTCAGAGAAAAAAGAAAAAGAAAAAAAATGTATCAACCTCACCTATATGCGCTTATTGGAGAATCTGGATTTGCTTCGCGGGGCATTAATTCCGCTCCTCTACCTTCATCTATCAATTTTGAAGCCAAATCAATCATAGCAGCAGTTTCAGGGAGAGTTGCTCTATATTCTCGGTCACTAACTGGAGCCTGAATAACCACATCACATTAGGATCAAATCTGCAAATTAGTTCACAAAGTCCGTGCATTACAAATACACACATTTCTTTAGCCAATAATATGAGTTTATACAAGTCAATGCAGGAAATCAAGACTGAAGGACCTCCATTGGCTTTACAGTATGCTTGATAGAAGCAAAGTGGATACAGGAAAAAGATATGGCTAAGGCTCCTTACGTGCAACAGGAAATTAAAGAAAAGCGATGTAAAAGGACAGGATTACCTCTCTTAGAGCCACCATATTCCTTCCAAAAGTTGAGAGGAAAAGGGAGGGCTTCGTTCTTTGACCTTATTAGCCAAATTTAAACTCTATTTTTCGTGTAAAAGGGTGAAATGCTAACCATTAACCAACATTTTACTTCTTTAGACAAAAATCTGTACATCTCTCTGCTTACCTAACGAAAAAGAAAGAGACTGCCCTTCTTTAGATATATACCTTTTCCTAACTTCCCTTCCTATTTTCCACTTAAGAATTTTAGGCTATTTGCCCCAGGGCAACCCCTATCGGGGTTGTCCATGAGCCCCCCGGGGGTATTTTTTGGTAAACTTTTGCTTTAAGGATAAGATGTGAACAACCAAGTTAAGCAGAGGATTAAGACTCTTCCTTCGCAAAATCATGGAATGCTAATCATATTTCCATAACGAATGAAGTATCAGATGGTTAATCATTCTGAGCTATACCTCCCGATGGCATAAGTTACACGATATAAACCGTTTGACCAGCATAGAATGCTAGAGAAAACGAAGTAACAAAGAGTTAAATCCAGACCCAAGCACAACCAGAACTCATGTGTTTCACAAAATAGACAATCCTGTTATACTTCACAGAAAAGCCCAGCATGCTTGGAGAGGGAGTGATTGACACACTTTATGATCAGAGGGCTGAAGGGAAACCTTGCCTATCCCTTAAAGAAAAGACTCCACTAAGGTGCCAGCATGCACACATTTTTACATATGAACGCAGATACACACAGAACCTCCTGATATCGACAGAACTTACCCACTCTACCCTCCTCCTTTTGTATCTATAGTTCTTCTGTTGAACGCACTGCGGAGTGTAAGTGGCTGATGTTCTTCCCTATAATTTTTAGGCTAAAGACTCAAAAAGGACTAACTGATGAGCTCAACCCCCATCTCCCCACTTGCCCCTTTTCTTCTCGTACATAACTTACTTTTTTGCACTCACAATGTGAGATGTTGAGCTGCTGGAGTTGATTATGCTCTACACGAACCTTTTTGTCAAGTATACTCCTTTGAGCAGATTTTGCAAGTAAACCCAAACATTAAAAAAAACCTTGCACTTGTGGTACGTTTTGCGACACACCGATAATCTTTAGCAAGTGCAAGACAAAGGGATGTAAAAATATTCAGGTAGGTACATGGACGAGGCGGGCTGCAGAAACTAAAAGTTGGAATACAGCAACTTGCCGCAGAAATTACATAGCATCAAGATGCAAACAGTTGGCTCGAATTATGGAATTATGTAAGATGTGGCGATTATTCCCAATCTGCACCAGAAGAACACTAAATTTAGGTACATGGATACCTGCAAAATGGCTGCACGAACTGCTCTGGAGCATGCCGCATTGGTACGCATGTAATTCACAATATCCTGTATACAAAACAAACAGGGTTTCCTTGTAAGGCGGTACATATTGAGCAGTACATTAGATGCTTCATGTTTGCAAGTTGAGGAAAAGGATAAAGATTGCTGACCTGACAGCCAGTACTATGCCCAAGCAGTACCACACCCTCAGAGTCTTCCTTATTTATTAGATAACTGATCAATTGATCAAGATCCATGGCATCCTTCAAGACGTGCAAGATAAAGGAAAAAAATTAGTGCACCAAAAAGAGCAAAAACCAAATGCTTATTGATTCCTGCCCTTAATCGGGGGAAAGGTCCGCCTACATTGTTTATGAATTAAACAAAAAGTAGTATGCTGGACTATGACATATGTCTTGTGGCCATCTGGATTCAACATATCACATACGGTGTTCCATTTACGTGGCTAGGGAAAACCAATGAGATACTGACCTTAGTTGCAGGAAACTCCTTATATGGTGACATTTCTCTCTCGGAAACTCGCTTTTGCGATCCCAAGTTAGGAGCTCCATGGGATCTCATCCCAAGCTAAGATGGGAACTCGATCCCGCTAGCTGGATAGAGATGCATGGAACAAGTGATAGAATACATGAAAATCAAGCTCTTTTCAACTCAATTCCTTGTTTCTCTCTTCCTTCAAGTCCTTAAAGTCTCCTTGTCTGTTGTTGCTATCTATGTAAACTATGCTAAACAAATGATAATACTCTTTACGCATTTATTTATTCAAGCCGCTCCCAACCTCAGATTCTTCTTGGTGCTTACGCTTCCCCGCCCCCGACCCCCGCTCCCGCCCCCGCTTTGTGCAACTAAGATACTGACTACTAAAAGATAATAGGATGTCGACTAAGTGATGATACAAAGTAGAAAACTTCTACTCAATAACAAGTGAAGAGGCAGAAGTCACTTGTTGCATTTAGGAGTTGTTTCCACCTTCTAACAGTTTATTCACCAACAAGGAAAGATAACAACTAAATATTTTCCTACTCCTTCAAATAATTTAGCAAAGATAACATCTAAGCATGAACAGGAACATCATGAGTTACTTCTTTCAAGCTTGTGATGCCATATCCACTATATGAAGATGAGAGCAGAAATTGAACTAGTGACCACTTCTCCTTGTCCAAAGCAATTGCCAGAGGTTCCAGATATCTGCCAGGAAAGAATGTCTACTTTAGAAACTGCAGAAGCCTGATAAATCACTGCTTTAAAGCTCTCAAAAAAGATGATGCCTAGCTCTTGGTAAGCACTAAGCTGAACACTGCACCAGATAACCAATGCCACAAATACTAGAGAATAGGTTGAATCAAGACCTAAACCAGCAACCATTGCAACAGCACATAAGACAGGCAAAATAGAGGAAAATGTCTTCTACTACAATTGGGTGATTAGGAAGTAGGGAAAAAGTCACGATTTGAGTATTCCTCTAACTTGAATTACATTTAGCTTTTGAAGCCGAGTAGGTTAATTAGAGTATGACAAAGATCCATGCTTGGGATCATCTTTTTGCCACCATTACAACTACACAAATTTCAAGAATCCAAGTCCAAGGGTACCATCATTCTCAACTTTAATGGTTAGCAAGGAAAAATTAGTCATCTTGCACTCTGCTTGAACTACCAATGATTCTTTCATGATTTTGAGTCAGAGTTGTCCCTTGAGCAAAGACAGCTCATCAGGAATGTGCATACAGCTTGGTAGATTCCTCCTGGATCTACCACGAAGCTAATCTCCCCCATCACTGGCTTGGCCAAATAATCGAAGAAAGATGATTTTGTAGAAAAAGAAGACTGGTTGATTGATGGCTGGGCAGGTTCATATCATTTACTCAAAGGAAAGTGTTGTACCTTGCTTTTTAATGTTGTTAGAAGATTTGATAAGGTTAACAAGAATGGCAGAAAAGATCAGACATGGGGGTGGCAGCACTCCTATATGAAGAAGTCAGCAAAAATACAAGAGCTTATATAGCAAGCTAGTGCCCAATAAAGGAAAAATTACGAGAAAGAGCTTGCATACTCAGTAGCCAAAAATCCATCTGTCAGCCCACCGATAAAGATGACTTGTTGCTTATAATCACCTGTTTTGAATGCAACCTGTGCAAAGAACAATGATGTCATAACATTATAGGAGCCATGTCAAGGAAAGAGGAAGGTATGCTAATAAAGCAAGCACAATTTGTTTTCCATAGGTAAAGATATATTAAAAGAAAGAAACCGCCAGATAGGGCGACCCTAGAAGGTCCCCCAAACCCAAAACTTGGGGACGAGATCGTCAACGAACTCTAAGAAAGAATCTCAGGAAATTAATCCTGCACTAGACATCCAACGCAAAATGTCACAAAATAGTGGTTTCACAACTACCGCGGAACTCGACAATCCTTCAAAATGACGATTATTCCTCTCCAGCCAACAATTACAAATGGATTTTCAGACACATCTTTGAGACCATCTGTGCAACAAATGTACAACTCTTTTTGGCATAAACGAAAAAATGGAACAAAAGATCACATCTCTTAAGCGAAATCACGATGAAGGTGGTGGATTGACGGTCTCCCCTGCAACGAGGCACATGCAGCAACCGACAATAATTTTCTTTCATTTCTTCAGTTTATCAAGAGTCAAAATCTTTTACAAATGCCTACGATGAAACCGTTCACATGGTAATTAGCCCAGTGAACAAATCGTAAGTCCAGATCTCTTTTACGTGGGGATGTTTCACCTACAGAAATGTTGTTCCATGTATCTATAACTAAGTTTATTGCCTTCCTTATGACTTCTGGTGGCAACCATGGTTTACACTTGAACCAAAACAACCCCATGTCCTTGAAAATAAAAAGGCCTATTAAAAAAAAAGAAAAATAGAGATGCATAAAATGGTTTATTCTCAGCACATTTGCCGTTATTGCGAAGATTCAGGTAGTGGCACCCTGGATTTCTTGAGAAATAAAAAATAAATAACAAATTCGAAAAGAAAAGAAAAGAAAGATTTAGTTACTGCCACTTATACTAATAGAAAACATGTAAGGAGAATCGTGGAATCAACAACTGAAATGGAATTAATAAAACACCCGGTTTTACAGCAGAGGTGCACAAAAGAAAAAATAACATCCCCCGAAGACGAAATCATTCTTTGTTTTTCAGCCTGAATTGGTGAATAAACCCAGATATATTGTAAACCAAAAGAAACGAAAAAGAATACATGGAATAAAAATATTCTGAAGTTTTTTTTATAAAACTAACAGCAACTACATATGTTCAGTATTGTTTCCTCAGATTTGAATACTTTTTACAGCAAAGGTGCACAAAACAGTAATATCCACCAAAGACAAAAACATTATTCTTTGTATTTCAGCCTAAAATGGTGAAAAAATCCAGATAGATCAAAAACCAAAGAAATGAAAACAGACGATATGAAATAAAAAAGAAGTCTTCTAAAGCGTTTCTATAAACTAACTGCAGCTATATATGTGCGTATTGCTTCCTCAGAGTTGAAAACTTTGACCTGCTTCAGAGGCAACTTTTCTTATATTAGTTTACTTCCTTACAAGTTTGTGTATTACTTTCGCGTGGTCATCATCAAGCAACTTGCACCCGGAATTGCTTATTTGCATATAGATAAGAGGGTGTTTGGGGTTGATTTTGGGATGGTCAAACCTGATTTAATCCAGATTAAATCAGGTGTGTAAGTGTTTGACAAAAGAGATTATGAGATTTAATCTGGCCTAAAAAGCTAAAAACTGATTAAATCCATAATTCTTGAAAGTGAGGAAATAATCACTTTTTTCATAATCAGGTTTGACCTTTTAATTTACCATCCGATCCCCATGTTTTTCACACAAAGACATTTTATACCTTTTTAATTAATTTTGGGGTGTGACTTTCAATTAGCTTTTATAGTTATATTCTCTTCTACGCTAACAAAGAGGGAGCATAGCAGTTCATCAACAACCGCCTTCTTCCTCCCCTCCATTTCTGTACAATCTTCTACCTTTAATTCAAAATAAGAAGTGACAACTTTTGTAGGTAGTTGAAAATAACTTCCTTATTAATTTTTTCGTATATTGTACTTGTTTTCAAATGAAAGTTATGTTACCATTACTTCACTAAATGGATATTAGAAACTTTGTTGTAGTGTCCTTTATGGTCATTTTCCCATATCAAAACTGATTTAATCACTTTCTATCCAAACACTTTTTGTAACTTTAAGCTAGTTCACAGCTAATTTTGCCAAACAACAAATTGATTCTGCTTCAAGTAGATGAAATCTGATTTTGAAAACTGATTCAGATTTAAGCTGAAATCTGCATTTCACAATCAATCCCAAATGGCCTCTAAGTCGTCAAGCTCTAATAGGTGACCAATTGAATGCCATCCCGCAATGTAGGCATCCTAGCAAACTCACCTTGAAATTGAGGCTCATCTTCAACATAGGAGTAAAACTTTTAGAAAATGTGGCAGTGGAAGAAAATGTGGAAGTGGAAGAGCTTCCGCCAAGATTTTGACTTATGTGAAAACTAAATTGACAACAACATACTTAGACACTCTTATGCTCCAGCTAAAGTAAGCTTTCACAGGAGATTATAATCTCCTCGTTTGATTACAAATGGGGTTAGCAAAAGAAGGCTCTGTCTGTTTCATCATACAATTATTTACCAAGCAGAAATAGTTCGAATATAGAAAACATTTCTTGTACTAAAATTTGAGACACAATTGGTATTTTGAATCAAATTCTTACACTCGCAAATAACGGTGTCGTTTCTTTGCCATGCTAGCCCATGTGCATTCTTCTTATCGTATTCATAACGAGGATTGATACTGTATTTGTTTTTGTACACACTGTTTTGCAGACTGAGAGGTAATTGAGGCAGACAGTGCAGTTAACATGTAACCATACAAGGATGTCATTTGTGAGGCTTTAGTGGAAAATATGATTCTTTTTTGGTTGATTTAAGATACCGGTATTCATTACAAAGACCGTTCTCATACTTATGAGTAGGTACAAGAGAAATACGTTTAACTTCTATACAAATGCTCTATCTGGTGGGCCAAAAATCCAGAGAAAGGAAAAGGAATTTGAGTAATCGGTAACCATTTGTTAGGGGTCGTAGGACTTCACTCAATTTGTCAACTACAAGTATTGCATTAGTGAAATATATATATTTTTTTATTTATTAATGATTGCAGAAAGGCAAAATATATCTTTATCTTGACATTTCACTTTCTCATTTTCTCTCGATTGATATAGAAACGTTACGGACAAGAAGGGAGGTTGAGGGGAGGCTACAAGGATTTGTATGTTTAGTGAACTTGCCCTAGAGTTCACTCCGAGCAACAAATGAACATAGTAACACTGGAATGCTTGAAACGGAGGAGACATTGCACCTTTAATTTACACTCATCACCCCATGACAGATGCGAGTTGTATGATTGTGTAATGACTTGTGAAACTTGTAATACTGCTCAAAGTTTTTTCTACGATATCTGCTTCAAGCCATTTTTCAGATGCAATAATCATTATTATTCCCTCCACTGGTTGTATCTCAAAGAAAAATCTATACATTAGGTCTGAGTAGGTGTATTTGACATTTTGTTGGTAGAATTGTAGTTTTGTTGTTGTTATATTTTCTATCAGCGTTCATCACTGAACTTTGCATTTTACATGACTGTCTAGTCCCCTCTATAAAACTTCCCTATATGGTGAATGTTACTAAATAAAGAACTTAAAATTTTAAAGCCACCCTTTTCCTATACCCAATACTACTATTAATGTGCATGCTATAACTAGTACCTCACATAAAGAACAAAAGGCAGGAGTCGTCGTCACAAATTAATTTGCATCCAACGTAATTTACGTCCAAACAAACCCCGTGAAACATCAGAAGGCCCAAAATCATTTCCAATATATCAGAACAAAGTATTTAACAAACACTAGATGGCACTTCAGCTATTGTCATGAACGACATGAATGCATCATTTGTAATCACTTTTGGAGTGTGTTTGGATGAGGTAATTAAACTGGAGATTTCACTTTTATAGATGATTTTGGAATACATCGTATAAAATCCCTTGTTTGGATACTAATAAGATAGATTTACCAAATTTTAGGAGGGATTTAATAAAGGAATTTGGTGTGTTAAAATCTACTGGCTATTTGTCAAATTTCTGCTACGAAAAGAGTGTCCACTAATTTAGGTAACTTCTTCCATAAAAAAAGAGACTCTCTATCATTACTTTGTACATATGTAAATTCACATATAAAATACTCAATCTACGAAATCGTCCAAACACTAAATTTGCAATTCCAGAAATTTGTAAATCAACGAATTTTAAAATGGATTGATTTTGAATTACAAGGTACTTTGAAATTCTTCATCCAAACACACTCTTGGTTTCCGTATTCATCCAATCCAACACCTTCGTGCCCCTAGCAAGAACCTAATATTCTCTTAAGCCAGTACACCTACAGCTAGAATTTTGTTTACATTCTTGACTAAAAACTGAAAAAGAAAACAAACACTAAATCATAAATGAGCACAGTATAGAATGTAATTCAACTCTTGAAGGGGGATTTCAAGAACCTAAATTTTCCCAAGACCCAAGCTTTCAGTCTACTATATACCTAGCATGATTTTTAATCAAAGACGTACCCACATTAACAACAAATGAAACAAATAGACACGATGGTATTATCCAATTGAACTCTTAGAAGGGGGGGTTTTAAGAACCTTACAATCTCTCAAAAAAACCAATTAGACCCTAAAGTATACAAGTCCAAAGATCCAGGAATACAATTCCAGATTTGACTAACTCAAAGAAGCCATTTTTGACCAGAAAACTAAAATGTGACTTCATTTTAATCAAGAACTTAGCCACGTTAATAATTGATGAACACACAAACACAATGGAATGCACTCAAAACTATTCAAACTCTTGAAAGGGGTTTCCAAAAAACCTAAAATTTCTCAAAAGAACAGACAAAATTGCAATTCAAAATCTGAATAACAAAAGGGAAGCCATTAGTGGCCAAACACCTGAAAATGTGACTTCAATTTTAATAAAGAACGTGCCCACGTTACGGATAGATTACTAATAGATCAACGGATAAACATAATAGAATACCCTCAACTTATTGAACCCTTAACGGGGGTTTTGAAGAACCTGAATTTTCTCAAAAGAACCACGCATACCCTAATGATTTCAAGTCCAGAGATCCAACAAAATCCCAAATTTCGGAAGTTAATTAACAAAAGAACTGAGTTATTTTTTAACAGACCTGAATTGGCTTGGGGCCGTACTTGAACATGACCCCACGAAACTGATTCTTCCGGTTAACCGGACAGCCGCCGCCGTCTGCGTCGGCGGCCGACGCGCTGGTGACCATCTTGACGCTGCCGGACTTATTTAAACGGCCGCGAACGATGCCGGAAAACCAGGAAGCGGATGACGTGGACGACGACGATGATGATGAAGAAGATGGGGCCGAAGAAGTTGACAGATTCATGGTAATGGGTTCGGATTTAGGAGGGTGGCCATGCTACTGTGGGCTGCGAATCCAGGGTTTCTCTTTCAAGAAAGCGCATTTGGTTTTGTACCAAAATGGAGATCAAAGATTGAAGTAGTTCAACAAAAGTACCTGGGGGCTTGCAGTTCTACAATGTACAGCGAAGGAACGGGTCCCACTCTGCTCAAGTTCAAACAAGAAGAGTTTATGTATGAGTAGGGTTAATTACACTCGGTACCACGAAGTTTGATAATATTACGCTTACCTATTCACATTACCCTTAACAATTCGTTTACTAAATTGAAAAACCTTAGATTTTAGAATCCTGCTTAACTTATAAACCTGCAAGTTATGTATATTTATAAATGACAAGAGACATGCATACATAAGTGTCGTAGCTAAAATTATCTGATACTAAGTATGAAATAAATACTATTTAACACTACATTTCATTTTTGCAGAATAGTATTTGGGTCTAAATCAACCTTCCAAACCACTTTTGCCTACATAGCAAGATCAACAGTATTTATGGACCGGACACTACCCAACTCTTAATATTTGCTAAAGTCTTGATTTGTAACGTTTTAATTAGCTCCTTATGCTTTTATCTTATTGAACTTTAAAACAATCTGGACGGCTTTGTTAATCTCACGTCAATACAATGTTTCTATTATCGATAAAAAAAATTTATCAGTGATCCATGTCAGATCCTTTTGACCAAACGATTGCATAGTCAGCAACATGTTAGCAGTCTACCAAATTCGGTAAACCAATACTTTCTCTTCATTTCTCCGTCTCCATTAGGGCTGAGCACGGTTCGGTCGGTTCGGTTTGGAGGTTGAATACCAAACCGAACCGACCAACATCGGTTTGGGAAAAAATAAACCGAACCGTAGTTGAACGGTTCGGTTTGAACGGATTGGATGGATCGAACGGTTCGGTTTAAACGGATTAAATCGGTTTGGGCTAGATTCCATTCTAGGCCCAAAATAACTAAAAATTTGTAACAAAACCCAAGTAATTTAGCAGATCTTAGCTCATAAGACTAAAATTCTAATTAGATTACATAACATCCAAAGAAAATAATTCATTACACACAAATCATTACATAGCATTTATTAAAATTCTAATGAAAATTACATAACATGCAAAAGAAAAAAACTCCTTACATAGCATCTGTTAAGCTTTAAATCAAATTACACAGCAAATATATCCATCAGATTAACTTAAAGAAGAAAGAAGTCCTCTTTAGTCTTTAAACCAAACAAGCATCTTCAAAACCTTCATTGCCAACCAACCTTCAACCAGCATATAATCTATATTTCTGAAAAAATGCAATAAAAGAAAAATCAGTCACACAAAGGGCGAAAACACAATGGAAAAGGTACAAAGCGATGATAAAGGATGCCAAAGATATGGCAGAAGATTTGGCCGTGGAACATTTTGGTAGTCCTCAAGAGAATGTTATGTTAGGTACCTTATCAAATCTATTAAGTGGACACTTCCACTGTTCCTTGTCAAAGTGAAAATATGCTAAGAATGGTGGAACTTCTAAATCTATGTTTCCTAGAAAGTGAAGCATTGCAAACCAACGTTATACCTACTGCTACCAAGCTACCCACATGCTACCAAGCTACGAGTTCTTAAATTCCTGGGAACTGTTGTCCATATACCTACTGCTATTAACATTTTCTCAGCCACAGTCGCAGTCAACATCCAATGAGCAATTCATACAACATTTGCTTAAAATTCTGTTACATTGATAGAGCACACAGCTTTTGCTACGCTATCAAGGACTTTTCGTTGTATAAAACTATGGCTTGATCCAAAAGATTGCAAACCAACGTTACACCTTTATTTTCAGTCCCTTCTAAAATAAATTATTTTCCAATGATGCTGTTAGAAAGGGCATTCTATTTCTATCTTTCCGACTTCTGCATACATTATTTTAGCTGATCCATGGTTACGAGCTAGAACAAAGCAGGGAAGCAAGTGAAAGGGAATGAGAAGTTCAACTAGCATATAATCTATATTTCTGAAAAAATGCAATGAATACTGCACTAGATTTCAACAACCAAAACAAATGGTACAAAGCTATGTGATGCTAACCGGAGGAATCTAGAAAAGGGGAGACATTACCTTGGAGGCTAGAGGAAATAGGAGGCAACGGCAGGAAGAGATACAGATGCGCAGCTGTGGGAGGTTGAGATGGCGACTAGAGAAGGCGACGGCTGAAGAAGGCGCTGCCGTGGTGGAGATGCTGCCTTGGTGGAGGAGCTGCCGTGGTGGCTGTGTTGCCTTGAGAGTTGAGAGTTGACGACAGGAGGAGACACAGATGCGCAGCTGTGGAGGTTGAGCCGTTGAGATGGCGATTGGAGAAGGCGGCGGCTGAAGAGACGACGCTGAAGAAGGCGCTGCCGTGATGGAGACGCTGCCTTGGTGGAGGCGCTGTCGTGGTGGAGGTGCTGCCTTGAGAGTTGAGAGTTGAGGGCTGAGCTGAGGCGTGGAGTGTGAGACTGTGAGGTTGTGGTCCTTGGGGAGCAGATCTGGGAGTGGGGCAGTGGGCGGCGATTGAAGAAAAGATGAATTAGGATTTAGGGTTAGTGAGTTAGTGGGTTACTAATATTTTATATGAAGGGTTAAGTTTAACTACCTAATTCAGTTAAAACTAACTGGGGTTAGTTTAAAAAAATTATATATTATATTGTATACGGTCGGTTCGGTTTAGAACGGTTTCAAAAAAACCAAACCGAACCGACCGAACCGGACATGCGGTTTGTGAAAAAAAAAACCAAACCAATTGTTTTTGCGATCGGTTTGAAATTTGTCGGATTGGTTGGTTCGGTTTTTACGGTTGGATTGGTTTTTACGGTTTAAATGCTCACCCCTAGTCTCCATCCCCATTTCCACCTTAATCCCTGACCATCTAATCCAAGATAGAGAATCATGCACATGTTAAAACAATAGCATAGTTACTCTCTTTAATGCCCTTGTTAGTCAATTCTTTACATTAAAGTCTTTTTCAGTAGTTTTAATCCAATTGATTTTTACAAACAGTTATTACTAATTTTGTATATATTTGATTAGAACTTGAAAATTGTGAACTGCATTTGTTTTGTGTGTTTGTGTGTGTGTATTGGGGGCTGATTTGTTACTCGCCAAGCAAATTGGGTCACGTTATCAGCGTCATCTGACCGTCCATCTATCTGGATGGGCCAAATCTAACTTTTTTTTTAAAAACTTTCACGTCGTCTGCTATATTATGTAGTTGACGGTACTTTTTACCAGATTGCCCCCTTGATCACGACAAATTAACTTGATTGCTCGCTAAAAATGTAGCGGACCAATTTTATTTTTTCTTTCTGCCTTTAAGTGTTATGGGTTCTACGTTGGATGTTCTTTCCACAAACCAAGACAAACAAAAATTTCATGATTTTGTTCTTTGTATTGTCTGTCAATCGAAGTAATGTGTGTTTGCCTTTTATCTCTGCAATATGCAGATGAGGGAAAACAATGTAATATCAAAGTTGAAACATTAGGCTTGTATCCATACAAACTAACAATCGCCACCACGACTAACAAAACCATAATCCTACAGCCCAGGCAACATCCTCGTCACCTACCTCCACACCTCTTTGTTACCACTACCGAGAAGAAGAAGCAATTGCTTATATTTAAAAACAAAATATATAAATAAAACTCAAACCCACCACCATAACTGTCACCGTCGATTTGCGATTTCAATGGTTGCCGTCGAAATTAAACCCCAATCCAAATTGAAACAAATCTAAGTCCAATTGAATTAGAAAAAATCAGGACAAATACTAATTGAATTGGAAGAAACAAATAAAAGATGTCGTGACTGCAGTGGCGGAGTTGCCAAGAAGGCCGCGACTGCGGCGCCGGAGTTGCGAAAAAGGCCGCGACCGAGGCGACAGAGTTGCTGAGGATGATGCGATTGTGCGGCGGAGCTATCGACCAACCTTTTACCTAAAGGTGCTAGTGACGATGGATGTGGATTATTGGGGAGACAAAGTAGCTCAAATAGGAGCGTGCGCGCCGGGGGGGGGGGGGGGGGAGGGAGAGATATGTGAACAATTTGTATGCTCTGGACCGTCCACAAAGTGCGGGTGGACGGTCAGATGGTGCTGACAGCTTAACTCAGGTTGCTTACACGAGCAACGGATCATCACTCCCCCCCCCCCCCCCCCCCAAAAAAAAAAACACACACACACACATGTGTGTGTGTGTGTGTGTTTTGTGCAAGTGAGACGATTAGGAGTGTCCTCAGTAATTAAAGTGCCATTAAAGTAAGTATCTCAAAAAGTTAGAATTATTGCACAATCATACTGCCTACTTAGTTACTAATAATTAGCAACACGAAG
The DNA here is from genome assembly GCA_033070095.1 of Escallonia herrerae. Lineage (NCBI taxonomy): Eukaryota > Viridiplantae > Streptophyta > Magnoliopsida > Escalloniales > Escalloniaceae > Escallonia > Escallonia herrerae. The sequence goes on from JAVXUP010000850.1 coordinate 183,550, forward strand.
TGTTGCTTAGGAGAAGGTTAAATTACGCCAAGACTCCTTCAAGCCTTAACTATATAAGTGACAACTCGGGCAAGGATCAGAATGAGATAACATAGTTCTGATCCATGCCAACAAGTTTCTCAGGTTCTATAAGCACTTGTTACTTGTCATCTTTTAGATTGTTTAAGAAAAATCTTTGATGATTTTGATTTCCAATCTTGTCAGCAACCCAAAGGCTATAGTTATTGATATAGTTAAATATTGTATATTTTGACGGACTCATTTTTTACCGGCTTAAGATTTTAGAGTATATGACAATTTAAGGTGGTATCAAAGCTCAGTCATCCCGCTTGCAAATATATGACCCCCCGCTTTATGATAGTGCAACTTGCACTCATCAGTTTCTGTACATAATGGCGGTGCATTCCTCGTCTATTCCTCAGTAACTTATCTCTCCATGTTCAGTCACGAGCTTATATGTGAGGAGGCGTGTGATAAACATCCTTTGCCCCATACGTTATCAGATTAAACTTTATAGCAGATCGTATCTTATTTGTTTAAAAGTCTGCGCTTCCATTTCACCCTATTCCCATTAAGCTTGTAAGTTGTAACAATTAATGAAGGGCAATAAGAGATAAATCCCAGCTCTGAAATGAAGGCACAGTCACATTGAAGCAGGGGATGCGCTTTGAACAAGTATTGGGCCAGGCATGTTAGTCACCAAAAGGACATTCAGCAAGTCCACAGGAGTGCTTATCAGGGTCCAGTTTGTTCAGCAATGGCCTCAGTTTTTAGCTTTAGTTCGTGATCCATTTAATTTGGGAGAAAGTAAGGGCTAATTTCTAGCCCATATATAACAAGCTTGGACATCTCGCCTTTTACTACATTTTTGTATCCTTATTGATACTCCGTTACTCCTTAAATTACTAACGATAGTCGCGAGTCGCGGAGTACTAGCTATTTAGGAGTGCCAATCCAACTACGCACTAACCTCTTATGAAATTGAGGCCATGATTGTTTTACGAAAATTGTCTTCCAGAAAAGGTTTTTCGTATTTTTTTATTTTTTTGGTGCATGAAAATCTTTTTTTGAAAAAAGTTTTCCGTATTCTCTGGTACTTGGTGCATATATAAGATTTTTCAACGAAAATGATTTTCAATCACGCTTAATTTGAAAAACAAAATGTTGAAAAATTATCGATTAAAAGACGACAAGTCATTTTTCGGACCACTGAACACACACTCACAAACACAACCCCCCGACATACACATGCCCGCCCCCAAACCCACCCACCCCCTCCCCTTCCCCTTGACACGCGCGTACACACAAACACCCCTACCTCACACACCCACCCACGCACGCACGCACCCATACACTAAACGCGCACCCACACTTATACACACACACACACACACAGCGAAAAAAACACACAGCGGCACCCAAAATAGTGGAAACAGTTAAAACATATATTTTTTGGTATAGATGTTTGTATCCTTACACGACTCCTAAACAACGAAAAATGAAATTCATTAAAATATTTTCGACTATTCTCTGGAAAGCATTTTCTGTGAAGCATTTTTCGTGAAACAAACAGGACCTGACTGTTAACTAATTAGCGATCCTTAAGGAGAAAGTATAACTTAGTCTACAACTGTGGCAAGCCATCGCTAATTTTGTTTCATATTTATGACGGAAAAATGCATTTTATATCATTCCGTACAAAGTATCTCGTAGGCAAGCACTTTAAATTACTCGAGTGCACTGGTTTATCACTTGCTACTTTATGCAAGATTTAAAGTTCAAGATAGACTAATCAGTTATATGCGTATTTTCCATGTCGAAAAGTGAATTATCTCATATTTCAGTAACTTCTCCAAGTTATGTTAGTGTGATCTTAGTTTTTCAAGACTCTAATTTTCTCAGAATTATGAGTGAGGGAAGGGATGGAGTCGCACTCTATCTTAAAATTATGAAAGCCATCTGACGATTAAGCACACTCTGGTGATGGCGGAGGAATGAAGTGATACATTTCTATGGTTTTTGGAAGACCAAAAGTGCCAACGGCCTAAAGCTCATTCGTGCCAACTACAGATGATTATCAAGCGGGTACGCGGAACTTGTTCTTTTTTAAAACTAACATAACATATCTTCCCAAAGGCATGGTAACCTCAGTACAGTACCTGGTCACCACCAAATCTTGGTTGGACATGTTAGATTATATATATTAACATAGCAATTACATTTTCCCTATTATCCTAAGTTTAGAACATTCTATAGTTCTCATAATTTATATAGGATTCTCTTTCCTATTTTCAGTAGGATAGTTTTCTCTTACCTATATAAACGCTTCATTGTACTCAATTTTATTAATGGTCTTGAAGGCTCTCTAATATAATTATTTATTCCCTTCACCTTTTCTATCATGGTATCAGAGCCATACGATCCACCGGTTTGAGAGTCTTTCAACTGCCTTCATAAATTCCAGCAGACGGCCTTCTGCCGTTTGCCCGGCCTTTTGCCATTCACCCGGCCAGTTCATGTGCTTTTGTTTCTTTTTGTATTCTTCTTTGCTTCTTGAGTTTGGAATTTTGATTTTTCTTTCTTACCCCTTCTATACATTGATCTTCGCTTATGATGAAAGCCTAGCCACCGCCTACTCTTATTGTTCATCAACTTTAGCTTATGTCTATCACTCAAATCCTTTAGTTACCTATATCGATTACTTTCTTCTTCAGTTACTTATATCGATTTCCGTTAGCCCAAATCCTAATCGTATACCCCCATAAGATTTCGTTCCCTCCATCGATCACAACGTTGCCAAACATGCCACCATGCCTCTCATTCGGTTCCTGCAATGGATCCTGCTCTTGCCTTGTTCTTAGTCGCCGGACCACCTCACCCCGAGACCTTTATGGTCGTCGGACCTCACCTCGGGACTCCTACCTTCTTCTTAGTCGTCGGACTTCACCCCGAGACCTTTACGGTTGTAGGACCTTACCCCGGGACTCCTGCCTTCTTCTTAATAGCCGGACCTCGCCCCAAGACCTTTATGGTCGTCGGACCTTACCTCGGGACTCCTGCTCATGTTCTGTTCTTAGTCGCCGGACTTCACCCGAGACCTTTATGGTTATCAGACCTCGCCCCAGGACTTCTGATTTGTTCTTAGTCGCCAGACCTCGCCCCAAGACCTTGATGGTTGTTGGATGTCGCCCCGGGACTCCTGCTCTGTTCTTGCATCGGCGGACTCTACACATGGAATTCATCTCAACTTGGATCTGAGACTTAACCTCCAAACTCAAGCTTGTTCTTTTCTACCAACTTGAGTTTGAGTGGGGATGTTCGATTATAAATATTAATATGACAATTACCTTTTTCCTATTATCCTAAGTCTAGAACATTCTATAACTCTCATAATTTATATATGATTCTCTTTCCTATTTTCAGTAGGATAGTTTTTTATTTCCTATATAAAAGCTTCATTATACTCAGTTTTATTAATGTTCTTGAAGGCTCTCTAATATAATTATCTTTCCCTTCACCTTTTCTATCAGGACAAAAGTGAATGTCGCTGGAGCAGCTCATGCAGGCAATGGTATGGCAGCTATTAGAGGTCTAAGTAAGGATACTTGTGTAAGATGGATGTTTGGATTTATGTGTTCAGTTTGGCAATGTAGTAGTTGACCCGTGGAGGGTTGGGCTATTTGGCACGGGCTAGAAATTGTTTGTAGCGTAGACGTAGAAATATTATCGTTGAGACAGATGCACTTGAAGTATCGAAGCCTTATTAAAAAAGGATCAAACTTTGCTCCAGTGGAAAATATTTTTTTTCAGTATCCAGGAGCCCTTGCATCGTCAATAGGAATGACAACTAGTTTTCATCGGTCGCAAGGTCTAGGCTCCTCGCCAGTGGACCTCATATAAGACCTAGAAATAGATGCTTTAGGCGTTCGTGGCTCTCCTCCGTAACCCTTAAATTTATGCTTTTGTATCTACCAAAAAAAAAATCGAAAGACCCAACTAAAATATTTTTCATTGACCATCAGCAATGAACAGGAGGGAAGAACAAGCTATGTGATGCCCTTTCTGAGTTCAGATACCTTATTTGCAAAAGCCATATCAGTCCGTGGATGGTCCCTGTGGACACACCAAATTCATGAGTACATGCTCAAGAAAATAAAAGAACACAAAGGGAAAGAAGGGTGTGCTTCGGAGTTGTTGATGAACGCACTCAATGTAAAGTGGGAATCAAAACAAGGTGGACCAAAGCTAACAAACGACCCTTCGATAAACTAAAGAGATTGCCGCAAGCGCCTCCTCACAGTATTAATATGTATTATCTCAAGGCTTAGCATGGCCTAAGTCACTGTTACGTGGATCTTATTACACTTTCCAACTCACTTGCTCATCATTAAAGTCTTCCAAAGATTTTCCTCGTGTGCTAATAAAGTTTTGAGGATTTTTTATGACAAGAATATGTTTCGTGAGTCCACTGAGTGCGAATGATCTATCTCTAACCCGTTCAGAAAAAGTGATTTAAAACGATACATGTGAGTCTCTTAAGCCAAAGTAATTAATAATATGCAAAGGATAATAATTAATAAGCTTGCACTTGTGCCCAACATATGATTGTTTTGAGCGAAGCTACATCATTCCGCCCGCTTTATGGAGAAAGGCCTTCCAAAATACTTATTGACTATGTCTGATTATTATGTGATGAAGTCCAGATTTCTCTGCCTAATGATTGCCACATTGCATTACAAGCTTGTTTGATTGGCTCGCAAAGGCTCTTATGTACGTTGATATTATTATGCCCCGTGCCATATGTACTCATTTCATTTCAATTTAAATTAAACATGCCATCGTTTTCATGCTGTCCTTGTAGAAATTCAAATTCTAAGTCACGATTGTGGATTGTACTCTCTTCTTCCCTCTTGCTTGCAAGGTAGTCTTCGGATACTACACACAATGGCAACATAGAAAGTCTGCAACCTAAACCACGCTTTTTGAATGGCAAAACCGTTAGGGAGTCATGAGCGAGAAAGCGGATAATAACTTGAAGTTGAGTAATTTAGATATAAAACCAATTATGGTCGAGCAAACAATACCTTGTGCTTTCGTGGTAGATGTATACTAGTATTTAGTAACATCCAAACATGAAGTTCAACATGGAGTTCTTGCTTTGCATGACCACCATGTATGAAACATGAGAAACTTTCAACAAGTGAGTGTTAGGGGTGAGCATTTGTAACGCCCCGAAAATTAATTAAAATTTCTGGAGCGTTAACGATCATATAATCGAAATTCGGAGTAAACCTTACAATATCAAAAGTCTCCCAAATAAAATCAGAAAACTTTAAAATATCATAAATATCTCAAACGATCAATCAGAGCACGCACTAGTAACTCCCAAGAGTACATCAATAACTGTCATAAGACCCAAAACTTTATACAATCCAAAAATTATCTCCAACACGGAGTTTCAAAACAAAACTAAGCAATACTAACTTGTCTTAATTAAAATACACTTAAATGTCAATACTACCTCTGAAATAAGGTAGCTAACTTTTGGTCACACAGCTAACCCTTCGAATCTGAAATCTCACCTACTAATCACCTAAAAGGAAAAAAAACATAAGGGAATGAGCCAAATGCCTAGTAAGGTCGCTCAAGGGACCAATCAAACAAAACAAAAATATATGAGAAACGAAATTTCGGAAGCACAAAATATTTTGACGAAATGGATAATCAAACTAAATTTCCAATGTCAAGCTATATCCGAATACGAAAGCAAACACAAAAGTTTTCACCGGAACTGATAATCCAACCGGATTTCAAATATCAAAACATATTGGGATAATAAAATTTCACAGGCACACCTATTTCAACTGAATAGAGATCAGACCAAATACTAAATGTCAAAATATATCTGAGTACGGAGACAAATATTAGAGAGCCATTCAGAAAGTGATCACATATGTCATTCCTGACATATGAGGCCTGGTTCAGAAAGTGGTCATATACGTCATTCCTGACATATGAGGCCGGTTCAGAAAGTAAGATCGCGATCTCTAACTCAACTTTTCTGAGCTGACCCACGTTTCAATCCACGTGAGTAAGTCGAAAATAAGTCACATGCACTGTGACATGGCTCATAAAGTCACCAAAACGAAATCTCAAAATAACCGTTATCAAATATCGGACAAATCAAATCATATTCAAAGGTTTCAAAATCATATTATCCAATGACGAACTCGTCAAACAATAAGCGGAGTTCACGAAATAATGACGATCATAAATCACTGAAACGATGATATCAATATGTCAATATTCTGAGGTCAAACAAATTCGACGGAATTTGATTTTTCACAAATCATAGAATTGACAACAAGTCATTCTTAACAATGTTCAAAACAAAAAGGAGAGGAAGAATCACTTATCCCCATTTGAAGACGTTCGGATTTCAAAAGAATCTAAAGACTTACATGAGCGATTGGTCCATCACTGATTTAAATTTTTGAAAGTAAACCCTTACCTTAATTAAGCCTTTAAGAATGCAAATTATCAAACACCACTTTAGAACTCAAGAGCTTCCCAAGCCTTCTCTTTCTCTCTTTCCACCGCAAGGGTAAAGGGAACAAACTTCCCAAGCCATTTAAGAGCCACAAATCCTTAAGCTCCTTCTTAGAGCTTTGACTGAAAATAATTTTCAATCGATCAAATCCAACAGAGGTGAAAATGATTCACTTTTAATTCGACCGAAACACCTTTATTTCTACTGAAAACACTTTTAAGTTGATCGAAAATACCTTTAATTCGATCGAAAACACTTTAAGTCGACCGGAAACACTTTTAATTCGACCAAAAATATTTTTGAGTTGACTGAAAGTACTATGTATTCGACTAAAAGTTACTGTTTACAGACTAAAAATTTCAGAAAACCTTTTTAGTCTACTAAAAACCTTTTTAGTCGACTGAAAACTTCAGAAATTTCAAAACACCATTTCCCTTCATTTTGATTCGAACAAAATCACTTTCATTCGACCGAAATTGAGTTTTTAGTCGATTTAAAACCTTTAAGTCGACCGAAAACTTCAGTAGCTCATTTACACACAAAAAATCTTTCCATTCGAAGCAAAACTCATTTTCATTCGAAACCAAACTATTTTTATTTGACCGAATATTTCAGAACTCAAAAACTTTATCATCAATAAGTTTTGATTTGAATGAAACCACTTTCATTCAACCAAAAATTTTAGAAACAATCTTAATTCATTTTCTTAATTTTAACAAAAAATCACAAACTTATTTATTCAAAAATACTAATTTCGCACAAGGAAAGAAAATTTTCAGGGTATTACAACATTTAAACAGTTGAAACCGATCTAATCGAATCAACCAATCCGTCTATTTTCAAACCGATCTAAAAATCAATCTATTTGTTTGTTTGTTTTTTTCTTTCCCAAATCGTACTTTTAGTTCGGTCAGTTCGGTTCGAATTTTTTTTAAATCGAACCAACCGTATATAATATAATATATCTATATTTTTACATAATCCTAATTATTTTTTTACTAACCCTCTAGTTATCTAACCAATCATAAAAAATGGGATAAATCCTAAATCTTTTGACGTAACACGCATTTTTCACTCGCCGTCTACATTTCACTAAGTGTTATTATGATAAAAAAAAATTCAGTCTTTTTGGAGCTTATTAGCATGTATAAGTTACTTATTTTTTAGCCTAAATTAAACTTGCCCAAAATTGAATTTGGCCTAAACCGATTAAACCGTCCAAACCGATTCGTTCAACCTACAGAAACCGAACCGTTGAAACCGAAACGTACAACCACCGTTCGGTTTTTTTTCCCAAACCGAAGTTGGTCTGGTCGATTTGGCATGGTATTTAGCCTCCAAACCGAATCAACCGAACCATGCTCACCCATAGTCAATGTAATTAGTGAGTCTAGCTAGGGTTTCTTCACTTTTCATTTTTCCTACTTTTGGTTGACCACACCTTCTAGGGTTGCTATTACACCGTATTATACATACATACACCCGTACATAGAACAAGAATCTATACTTCTTTCCAAAGAACAAGAATCTATACTTCCTCTTACATCTTTTGAAAGAGCAAGGCCCATAAATTCTTAAGAACATACCTAGCCTAGGTACTTGGTTACCATGGGCACTATGATATAGCAGTTGCACAATCTCAATCTAAGGTATGTGGACCACAAGTTCCTATTATTAGTAATATCTCGGTCAAATAGCATGGAGAATAGCACGAGATATCGCTTTTATAACACTTTGTCTAGATCTCAAAATTACCTCTACTTGGTTAGATCTTTTGTGAGGGGTATGGTCCTAATTGTAGATCTGCAAATCCATTACGGTACAAAAGAAATTTTATATTTTTGCCAAGTAGTGATCTTGAAAGGCAGAAACCTCAATAGGAAACTGCCAGCGGAAGTTTGAAATTGTCAAATTGATCGAATATTGTCTTCATCTTGCTCTAACACGGAGTGAGAACCATAAATTTTGATTGTTGAAAAAATATACACCGACACTTGGCCATTCAGATGACAAACTCACCCAGAAAACTTGCCTGAAAGTGCTAATGTTTGCGAGTCAAGGATATAAAGGAGCTGCATTAGTAATGCACGCACTGTATGTTATGGTACCAAGGTCTGCAAAAGGTTGTTCACTGTTGCCTTTTTATCACTAGAGCTGAAAATACTAATCATGAAAGTTGGAAGGAAGAGAAATAAGGAAATAAAATACAAAAGATTCTTGAAGTGAAAGTCTTTAACTTTTTGAATCACTACTTTATTCTGGTATTATCTTCACAGCCGAAGATCCATTTTGTACCCCCATTTTCAATAAAAACATGAATTCATTGGTTCTTGTATACTTTTTACCGATAAATTGATTCTTCATCTTGTCGTCCATCGAATGTAACATATGAGGCAAATATAGCACACATATCCCTAACTTTAAAAGGAAAAAAGCACCTTGATGAATTGAAGTTTCGTTCATCAGGAAAATTCTTTCTTTGCTTTTTCTCTTTCATTTGCTTTTGATATACGAACTAGAAATGATCAAATAGTAGACAGTTTACGTGGAATGACACTTAGCACAGCTTCTTTTTCTTAATTATTATTGTCTTCCCTGCTCTCGATAGAGAAATTGATAGCTCCGTGCGCTATGTAGGGCGCTGAAATAACCCATGCAACACTCCTACGAAATATCTAGTCAAAACTTAAAATTAAGCTTTTACAACTGCAGCTTGGATGTATCAATATACTGTTTTTTTTTTCTTGTTTGAAATCCTATTGGCGCACTCTTTGTTAGTTTTCCTTTGATTATTTTGTTTGTCTTAGGCCCTTAATTATTGCATGATTAGGACAAAATCTACGAAGTAAACAATGATGAGAAGAAGGGCTTTCAATTAAAAACTACAAATTGATAGAGTTCTAGATTAATTAGTATTGTCCTTTCACCACAAATCATGATTATAAAAGTCAGACCACTGTGGTCGAAATTCTTTTCGCCGCTGCTTTCCTGAGAACAACATGCCCACCAAGTGATGATAATGTGGAAGCTATATTATATGGTGGGATAATGACAAACTTAAGCTAGTTTAAGAAAAGTTATCTCTAAATGATTATATGCCTCTAAAAGGAATTCCTCCCAAGAACCACAGCCCTTCTTTTAGTTGACTAACATGGTTATGTAATACACTTAACCTTATGATTATTAAAGATGTTAAAAGGGTGATCAAAGTACTTGAAGGAATTCTTTGTAGCCCCAAAAAAATTTCTAAGTTTCATTTTGAGCTGCATTATCCCTTAACTTTATATGAGCGGTAATCTATGATACAAAGAACACCCGTGTGGTGAAGTCTTTGTCGAAGTTCCCACTATACCTTTTCTTGATATACTAACTTCAAACTTTAAAAAGTTAATCAAGGTCATTGTTGAAAATTTCTTGACATTTAGTAAATAATCGCTCCGTCCAACTGGTGTCTAAACTTCTTCTTCATCCCCGTTATTCCAGCCACTCTACTCAAATATTCAAATCTCAATGTTTTTATTGCTCCTTCCATCTTGGTCTCTGTTTTCATGATAACCCATTTTCCTCTTTAAGCTCTTTTTAATACGCATAATAATTAGTTTTGCATATTTTTGTTACTTGTACACGCATCTCATGTGCCGACGAATCTAGCAAAATATTATGTTAGCACGCTTACTAACCATGTCTTCATGAATATTTCAGAGGACCGAGTCAAATGATAAAACCAAGGACTCCAAAGAAAAAGGGAGACAAATTTGGAGAACAACTTTCTGATGGGAGACTACTTACCTTTTCACTTTTCTTTTTCTGTTTTTCTTCTATTTTCCATGTATCAGGTCTGATGGAAAGGTAACTATCCCTAGCGATGCTAGTCTTCTCCCAGCTCATTATAAATACCGAAGCTCAGTCTAGGGGATCGGTCAAGTGAGTGAGGTTCAAAGAGCAAGTGTACATATCTGTAATTGTTTTATGAGCCCACAAGATTTCTCTTCTTTAAATATATGCAAGAGATAATAGTTCCATAGCCTCATTTGTGGTGCTCATAGTTTTTTCAGCGCATACATTACAAAACAAAAATCTCATTTTCCAAACCACTTTAGCTTCACAATATCTGTACATCCATTCCCTCCAACTTTTCCCAAGCTTTCTTTTCCTCCCACCTTTGCATAGAAGGGGAAAGAGAGAGTTTGCAAGAGAGTTCTCATCAACATCTTCAGTTTGCCGCGTCTCTGTGGTATACATAAGGTACGTAAAATGGTCCAAATTCTCTTCTTTTTGCATGGCTATGTACATATTTGTGTGTGGGTAAATTCTTGGTAGCCATCATTGTTTATAGGGCCAGCATGAGTTTCCATAGAACTTACTGTATTTCCACTGTTTTCTTGTGCTGTGTAGTCAGCAGGTTTACCAGTTATGAGGATATTTTCAACCTGCAAGCAAGCACAGCCCCTTGTGAACTTTCCGGGGGGATTAAACATGGAGCCCTTCATTCCATGGCGTCGGAAAGACAAGGTAGTAATTGTCATGGGAGCAACGGGGACCGGTAAATCTAGACTCTCCATTGACCTAGCCACTCGGTTTCCTGCCGAGATTGTGAATTCTGATAAAATGCAAGTATATAAAGGACTTGATATCGTCACCAACAAGGTCACCGAGGAAGAGTGCCACGGCGTTCCCCATCATCTACTAGGGCTCTTAGATCCTAATGTGGACTTCACCGCAATGGACTATTGCCATCATGCATCACATGTACTCGAATCGATCGTGAGGCGGGACAGGATCCCTATCATAGTGGGTGGGTCCAATTCATACATTAAAGCTCTAGTGAACGACCACGCTGAGTTTCAGTCAAAGTACGAGTGTTGCTTCCTTTGGGTCGATGTAGCGTTGCCTATCCTCTACTCATTTGTATCAAAACGAGTCGATCGCATGTTGGATGCAGGTTTAATGGATGAGGTGAGAAACTTCTTTGATCCCGAAGCTGACTATACAAGTGGACTTAGACGTGCCATTGGAGTTCCCGAAATGGACCAGCTACTAAGAGTTGAGTCAAGTGTGGATCACCACACTCGAGCTAGGCTCCTCGAGATAGCCATCGACAAAATTAAGGCCAACACTTGCAAATTGGCCAGCTATCAGTTGCAAAATATTCGAAGCCTTCAAAATCAACTAGGATGGAACATGCACCATATAGACGCCACCAAAGCATTTCTGAAATGCGGTTCCAAGGCCGATGATGCTTGGGAGAGGCTAGTGGCCGGGCCAAGCACGACCACCGTGGGCCAGTTCCTCTACGAAGAAGACTTTATGTCAGCAATTGTCACGCCAACTACGGCAACATCCATGATAGGAAAATCAGCCGTCACCACCGTAGCGGCCGCCGCGGCTTCTCGCTAGTCCCCACGTGGCACCTTGCTTCTGTCACCACGTGGCGAGGCACATAGATGAACCTTTTCATTTTTTGCAGAGATATTGCTGTCAGGGTGGTTATGTACCTACATTTGGCAGGCCGTACGGTTCGAAGCATTTTAGAAATCCGAGCTTGGCTGCTGCTTAAAATACTACTCCAAATAATCGTGCTGACCCTACCTATTTGGATCCTCACGTTTGAATACGACACAGCGTGTGTTGTGTGTTTGTGTGTGTTGTGGCGCTTTTGGTTTGGTGTGCCCTCTCTTGACATGAGCTGTATTATTCTGAGATTGACCCCTCCATTTGGTGTTTATCCTACATGTATATTACTTAAATGATGATGATGATCATGAAATATATATGAAGTGTTTGATATTTACGTTTGATATATAACATGGTGAAGTATAATATAGGAACTTTTTTGGCATATTCAGATCGTAGAAAGATAACAATAGAAAGATAACAATATATTATTCTCTGTTTACTAATAACTTATAGTCATTAAATATCTTTAGTGACATTTATCTAGTAACATTAAAAAAGTATATTTATCTAGTAATGTGAAACAAGTGTTACTAAGAATTGTCCTAAAAAGTGTTTGAAGAAATGCTACCGACTATATCCAACAATCATTAATTATCATTATACAAAGGGTTGCAACTATCTTCCTACAACTCAAATAGTAGCAAATATATTTCTTATTATAGAGAGTATTGACTCCCATTTTCTTCTGTTTTATGGCTTTCTAGTCGTAAGGGTCTCTCTCTCTCTGTAGTTATGCTTATAGCTTAGCATTAGGCGGGAGGCTTTGTTTTTTTGCTGGCACATGGTTTTAGTATTTTTCTATTGATTATTTAGTATGGTTTTAGTGTTTTTTTTAGGATTCTACTAAACACCGAGGCTTCAAATAATGGAGCTATGCATATTCTTTGTCTTTAATCCCAGGATACAATTGAAGTCCTTTATCAAAAAAGTATTAAAAAATATAAGGAGGTGTATTAGCATATTATGAATAAAAATAGTCTTTCCCTAATAGAAAGAAACACATTGCTATGATTTACAAACGTCATATCAGTTTTGACGGCCATTAGCCTTTACTTAGAAATGTATGTACAATTGTATTATTGCTTTATTTACTACACATATGCTACTCGGAAAGGTTTACTTTATGCAAGCTTTCTACTCTCTCAGGGTAGATTTTACAAATGGTCCTTTACCTACTATTATCTTTGGAATGTTTCAATGTCGTATTCCATCTACCATTTGATATATCATTTCACATTTTCAGCAATTTGGACCGTTTGATAGTCAAAATAAAGGACAAAATGATAACTTCACACATCTGCGATATGGACATGTCAGCGACCCAGAGCTTGGGTGGACTTCATTTTTTTTTTCCTTTTTTTGAGAAAAAGTTGGACGTTCAAGCACTCAAAATCATCAAAATGGACAATAGAGTCCACGGAGCGGTCGACGGAGGACGACATTGAAACATTTAATTAGCTATTGCAGATCAACCAATAAATATGATATCATCTGCATAATTTAGATAATGTTTTACGACTATACTGTCCAACTTCGGAGCGTGCACTCTCATGCACTTTCGTTGCCACCGTTTTTCACCGGAACCTTATCATCATTTCACGGAAATTTACACCAGTACTAACGTTGTACGGCCTTGCTGTTGTGGGCTGAGAATCAGGAAAAAGCGGTGATGGACGTTTTGATGTAGTGCGTTAAAGTTGAAGCTTCAAGGGAATCTATGGTGGAGAAGAAATGAGACAAAAGCAGAACTGGAGGGACCAAGCGAACCGACCACAAGCCTTTGTCATGTCCAAGCCAAATGATTCGAGTTATACCCACTAACTCGAGTGCCTGTGAATTGGCTTTATCATTGCAGAAAAAGAAATATGTTGTCTTCAATTGAATAGAAGTTCAGGGCATTGATGGTCAAATCAAGCTTTAGTGAAAGTTAGCTTATCTCTAAACCCTACGTGGGTGTCTTGTCTGCATATTAAATTGGAGTTGTTCTCAAGCTGAGTAACGCAGCAAATTGCCTCTTGATTCTAGGAACAATATGAGGAAACTGGGGAGACATATATTCTGCAGCAACCACGGTTACAATAGAGGTGCTCTGGTCCGAATCTCAGCCATTAAAATTAAATTCTCCAAATTGGATGCATCACCAGTTGTCACGCCACCGAATCAAATTAAAAAATTTCAAAGAAATATTTGAAATCTCCGCTCTCATGCCCCCTCTCTGGAAATTCAATCAGCATTCCTGAGATGTTGTCGCCAGACAGTGGAAGGAATACGCAGCGGTATTGCTCCGATTAAGGAATATGATGCGGTGGTCGTCGCCGCCGTACCTTCTCCTGCCCTTGTTGCCGCCTCCTTTTCCTTTACCAAGCCCACCTCTTCCTTCCACCATCACCTCGTCCCCCATCAAACCCACCTCCGGCACTACCTGGTGTTGGTGTAGAGGGGAGAGGGTGGTATTGATCGAGTTTGTGTGTGTGGTGGGTTGGTGGGGGGGGGGGGAACCTCTACAAAAGAAGAGTTTGACGAGAGAATGAGTTTATGGGGGGGGGAGAGAGAGAGAGAGAGAGAGAGAGAGAGAGAGAGAGAGAGAGAGAGAGAGAGAGCTAAATGACTCGGGTGATGTGGCCGCTTATAAGGTGTGGGATTAATTTGGAAGACTAGGATTCAGACTACAACACGTTTCATGTAACAATGGTTACTGTAGAGGATTTGTGTACAAGAAAGTAAAAATTGAGCTCTACTTTTTCTTATTTGAATTTTAATGTTGTCACTAATGGCTTCTTTAAATATTGCTATATAATCGCTTTAGCAACAAAAATATAACTCAAACAGTAATCGGAGTTTAAACATTGATGATGCGGAAAATGGTTCGCTGTTGCGTGGAGGTGCCACAAATGATACAGTCTGAGTCAGCTTCCAGATAGACAAAGCGGGAGACAGCAAGGACAAGGTAAGGGCTGAGGGCAAGGCTCCCCAGACAGGTCACGAGGGCTGGCAGCGCCGCGCAGGCAGGGCGATGACGAACAAGGCCGACAGTCGATAGTCCGTGTCAAGGATGTAGCGTCGAGGTCCGGAGACGGGAGCCCAAGTGTGTTTCTCTCACTAGAATTCTAGAGAGAATGTATTTTTAGAGAGAAAAAGTGAAAAGTCCAAATGAGAGAAAGATCTTTGAAAAAGCTCCAAAGTCCACTATTTATAGGCAAAAATGTGCATGTGTCATAAGTTGACATGTGTCACTCCCTGGGAACGACACGTCACCAGGGGGCCAAAGCACTTATTCTCCGTTGGGACTGCCGGTCCCTAAGTTCTTGCTGCCCTGCCCTTGCAGCATCTCTCTACCTGTCTGAGGAGACCGATCATGCCGCGGTAGCATGATCAGAGTAGCCCGTTGCCCCAGCCTCCAGTCCAAGCCCTTACTGAATCCCACAGGCCTGGCAGCGGTGGGGAAGACCCGACGCCTAGCTGCCAGGTGGACTAGGCAAGATGCCCTTCCGAAGACCTGCTTCCATCTCGGAGTGACCCGGGGTCATAGTCCTTAGGGGTGCCGACACGAGCCCCCAGTGCTAGAGCACGTAGGCCAGTCACGTAGGCACCCTGGCAGAGATAGTGTCCCGGAGGAGTCGCCTATCCCGCTGCGAAGGGTCCTCGTGCTGGAGCACGGAGCGAAGCCCCCCAGAATGAAGACGGTGATGGCTTTCAGGTTGTGAGCCCATCCCGTAAGCATATAACATGATTATGGCGCATGGGCACTGCGACAACTGTCGCGAGTCCTTACCTGGTGCCATGGACACATGTCATAGACGTGGCGCACAGGCACAGCGACGACTGTCGCGAAGCAATACTTAGTGCCGGGGGAACGTATCATCAGCGGGGCGCAAGGGCGCGACGACGACTGTCGCGGAGCAATACTTAGTGCCTGGTGGCACGTATCATCAACGGGGCACAAGGGAGCGGCGAAGTGAGTGAGGTGTCGGGGGCACTGTAATGTGACAGAGAGCGCCAGGGGGGCGCGACTGTATCTGTGGAGCGGCGCATGGGGGCGACGAGGGTCACAGAGTAACTTCCTTCGAGCGACGGGGGTCACGGAGTGACGTCCGAGCAACAGGGGTCGTTGTGTGGATGGCGCGCGACCGTGAGCGACGGTCGTCAGAGCGACGGTCGTCATGGCGACAGAGCGGCCACAAGCGACGGTCGTCGTGACTACGAGCGACGGTCATCGTGTCGACGGAGCACGGCCGAGAGCGACGGTCGTCGCGACTACGGCGAAGCGCGGCCGCGAGCGACGGTCGTCGTGACAACGGAGCACGGTCGATGGGCGACGGTCGTCGTGACTATGGTGGAGAGCGGTCGCGAGCGACGATCGTCGCGACTATGACGAAGCGCGGTCGCGAGCGACGGTCATCGTGACTATGAGCGAGCGACGGCGAGCAAGGGTCGTCGCGGCGACGGAGCACGGCCGAGAGCGACGGTCGTCGCGACTACGGCGGATCGCGATCGCGAACGACGGTCGTCTGTCGTCAAGGCAGGTGGCCGACCTCATAGGGTGGCCGACCCCAAGGGTGGCCGAGCCCCTCAAGGTGGCCGACCCCAAGGTGGAAGGCACGCCGAGGTCGCTTCACGAGCAGTTCACGTGACTTGAGCATGCGTTGCTTTGACCGGCTCTCTAGCGTTGAAAAGTTGACCGCTGACTGGGTGATGTGTCGCGCAAAGTGGGTCCCTTAGCGGGTCCTGGGGTGCAACCAGAATAGGGTATGAACAAACATCACTACTTACTATGAACCCCTTGCCCGACATCCAAGATCTAGAAGTTCTGGACTCCTTTTTTATGGTCAAATTTGAAACCACCCCGCCCCCCCCCCCCCCCCCCCCACAATGTACAAGATATTGCTATTTAGACACTTCAATTATAAAAATGGAGCTCAAACAACAAAATGGATTATAAATATCACTTCTTAATTTGAAACCCTCTACCCCGGCCGATGTCTAGAAGATTCGGACTCCCCTCTCATAGCAAAATTAAGCCATATTTTAACCCCTCATTTACAAGATGTGACACTGAAGAAAGGAAAAAAAAAAAAACTAGTCAATGAATCAAATGGCAATTTGCTTCATGAATCAATCAAGCTCAAATCTCCTCACGTAGACCAAGCTAGAATTGTATCGCGATCTAAGACATCATATCACGACATGATTTTCACTAGAACTCTCGTCTTAAAATCTATTGAATGAAGTTTGCATTTAGACATTTTTACAAGGTTCAGGTTTTGCTGAAAAGAATATTCTGGCACATAAAATATATTCCTTTAGGTCTTATAAGCTTTTCTTCTAGTATTAGAAAAAAAAAAAGACCCTCTTATAGAAGATTACATTTTGCAAAACTGACTTGAGATACGCATGTTATTCATGTGTAGAATACTAGAAAAACATTGAATTCAGATCGTATTATGCTTGTTGATAAAAAAAATTTATTTATGCATCCAAACATTTTTTCTGATTTGCCGTCACTAGTTGAAATTTATAATTATAACCTTTTAATTGGACTTCTCCATATAGAGCAACATATAAGAGCCTAATTATGACAAAAAAAACTTGTTCAACTAAAAATTCCATTTAAGTGTTGAAAGAGGACAAAGTGAGTGTTGCTGTAGCTGGCGAAAGCTTGCATGACGTCCATGGGCCAAAAATAGATCGATCGCAAACGTTGGGTCTCCTTCCACTTTGGGAATCTCTTAAAAATATCACCATAGACCACATTCAACTCCATTTTGCTTGTCTTTGCTTGTTTGGGATACTTGAAATATGAATCTTGTTTCTTGGTACATCTTTTCTCATGTCTTTATTGGACACACGAATGACGTTTACAGCTTGATTACGGGCATCCGATAGATTTTGGCTGTAACTTAGATTGTAGAAAAAAATTAAGGGTCGGTTAATACTTATAGCAATGTTTAAAAAATATTGTTAAAAATTATCGTTTAGTGTAATATAAAATTATTGCTAATCATGTCAAGCGATCATTCATCATATGGCAAATGTAGCTAGATTTGAGCAAAGACTTTATCCATAGAAAATTTTTTGCTTCTGACTTGGTAGCAGGAGAAACCTCCTAACCCTATACGTGGGAGCGTCTCATTGCTCCATCTGTCTTGCAGATAGACCTGGCAAACGGGTATACCCGTCGAATATGGGTAAAAACCGATCGGGTCTGGATAAATCCGGGTCGGGTAAAAATTACACGATTTTTCTTGGGTAGTATTTCTTGGCACCCGTACCCTACCCTTGTCGATAGGGTATTACCAGCGAGTATACGAATTTTTACTTCTATTATTAACACTATATATTCACTGGGGTATTTCTCTGGAAATATTTTCCCCATTCCTTTATTACAATTTTCACAGTTTAATTTCAATTTTGCTACTACAATTAAACATATTTTTCAGCTATAGATCCAATAAATAATCTCAAATCCAACACAATCAGAGCATCAATCTTAACATTCCCAGAAAATAAGCTAAAAATCAATCATAATAGAAATAATACAAGTAGATCAAGATCTGATTGATGACCATTACATAAATCATTCAAAATTTAACAGAAGAAACAAATCTGATTGATTTCATAGTCAGATCGACTATGAAATCTGATTGATTTCATAGTCAGATCGACTATGAAATCAAAGTTGAAGGCCTCAACTTTTCCACCGAAGACAGTGGCGGAGCTGTGGCAGTCGAAGCTGGACGATTGGTACCATCAAGATGCGGAGAAAGGAGGTCGTCGGTGGATCTGACTCTGGTGGATGGTGGGTGAGAGCGAGAGATAGAGAGCGAGGCTGAAAGAGATGCAGTCGTCGGTGGTTCAATGTTGGGCGAGAGTGAGAGACAGATCTGATTATGGTGGCATGGTGGGTGAGACAAGAGAGTTCAGAGAAGGAGGGAAGTGGAGAGGGATGTTGTGAGAGAGATAACGAAGTCGTGACTTGTGAGAGAGAGAAAGAGGAGCGGCGCCGATGAGGAAGATGAGAGAAAGGAATGAAAGTATGAAACCCTAGCATTCTAGCACTTATATATAGTGACCAATTCGGGTAGGTCGGGTAAACCCTATCAGACCCCGATCGACCCAAAAATTACGAGTCGGATCGGGTACGGGTCTGTTTTTGGCGGGTATTCAAAACATATACCCGTAGCCGAGATTTTTAGCCGGGTACGGATAGCCCCGAGGGTCCGGATAGAATTTTTTCCAGGTCTACTTGCAGACATGCTTCTTGCACGTGACAATTTGCCTGCACTTAACGGCCTTTTGCCGTCATACTTCCTCCAGGAATTTCGACTGATTGGAGCTAATTTATGGGAGAGACTTCTATCAGGTCTCTCTCTCCCCCACCCTTTTTCCCATCTTCTTCTCTCCACAACTGAAGATGGTTCCACACCAGCAGATTGGGGAGTGTTTAGGAAGGAAGAAGATGTGAAAAAGGGTGGGAGAGAGAGCTTTTCTCCACAACTGAAGATGGTTCCACACCAGCAGATTGAGGAGTGTTTAGGGAGGAAGAAGATGTGAAAAAGGGTGGGAGAGAGGGAGAGAGAAAGATGGGAAAAAGGGTGGGGAACCATCTTCAGTTGTGGAGAGAAGAAGATGGGAAAAAGGGTGGGGGAGTGAGAGACCTGATAGAAGTCTCTCCCATAAATTAGCTCCAATCAGCCAAAATTCCTGGTGGAAGTATGACGGCAGAAGGCCATTAAGTGCAGGCAAATTGTCACGTGCGAGAAACATGTCTGCGAGACAGATGGAGCAATGAGACGCTGCCACGTATGGGGGTAGCAGGTTTCTCCTGCTACCAAGTTGGGAGCAAAAATTTTTCCTCATCCATATACATCTGAGCAGCTGATAGACCATATCCATATACATATGGAGCAGCTGATAGACCACATCAATAGGGTGATTCCAATTATTATGCTTTACCAGAATAATTTTGTTTATAATTTACCTCTTATTGGCGTACAAAGGTAAAGTAATAACACAAGGAGACGCCTCATAACATAATTATTTTCTAATTTAGAGCAAGATAGAATACAAAACAACAATAGTTCTGAATTCCGATCTTAAGAACTCCAACTCTTATTTGCTTTTCTTTTATATTTTGGGCAAGACCATGACGAGGGGCATTTTAAGGTAGCGTTTGAAACAGTTTTGTTGGCAGATTAGAGATTGGTCGCGTCCATCTACTCCCTTGTGTACTCAACCGTGTGCGCTGGCTGTTGTGCCAAGACTATAAGGAAATAAAGTTGCGTCTTTACTAACAGTAATTGCTTTGGGTGCAGTAGTAAGCGCTTAATCCTAACAAGTTTGTTTTCAGTTTTTTGTTCAGTTTTGAAAGTTGAAAAAAAATATTGTCGTTTGACAAACAATTTTAGTTTTTTTCCCTCCGGTTTTATAAACAAGTTTTTAAAATAGGACTTTTTTTTTTAGATCCTCCTTTCAATTTTTGTTGGAAGTATTTTACGTCTCTTTTTCACTACAATCTTCATCACGAACATATATCATCCAACAACATTAAACCACCAACATTGCTAACCACCATATCGATTGACCACCGCCGCCGCCACCACCAATGAACAACAACTCTGAACACCAAACACTGCTAACCACCATAACCATTGACCGCCAATCTGTCACCACCACTGATTAACACACCTGAACATTAAACTTGCCAACACCGCCAACCACCATAGCCTCTAATAACCGCAACCACTAACACTGCCATTGACCAATACTGTTAAACATCAAACCTTCCAACAACGGTCATCACAAGGGCACCACCACTCTTTTAAATCCAGATCACGATCATACCGACCACTATTGTTTCTATAACAAACACCACCAAATTATTGTATCCATCGATTAGCCCTAGTATATTTGATTTGCACAGTTAAAGTTCAAACCAATGAAGTCCTAATTCGCAAACTAGTGTGTTACTATCATAGCCGTAGTTGGATGATGGCAGATGAGATGTGTTGCTTATGGTGGGGGTGCTTCTAGTTGTTAAACATAGGAGTTATGAAGAAGCTTTAAACTATTGAAAAATGAAAGAAAAAAGAAGACAGGAAAATTTGAAAAAAAAGAGAGGAAAAATAAAAAGTAAGTCTCACAGGAAGACCAGGCCGGTTGTTGCTGATACCTTCTTCTCGGTTCCTTTTGCTTTCTTTTTGCATGCCTGAGCAAGTGGTTATGCTTCCACTCATCAAGACAAGGAAAAATGCATGTTTGGTTCGGGAAGGGATCATGGACATTTCGTTCTTTGAGATAATTGCATTTTGATTAAGTTATGGGTTGGTTAGCTAGTGTCACTGGCCTTCGACTTTCTATATTTAGTAGCTAAGCGCTAAATCATAATAAAAAAAAGTAAAAACCAAATATATAAAACTGTATCAAACAACCTATCAGTTTTGTGAAAAAAAAAAACTCAAAAAGGTTTTGATTCTTGTTTTTGGTAAACAAAAACTGAAAACTGAAATGTGTTCAAACACACCCTAAGTCCACAATGTCTCTTCCTCATTCTTTACCCTCACTCCGGCTCTCACTTATGCTATTAAACACGAGTTTAATTCACCAGCTCGTACGTTGCACTCGATGAACCGATGTCTTAGCATTGGACACACTTTTGAAATATTGAACAAGTTGAAAGCGTATGCATCATTTTCTGTGCATCCCATTCTCTCAAGTTCTCTCCATCAAGTAGTTCATTGTCAACAATGGACCATTCAATCGTATAGGTGCAAGGAACAAAAAAGTTCAACATTTTCTCATCAAGTAGTTAAGGAGATCAATGATCTCAAAGTTTACAAAAAGTAAGGAATTTTAAGGTCATAATGTAACTTCTGACATTGCTTGATAGAAGAAAAGGTTGTTATGTCATAATGTTCTAGACTTCTAGTAACACAAGTTGTGCATACATGGGCTCACACATTTGCGGTACCTTAAGCTCTTGATCATAGCAGCGGTTGTGATGTAAAGGCGCTATTGGCGCACATTATTTCTCTATTCAAAAGGTGACATGATGTCTTTCTATCTAAAGTGATTGTGCGTCAGTGCATGATATCTTTTTGTCTAAGGTGACTAATAAATGACACTTAGAGAGCTATATTTAACTATTATTGATAGGAACAAGTTTTGGCTACTAAACAAGTTCTCTCTCTAAAAAGTCTTCCAAAAAAGCCCTCTCTCTAAAAACTCCATCTCTGACGCCTCCTCTCGCCGCCCCACCGTGAGTTAGCCCGCGTGGGAAGGTGGCCCATCTCATGTGTCTTCGCGATCATAATAACAGTGTTTGGTCTGCAGTTTTTGTGGTGTTTTGACCTATCTTTCGAGTGCGCTGGTGGTACAACTGTAGGTCGGGGGGTGAAAGTTGATTCTGGCTGCTATTCTTCTGATCAATGAGATCTGTTGGGGGCAACCTATAGTTCTTGCTCCAGTGTCACTCATCTCACCACTCTCGTCAGATCTCATAGATTGTTTTTACGATAAGATCTTCAAGATCCTCTCGATATGTTTTCGTGGAAGTTTTTTGTCCAACACTCTAATGGTCAGAAGTTGCTCCAATTCGGGGCTATGTTTTTCACTGCAGACGGTGGCTGGCGGTAGCCGAAATCCTCGCTGGAGGTGGCCTGACTCTTACCTGCAGCTAGTTAATTTCGTAGTTCGGGAGTCCTTTTCTGTTCGGGTTCTTAAAAAGTTTCACTTCTGAAGACTCACTGCCATCTCGCATTTGTCATTGTCTTTAATGCTGTTTTAGGGTTAGTGGAGTGTACGGGTTTTTCGTTTGCTGGGGGCTTGCTCTTCAGTTCATAGGTTCCTTTGTTTCCCTGCCTGCTTTAGCTAGGGTTAATTTAATGGGTCAGCCATGGGTCCTTGGGGAGGGAGGGGTTGGGGGCATATGACCTCAGGAGGTCTTGGGGGTTGGGCGGGAGTGAGAAGGTTATGGCACTAGGAGGGGGGAAGGGTTATGTGGTTTTTGTTTTTCGGTCGAATTCTGGTACTAAGTTTTGAGGGTGGTGTGAGGTGAGGTGCTTAGTGTATTGGCATTAGCCCTTTGTTATGACTGGTCGTCATTCCCAATTTTGAACGACACGACGTCGTTGGTGCGTGGAAGTGGCTGTGGACATGTTTGAATCTTGCGTTAAGGAGGATTCCTTGTTTGAGCTAACATTTTATAGGTTGCCGACATTGCTCGACGTCTTGTGGGTTTTTTAATTTGTAATCGTAATAATCAATAGTTACTTCTTTTTCATTTCGTGTTACAAATGTAAAGGCAAAAATGTTTACGAGTAAAAACCTTGTAATATTTTACATTATGAATGTCACTCTCTCGTTTACCCAACAAAAAAAAAAAAAGGTTTTGACTATTACTCTGCTTGTAAGAACTAAGAATATTCTTCCAACCCGGCCCGTATATAGAGACGATTAGCGGTCGTTAAATATTTTTAGTAACTTTCATGTTAACAATTTTTACGACAATTATTAGTGGTATTCTGTTAACGTTACTAAATAAAAATTATTAAAAATATATAACGATTATTAATTATACAAAAAAGATTATTTTTAACACGCGTAGCTGTCAAAATTTATCGTCTTAACAGTTGCCGCCAAGGGGTGGGGAGTAGCTATGAACCGGCGAACACAGGACAACCACAAAAGTGGTTCTCATGTACGACACCTTCCTCATCATTCTTTTGTTATCCTTTACTTTCAAAAAAAAATGGTTGAAAAGCCAGGGCAGATTGTGATGGGGATGAACCCCATTGACCCAAATCAACCCCTGCTCCATGATCATCGTCAGCAGCTCTAATTTGCACGACGGTTGTTGTATTCTCAGTCGCTTTCTTCCTCAACTGGCAGATACAGTCTTGTCCATTTCTGCAGGATAACCCTTGTGCACAAGGCAAGGACAGCCCACCATAAGGCCGTGGCATGGTTCAGTAAGTTTTTGTCCTTGATAATTTATTTTTAACACTCAATTATTTTTTTTTATCTTATTTTGAACTTTATTTATCTATCTATTTTATTTTTACAAATTGTGATTCTAAATAGAAATTTCAAGCAAAAAAAAAATATGATTCCAGACCACGTTTTCAATATGTTTAGTTTTATTTGTCTAGTTTAAACAAAACTGAAAGAAATTTTAGTTTCTAACAGAGGTTTCGTAATAAGGTTTGTTTGAACAACGTGGTTTGGAATTACGTTCTCTTCATTTGAAATTTCTGTTTGGAATCACGATTTTTAAAAGTGAAGTAGATAGTTAAATAAGATTCAAAATGAAGTAAAAAAGTAATTAAGTGTTAAAAATGAATTGCTAAGGGTAAAAACTCACGATTCAGTCCCCAAGCCTTGTCAATTTGCCTTCACTTCCTTGTCTTGCTTTCCCATTTTGTAAGCAGTTTTATTTATCTAGTTCCTAAACTCCAAGATGTCTTTTTATAAGTTTAAATTCCTTTTTTGATGGGTATAGATGAGTTCTTGCCTCGTTGATTAGGATTATCCACCAAGTTTTTTTTGTTATCTATTGTTGAACCAAGCATGTCTTATTGAAAAAATAATAAATGGAGATGAAATCACAAAGAAAGAGTTCGAAGTGCAGAAATGTATATCTTGAGACTTTATTTGTCCTCGTTAGATATCGAGTTTGCTCTTTGATTGTCAAAGAATGCTTTGGGACACAACGACATCTCGGTGAGAATAGTCAAAGAGCAAATTCAAAAAATTTCTTGAAATTCTCTCTTAAGAAATCTACTCTTTGCGATAGAATTGTAGCTGAAAACTAGCACACATTAGTTAAAAAGAAAACACTAGTGTGCCAAAGCGTGTGCGGGTGCATGCGTCATATAGGTAGCATGTGAACTAACACACCCCTTTACCTTACTATTAATATAAGTTGTAAAAGCACCTTCACACTTAAAAATCTATTCGAAAACACATTTCTAAGTAAAGTGAAACTAAATAGTTATATATATATATATATATATATATATATATATATATATATATATATATATATATATATATATATATATATATACCCATTACTTGCGCTAGTAACTTAAATAAGTTGCCAGGGCGATATGAACATCCATCCATATCAGATGGAAGGACCAAAATATCTCGACGGTATTTAATGAGTCGAAACGATTCGCAGGCAAATGGAAGAGCAGTATTGTAAATTTTATCGTCTGCTACATTATGTGGCGGATGGCAAAGTTTATTATAAAAAAATAGATTTGGCGGTCCATCCGCAATAGATGGACGGCCAGATGGCACTGATAACTTATCTTAAGTTGTTAGCGCATGCAACGGATTATATATATATATCTCGCAACCAAGTCATGTCTTATTACTTCTATCAAAATCATTCTCCATCGAAGTTTACTTTCTCAACTTGGCAAAATGAATTTGTTCAAAGCTTACTTGAAGTACATCCAGACAATCCTCCAGTCTTTCTCTTAGCCATGTCCCAAACATTTTGTCACAGTCATCCTCAGTTCTTTTCGAAACAACCATTAACCATATGTGCACTTCAGTTGTCAATACTAAAATGGAATCAAAGTGTCTTCCTTTTTCTCCGTAAATACTGCCACCAAAATGTCTTCATCACGCTGAAACATGCATATTCTTCAAACCGGCCTACTCGAGAAAAATCCATGGTCTATTTGTTGTACTCTAGTTAGCCTTTTTGGCAAGTCCCTGTACACTTTTCACTGACGAAGTTTCGTCGAAACTTGTCATTTTGATCATTTTACATGGTGCTAGTTCTCGCCTCAATGAGATTGATGGTTTTGGCTTTGATGTAGACTAGCAAGTCGAACAAGATGAGGGTCGAATCAGGTGAGGTACTGTAAGAAGTGATTAAGGGTGTAACTTTTCTACATTCTGATAGGAAAGAGACAAGAGAAGTCCTTTCTGACCTATTTGTCTTTGTGAGTTTTCTTCTTCTTTCTATGCATATACCGTCTTGAAGAAACTTATAGTTGTTTAAGGTTATCCAATAGGTTACTAGAGTTCTCCAAACTCGATAGATCAAACTCTAGCTTCCAAGGAAATGGATGTAGAACTGTACATGATTCTTAGCACAAGTTATAGTTGGCGGTAGGACAGCAGTTGGATGATTCATCGTTGTCACGCTGCTTGTACATGAATAAGGAAGATGATCCGTACTCTTGAAAAAGATCTAAATCTATGTATGAATTATTATTCAGGCACTTATACTTGAAAATTTTCTGCCACAGCATTTGACAGTTTAGAAGACGTATCGTATTTCAAAAAGTTAGCATTGTGCAATCAAGATCTCTACCCAAGCCCCAGTCTAGGTTGCAGTTGCTTGGTCGATAATATGACGTGAATTCCCACCTAATTTTTGTTTTGGAGAAAAGGCAAGCTGTATGGCTAAAACAAAGAGTACAAAACACGCCTAACAGAAGCCTTCAACAAAAGTACAAAAATAACAACACACGCGCACGTCGCCAGAAACATCTCCTAAGATCTGATTAACACATCGATGCCATAAGCTCATGGGGGCTTAAAGCTCACACAAAGACCTCTTGAACTAGTGACCTTCCTGCACTAACAGGCCTCTGCAACTGGGAAGAGTGATCACCGGCTCGAGTCTTGAAATTCTTTGATCCTTTAATCTTGCATTTGTCAAACTCCTCAACAATTGCTAGCTAGGGGTGTAACGTGAGTGGGTTCAAAGTTCTCGGCTCCAACGTAATGGTTCGATGTCGTAAGATATATATAAGGAATTTCAGCTAGTAAAAATTAATCAAGCAAAAAGAAAAGGAAAACATGGTAATACATGGGCTTAACAGTCCGACTATTGGACCATAGGTCGCAATGAATATATTTTCAGACGGTAGTAATTGCCAGCATAGCCGCCGTACCTGAATCGATGTATTGAAACGAACGATAGTTATCGCTTTCGATTTTAACAAATATTTTTAGCGATAGCCTTTTATCATTAAAGTTTTTCGGCATAAGTGTTATATAGCAGAGAATTTTGCAAAGTACCTTAAAGGGCTAATTACATTTATGTCCCTGAGATAAAGGGGTAATTACAGTCAAAGACACTAAGTTTCAAAAAGTATCAGTCGTGTCTTTCAGTCTTTTGTCTGTTAAAAAATCATACATTTTGATGATGTCATTCGTTACGTATTTTTAAAATACCAATACTACCCCTTTAAACCCTAATTTTTTGTCTTAATAAAAAAACTAATTGTTTCAAACCCTCTCTTTCTCTCTCCAACTCCCCCTTCCTTTGCACTTAGTTAACTGAATCTTTGAAGCTATTGAGCAGGTCGATCGCGAAGGCCTGTTGACCAAATCTGCCCAATTTGATTTGTCGTCGTTGTTCAAAGATAACAAGAGGGTTGATCTGTCGCCGTTGTTCGAACAGAACGAGAGGGAGGATAAGGAGGAGATGAGGTTCGTGACGGCGAGGCCGGCGAGCTATGTGATTTCGAAGTTGGAGGAGGTGGGCAAGGCGGTGAAGTTTAGGGTGAGGCTTCAAGGGTTGGAGAACAGAGGAAGGTGAAACTGGGTAGATTGAGATAAATTAGGGCGGCGGCGGTGCATCGGAAGGGGACTGCCGTGGTGAGGCGAGGTAGTGGAAGGAGGGTGGTGTGCGGGTTGGTGGGGGAAGAGAGAGAGAGAAAGGGAGAGAGCAAATTGCCGGCGGGGAATAAGACTGCCGGGGTGAGAGAAGGGGCTGCTGGCGAGGTGGGGAAAGGGATTGCCGACGAGGTGGGGAAAGGGACTGTTGGGGTGAGGGAAGGGGCTGCCGGTGGGAAGTAGACTGCCGGCAGCGGCAGACCTGGATCTGATTGATTGGGCTTAACACTGAATTGAAGAATCAAATTGATTTGGTGCCGATTGGAAAGAGACTAACCTAATTTGGTGGTTTCACTCAAAAAGGCTGATTCACATTAACCCTAATATTATGTGTCAAAACTCTAATTTTCAAATTAGGATTTTGAAATCCTAATTTTCAAATTAGGGTTGGATTTTGAAACCCTAATTTTAAATCAGGGTTTGAAATCTTCCTAATTTTAGGGTTTCAAAACCCTAATTTTAAAAAATTAGGGTCTGATAGAAATTGGGGAAGAGATAACTGAATGACATTTAAAAAATTAAGTTCCTAAATCATGAGCAATTTAGTCTTTTCAGTTCAAACTGTTATGTATTTGTATTTTCTGTCTGGTCAACGAACATAAGTGTAATTTTGCTAAATTATTGTCCTTACCTGTAATTATCTCCAAACCTCAGGAATATATGTGTAATTAGTCATACCTTAGCCGTAATTGTCACAATTTCGCTCCAACCAATGTGCCCTTCAGTTTCATTAAGTCGTCGTTATAGCACTTGTCACGGTTAACAATTACTGACAACTCTCTGTCGCTAAAGGCGCTGCCAAGGAAGTTACGGAAATGCCCAGACCAAAAGGATAGTTGGTTTAACCGTTAATACCCCAAATTCTAAATTAGGGTTTGGAATGGCTCTGTTTTCTTCTTCACAATGTAAATTCCCAATTTCAGCTATGAAATTTCACAGAAATTCCACGATCACGAAACCCTTTTCACCACTAACCCTAAGATCAGCAATACCCATTTATGAGTCAAAATTATCGATCTCTGCGGCTAACAGTCGCTCAAACCCAAATTTGCAGAGGCTTCAGTGCTACACTAGCTCGAGCGCTCAAATCGACTCCGATGCGTCATTTTCCACAATAGTGTTCATTAAAGGTACATCGTGAACTCCATTTCTTACATCAAATTGTCTGAATTTCAAACAAATTTAGTTTCAAGTTACAGCCATGTGATTTTATGTTGGCCTTTTTTCCATTCCTAATTAGCTGTCAAACACCAAAATTGAGTGTGTGTGTGGGTATGTTTGTTTTTGCGTTATTAGAGCAGGAAGGCCATTATCCCGTGTTCAATCTAGACTAATGCTAGCCTTTTGACTCCTAAAGGGTGTTGTAGATTCTGGTTAGCAAATAAAAAATATTTGAGTTGAGGGCTCTTGTTTATACAGGATACGCTCCTGCATATGCAATAAGCATGTATCATCATGTGTGTGTGTTTCTGTATTGGCACAATGACAGAAAACTTTGTACGGGGAAGGAAAGAGATGTTTGCAACTAGGCTATCACATCGGTTGCAAAGTCAGTCGTCATGTATCCATTTATGATGGTGTAAGTAGACAATGTGGATGGACATTATGTCATTATTTCCGTTTGGCTTGCAATGAGGCCATGTCTTGGCAAAAGCTAGGATCAAATGTTATTGAGATGGTTTATCTTATGCAGAGTGTATGTGGAAGAGAAATCGAAAGTTCTTATATCCATCTCACATCTTGTGTGCTTTTCTTTATAACAAATTTTACTAAACGTATGAATTTGGTTGATGAAGGACTGCCACAATCGACCTCCGAGGGACGCTTGAAGACAGTATTTTCACAGTTTGGTGAAGTTTGTCGAGGTGAGTTTTGCTTTCTTTTGCTGTGTCTCAACTGTAGAAGTGATTGGGGGAGCTTGAATGTGACTACTAACAAACTGCTTGCATGCCTTTATGTTTTACTGATTCACTGGTATCCTCCAGTTAAAATTGTAACAGATAAGAAGACCAAAAGATCATTGGGATTTGCATATGTTTGGTTCAATGGCGAAGATTTTGCCCAAGTGGCTGTCAAGGAGATGAATGGCAAGGTATGCATACTACCTCACACTATTCAACCATCAAATTTGTGTATTAAAAAAGCTTTTCATGACATGGAGTTTTTCTTGCTCTCCAGTTTCTTGATGGAAAATTTGTTTCTGTTTCAATGGCGAAGCCTGGATCATGCAAAAGTCGAGTGAAGGCTACACCATACAAGTTCTAAAATGAATATTGGTGTTCATTCTACATAATACCAGTATAGTATGCAATTTGTTTGCCATATTGCCTGAAATTTGCTCATACCAGGTGTTTCTTGATGGAAATTTTTTTAAATGGCGAAGCCCACGCTGCAAACGTCAAAGTGAGGGCGACACCATACAAGATCTAAAATGAACTAGCATCATCATAAAGCGGAGTTTGGACACTAAGAGGTTAGAACTTGTCGACAATGTTAGCAGTTTGCAGATCAATATCATTGTACATTCTACATTATACTGGTATTGGTTGCTTTTTTGTTGGCTTTGTTGCCTGGACTATGCACATACCAGAGTACGGGGAGTGATTGGCGATTATGTATGGCTCGAGTTCCATCACACTAAAGCTGTCACATTAAAGAAAGAATCCAATATTCATTGTTCAAACCATTTACTCTATAGTATTTTTGTATAACTAAGATTTATCTAAAGGAAAAGGACATATAAGAGAAGACGCAATAAGAAATTAAAAAATGAAATTAATAAAACACGGATATTGTAGTTTAGCGTACATAAAATTTAGAAGAATTTACTCTTCCTTAGTTTCTGTTCGGTTGGTACTCTTCCATTTGAGTTCTCCTCTATGATCTGACTGATGGTTTCTGTGTATGAAGAATGTCCAAGGGCTTAGGCATTAGGCTTGGTTCAGGCAGATAAAGGGTATAGGACTAGGCAGCAAAATAGGGAGATTTATTTTCTTAGATCTCACTAACTGTTTAATTAGTATCATCCCACCGTAGGAGTCATGTCAAAATCTGCTGAATTGCTCATATTATGATCGTCTACATCCTAGGTTTTACTGTTCCGTTCAATGTTCTTCTACTTAACTGATCATGAAGCGCTAATCGAAATCTCCTTTGTCCTAAATTCTTCGCCTGTATGGGGGCAACAGTGTACAGGATAAGAGTAAGACAGACATAAATGTAAGGTCCCTCAGAGACGTATAAGAGTAGGACAATCAGGCACAAAGTAGTATGTAAGTCGTAAGGTAGAGGTTCAGGCGAGAGGTAATGCTAATTGAGATCTTTCATGGGAGGCCTCGAGTGGGCACGCATACAAGAAGGAAGTTTGTGCTTGATGCAAATGACTAAAAACTCCAATTTTTATTTTTTCTTTATAGTGGAAAATAACAACTTCATCCAAGAACGGGAACAAGGAGAAGTGAGAACCACTTAAATGGATGAACCTATCATATTCATCCTTTGATCGAATATGACTTTTGCTAAAGCAATGTATAGTTTTAGGAGCAAGTGGTATAACTACCCAGGACGCTGCTTTGCCAAAAACTAAACATGTTTTTGATAATAGGGCTAGCCTAAAGAAGCTTAACTAGTTTTAGGAGCAAGTGGTATAACTACAGAGGACGCTGCTTTGCCAAAAACTAAATATGTTTTGATAATAGGGTTAGCCTAAAGAAGCTTAACTAGAAGAGCAATTTACCACAAGTCTGACTGTCACTTATTTTGCCCCCCTTTGGTTAACTAGAAAAGCAATTTACCACAAGTCAGGACTATGTTACTTATTTTGATCCTCCTCTTTGGTGCATGCATATGGAAGGCACCATTGTTCATCTAGCACTTGCTTTTACCGATCCCATTTGCATCCGGAGACAGATAAACTTGATTTTCGTGATCATATATGCATCCGGAGACAAATAAATTCTGGTAACAGAATTATCGCTGTTCTTGTCCGAATGCGAGCCATCACTAGGGCAGTCCAAGTAATCTTGTGCACGACAACGCCTTGTTGCCAAATGAAAACCCTTCAATCATCAATAGGGCTATAAATGAATCGAGCTGTTCACAAATGGCTCGTGGTTCGTTCTCTCTAAAACTCGTTTGCGTTCGTTCATATGATAAACGAACAAAACATGAACAAGTTTATAGAGTTCGTTTATTTAACGAGCCGAACATGAACAAAAACCTAAATATTCATAAACATGTTCGCGAACAGCTTATTTAAATAATAAAGTAATTAAAATATATTTTAAAAAATTAACATTTACATAAAACCATCTGAATTAATGCTTAAAAATGAAAGCCCTAATGTCAATTAGCCCAAAACCCCAAGCTCGTGGGATTAGCCCAATATGTAAAGCCCAATCTGTGAAGCCTACCTAAATCCTAACTATATAAATAAAAACCTAAACCTAAACACACAAATCACACACATGACACAACAACCATCTGCTCCCTGCCTCCCTCCCTCGTCTCTCTCTCTCTCTCTCTCTCTCTCTCTCTCTCTCTCTCTCTCTCATACACACACACACACACAAACAAAAACACACACAAGCCTCACTGATCACACAACGGAGCCCTTCTCTCCCCCTCCACACACGTTCACAAGGACATCGTCTACGTTGCCGGTAATCTCATCGCCTCTACGACGTTATCATCGCCTATCTCTCCCCCTCTATGATGCCATCATCGCCTGTTATCGACATCAACGCTCGTAATCTCACCGTCGCCGGCACATGCATCTGCCTGTTTCTACGTTTTCATCGTCAACCAATCAAGATCTTCAAGATTTCTTTTGTAGTTTTTTTGATTCTGCATCCATCTTGTATCTTCTATAATATGGTTTTGATTCATTTTAGTTTGATTAAATTGAAGGAGTTCAGATTTTTTTTGCGGATTTAGGGATGTGTTGGCAATTGACATGAACACGAGCCGAGTTTTGGAACTCGAGTTCAACTCGTTTTGTTAAACAAGCTGAGCGAGTTGAGCCTGAGTTTTACAGTCACGCACATTGATTTTTTTTTCTTCTGACGAACTCGAGCCGAGCTTGAACATAGCAAAACTTAAACGAACTGAGTTCGAACACGCTCGAACTCGGTTCGTATACAGCCCTAATCGTCGACCTCCGTCTCAATGATGAATGGTTTCTTCATTGGATTAACCAATCTTCTCGTTCCCTACAGGGAAGTAACAAAACCCTCGGAATCTTTACTTGCGGAGAGAAAATAATGTCAAGAAAGCGAAAGAGATTTAACGTTGTTCATTGATATGCCATGTCCATGGAGCATTAAACTCTCTGAACCAAGATACACTGTACAAAGCAGAAAAGCCCCTAGAATTAGAAAATCGCATAATTAGAAAGGTGTCCCAAAAAAAATTTCTATCGTACTCCATTCATTTACACTCAACAAGTTTTGATGTTATTGAGTACATACTAGTACCAGCTGTGGATCAACTTCCTATGAATATGATTTTGTGATAGGCAGCGAGAGAGAATTGACGAGTTTTGGCCTTGGTGGTTGTTTTGACTACACGAGAGACATTTTGGGCAAAGGTAGGAACTTGGACTTCGAAGCATTATGGAGTTGGGAAGCCAGTCCTTCACGATGTGTTGCTGCTCAAAATATATTCCTGAATCCTAATCTGAAACGATGACCTGCAAGAGAGGAAACGAGTGATTGTTGAGTAGGGTTTCCGACAGAGAACTCTCTGATATTTTAGTCAGAGCGCAGTTACAGGGTAAAACTCTAAGAAAGCAAGAAAAGAATGTGCATCTTTGTCTTTGAAATTGTTTGCGTACATGGGGGTAGTCCCCTTTGTATAGCTGTAAGTAGAAGACCCTTAGTGGAATAAAAGCCTGATGGTTGGCCCTTGAGCCAGATTTATTAGGATCACGTCAAGATTATTGTAACACCCCGATATTTTTTTTCAATTTATTTAAAAAATTTAGCGGCTAAAATATTTTTATACTTGGCCCCGATATTTTTATTTAGCGATGAAAATTTTGGTTAGCATCAATATTTCCGTTTAACGATTTTTAGCGACAATACTTTTAACTTAGCATCGTTACATTTTTAGCAATAGATTTATTTTCTTATCATCGATATACTTTAGCGACAATTAAAATTTTCTTTTAGTTTCAGTGTACTTTCTAGCAACGATGTGTGAAACAGGATGGTTAACAACCGCTAATAATTCTCTTAGCGCATAAACAATCGTAAACATTTATTTTGGACCATTTCGCAGAAATAAATGCTTCGGGTGAAAAATTTATGCAACTAATGATAGTTAGGGGGGACTTTTAGTCATTTTCCAAAACTAGGGTTTTATATTTATACCCCCTTCTGTGAGAGAGCAGCGTCAACCCAAAGACTCGAGAAAGAAGGATTTGGACAAGATTCCGGTGAAGTTTTTCTGGTGAGATTTCTTAACCTATCTTTCTTTTCGATATATATATATATATATATATATATATATATAGCGCATGTGGTATGTCGTAAGTGTGTAAATGAAAGGGTAAGGGAAGAAACTGCCGCAGGCAGCATGTGTGTGTGTGTTTAGGGTTCGCTATGTTGTAGAAGGATCACAACCGAATTGGGGCTGTGCAAAAGGGGGGATATGGCTGCTGGGTATTTACTCATGAAGGTGTTAATGGATGTGGAAGATAGGGACGCTGTCAAGAAGCGTGATGGTGCAATAGAGGCAGTTGAGGCTGCCTTGCCTGTACGTGCGTGCTAGCCTTGTGGGTGGACATGTATAGCTGTTCATTGAGGGTGCGAGTGTGGGCTGTTATAGTACGGTTGCGCTACTTGTGTGTTTTCTATGTGAAGGTATTTGTGTGAGTGTTTGGAAGAGGGGGAGAGGCATGCCATTAAGGCACTTTGTGTGAAGAGGGTTTGGGTGTGTGTTGTGCGCATAGGTGAGAGTGTGTTGTATGTGTCTGTTAGTAAGTGTAAATGTGTGGGTATTTGTGTGTTAAGGTGGGCATCATATGGGAGAGTTGGTATGTGTCAACTTCTATGTATTTTCCTGTGAGTGTGAGTGGAGGAGTAAGGAAGAAGAGGGGCTGTCAACAGCCCCATGAACATGTGAATCTGTGTATATTGTAAAGGAGTAAAGCTACCAAGGTCGCTAGTGAGGGTGGGTTTGTGATGAGAGTATGAGTGTGCATATGGCCTGTGTGTGTGTGTGTGTGTGTGTGTGTGTGTGTGTGTGAGTGATATGTGCGTTACTATGTGCATGGTGAGTCTACCTCAGTATGTGCGTGCATAAATGCTCTGTGGGAAGTGAATTGAGAGTTGAGAGTTGAAGGGGAAGATAAAAGACAACCAATCAAGATCTTCAAGATTGGTTGTCTTTTATGAGAGTTGAGAGTTGAGTGATATGCCATCATCGCCTGTTATCGACATCGACGCTCGTAATCTCACCGTCGCCGGCGCATGCATCTGCCTGTTTCTACGTTTTCATCGTCAACCAATCAAGATCTTCAAGATTTCTTTTGTAGTTTTTTTTTTATTCTGCATCCATCTTGTATCTTCTATAATATGGTTTTGATTCATTTTAGTTTGATTAAATTGAAGGAGTTCAGATTTTTTTTTTTGCGGATTTAGGGATGCGTTGGCAATTGACATGAACATGAGCCGAGTTTTGGAACTCGAGTTCAACTCGTTTTGTTAAACAAGCTGAGCGAGTTGAGCCTGAGTTTTACAGTCACGAACATTGATTTTTTTTTCTTCTGATGAACTCGAGCCGAGCTCGAACATAGCAAAACTTAAACGAACTGAGTTCAAACACACTCATATTCGGCTCGAACTCGGTTCGTATACAGCCCTAATCGTCAACCTCCGTCTCAATGATGAATCGTTTCTTCATTGGATCAACCAATCTTCTCGTTCCCTACAGAGAAGTAACAAAACAGTCGGAATCTTTACTTGCAGATAGAAAATAACGTCAAGAAAGCGAAAGAGATTTAACGTTGTTCATTGATATGCCATGTCCATGGAGCATTAAACTCTCTGAACCAAGATACACTGTACAAAGCAGAAAAGCCCTTAGAATTAGAAAATCGCATAATTAGAAAGGTGTCCCAAAAAAAATTTCTATCGTACTCCAATCATTTACACTCAACAAGTTTTGATGTTATTGAGTACGTACTAGTACCAGCTGTGGATCAACTTCCTATGAATATGATTTTGTGATAGGCAGCGAGAGAGAATTGACGAGTTTTGGCCTTGGTGGTTGCTTTGACTACACGAGAGACATTTTGGGCAAAGGTAGGAACTTGGACTTCGAAGCATTATGGAGTTGGGAAGCCAGTCCTTAACGATGTGTTGCTGCTCAAATATGTTTCTGAATCCTAATCTGAAACGATGACCTGCAAGAGAGGAAACGAGTGATTGTAAAGTAGGGTTTCCGACAGAGAACTCTCTGATGTTTTAGTCAGAGCGCAGTTACAGGGTAAAACTCTAAGAAAGCAAGAAAAGAATGTGCATCTTTGTCTTTGAAGTTGTTTGCGTACATGGGGGTAGTCCCCTTTGTATAGCTGTAAGTAAAAGACCCTTAGTGGAATAAAAGCCTGATGGTTGGCCCTTGAGCCAGATTTATTAGGATCACGTCAAGATCTTTGAGGATTCTTTTATTGTAACACCCCGATATTTTTTTTCCAATTTATTTAAAAAATTTAGCGGCTAAAATATTTTTATACTTGGCCCCGATATTTTTATTTAGAGATGAAAATTTTGGTTAGCATCAATATTTCCGTTTAACAATTTTTAGCGACAATACTTTTAACTTAGCATCGTTATATTTTTAGCAATAGATTTATTTTCTTATCGTTGATATACTTTAGCGACAATTAAAATTTTCTTTTAGTTTCGGTGTACTTTCTAGCAACGATGTGTGAAACAGGATGGCGTAACAACCGCTAATAATTCTCTTAGTGCATAAACAACAGTAAACATTTATTTTGGACCATTTCGAAGAAATAAATGCTTCGGGTGAAAATTTTACGCAACTAATGATAGTTAGGGGGGACTTTTAGTCATTTTCCAAAACTAGGGTTTTATATTTATACCCCCTTTCTGTGAGAGAGTAGCGTCAACCCAAAGACTCGAGAAAGAAGGATTTGGACAAGATTCCGGCGAAGTTTTTCTGGTGAGATTTCTTAACCTATCTTTCTTTTCGATATATATATATATATATATATATATATATATATATATATATATATATATATATATATATATATATATATATATATATATATATATATATATATATATATATATATATATATATATATATATATATATATATATATACAAAAGTGCGAGAGGACGAGGGATTGGCAATGTCTTATATTCTTGGTATAAGATATTGCAATGTCTTACTTTAACAAGGAGTTGCTAAAGTTCTGAGTATTATTCTCTTTACGTGCGCGCAAACGTTTTATAAATAATAAATTGAATAATGATGCACTAAGGTTGTTCACATTTTTTAGTCAAAGCCTCAAGGATTGATTGCCCATTTTCCTCCGCCCGCTTCCTATTGATTACTAAACATCTAGTTTTGTGGGTTCCACTTCTTCCCACAAGCTTCTACGGTGGAAGTCTTGCCAATCCTAGGTTCTTGATAGTGGCCCAGCCTGGGCCCAACGAGCCAGACGAGGACTCGGGCTAGATCGGGTTTTGGGCTATGGGAACTAGGCAGGGCCCAATAGGGGGCTATCCTGGTACTGTCCAAGTCCAAGCCCTAGGCCCTAACTTAAAGGCGGGGCTAGGGCAGGGCCAAGCCCTTTTTAAAAAAATTCTTAGGATAATTACAATAATATCCCTGAGGTTAGGGTGCAATTACACGCGAGTCCATTAGTTTGGATAAATAACATTTATAACTGTTAATTGAATGAAAAACTCAACTACATAACGGTTTGGAATGAAAAGACCAAATTGTCCATGATTTAGGAATCAAAATTTTCAAATGTCATTCAATTATCTCTTCCCCAGTTTCTCTCCTTCCCCCTGTAACTCCAACCACAATCATCACCTCAACACCATCTCTGTACCATCACAGCACCACCAGCCATCTGCAACAAGTCCTTCTCATTGCCTCCACCGCCACAACAATTACCAACATCCAACAAACCCATAACCCATAATAGGCACGATTACTGTTATCCACCAAAGTCAAAATTCACCCACCAAAGCTAGACCTAGCAAAAAAGGAACCTGGCCAAAAAACCCGAGTACGGGTACTTATTTTGAAGACCCGCTAAAAATAGACCTGTACCCGAATTGACCGGTAATTTTCGGTTAAGTTCGGGTCAGATACAATTTAGCCAGGCTACCCGAATTTTTCGACTATATAAGCAAGTGCTAGGATTTCTTCCTCTCACTAATTCTTCTCACACCTTTTCGTGCGCTGCTCTTCCCTTTCTCTGAACTCTCTCGCACTCTCTCTCTCACTCACGACGATCGATGGTGCTCTCTCTCTCTCTCTCTCTCTCACGCCGGTCGACGACGAATGATGGTCGACGTCGCTCTTTCACGACGGTGCCCTCTCACCACCAATCAGATCCACCACCAGTCAGATCCACTGTGCTTTCTATCTCACGCCGTCGCTCTCTTTCACCACCAGCCAAATCCATCAACGACCAAGCTACTATCGCCTCTCACGCTCTGCCATCAGATCTGCTGCCACCGTCTCCGATAAGTTTTATTTGTATTATTTATGTTTGTTTTATTTATTTAAGTATTTTATTACTTTAGAGGTAGGAAATATTTTAGTTTTTGTGTAAGATATTGTGCTTATTGTGTTTGGAGTGATTTGTGTTTGTTTAAGGATTTATTTGATAAGTACTGAACCTCCAACTACAGCAAAAATTCAATTATTTCCAAGTGAATTATAAAATAAATTAAAACAAAAGTTATTGCTTTTTTAGTAATTAGGGGGTGAATTATAAAATAAATTAAAACAAAAGTTATTGCTGTTTTAGTAATTAGAAAGAAGGGAAAGAATAATGATTATCTGTTAACAAAAAAATGAATAATAATAAATTACCCGTGCATAATACCCTACCCATAAGGGTAGGGTACGGTTCCAGAAAAATCCTAACTGAAAAAATCAGGATAAATTATACATGACCCGTTTTTACTCGTACCCGACCGGGTTTTACCCGTACCCGACCGGGTTTTACCCGTACCCGGTAGATATACCCGTTTGCCAGGTCTAACCAAAGCCAACACAACCACCACCACGATCTACCGAAGTCATAACCCGCCATAACCAATTTCTAATACCAACTGAATATGAATTCTTATCCTTTTAAATATTAAATTTATAAATCAAATATACAAAAAATCTATCAACAACTCAGGATCTCCAAGACTTGCAACGGTTGTCACGGCCGGAATAATTACAGTCATGCCACGATGGGGGGTAGTGGGGTGGAGGGTAGAGGGAGGGTAAGAGTAGCGACATGAATGAGGGAGGAGGGGATGGCTATAGGGCGAGGGGAGGGTTAGGGCGGCGACAGGGTAGGGGGTGGGGCTATAGGGTGAGGGGAAGGTTGGGGGTGATAGAGTTAGGGGGGAAGAGTGAGGGGAGGTGTGGGTGGCAACGGGGTGGGGGGAGGGTGAGAGGGGCGACAAGATAGGGGGAGGGGGCGACGACCGGGTGGGGGGAGTTGCACAGAGAGAGAGAGAGGGAGAGTTAGTTTGAAAAAAATAGTTTTTTTTACTAAAAAAAATAGGTTTTTAAATCTATACTAAGGATAGTATTGATATTTTAAAAATACGTATTGGATGACATCATCAAAATATACGATTTTTTAATGGTTGAACGACGGAAGGACACGACTGATACCTTTTAAAACTTGGTGTTCTTGACTGTAATTTCACCTTAACTTCAAAGACATAGCTGTAATTATCCCTTAATATTTTTGTCGGGAACTTTATTAAACCCAAAATATTAAGACTTTTGATATAGGCCCATGCATTCAGAAGTCCACTTATACTTTGAGGTAAATGAAAGACTTCGAGAGATATTAATTGTCATATTCTATAAAGCTCAAGATTAATTACGTGTTAACATGTGACAATTGTTCATTGTTAGATGAAGTCTTTGGCAGCAAGAGAAAGGGGGAGAGCCCCACAAAGGAGGAAAAAAAGGAGAGGGGGAAGGAAAAAGAGAGAATCTTCTTGAAGAAACACAAATCGCAAGAGGCGAAAGGGGAAAAAAAAAAGAAGAAGAACGAAATGAAGCCATCAATGTGAATGTAGATAATAAAAGTCTTTTCTATTGCTTCATTTGTTTTTTCTACTTGTATTAATAAAATGTTTATACTCCTTCCTTTCCTAATTAATTGACCATGATCGTGTTTGATTTGCATTCTTATTTAGGATATGTGTCATAGTAATGAGTTTTCTATTTTACTCCAAGAGAAAGAAATAGAAAGAGAAAGAGAAATTGAAGAAAGTAGGTCAGGAGAAAGAAAATTACGTTGGTGGATGATTAAATGTAAAGAAAAATATATATAATAAAAAAAAAGTATGAGACAGATAAATATGAAAAAACACTTACTAAATTTTCTTAATTTAGAAAATAATCAATTTTTTTGAATCAGCCGAAAGAAAATATATGATCATTTAATTAGAGATGGGGGAGTACATTACAAAAAGTAGAGAATCTTCTTAAAAGAAAAAAGAAGGAAGAAATGAATCCATCAATGTGAATGTAGATAATGAATGTGTCATTGTTTTGTTTGTTTTTTCTATTTCATACTGATCAATGTTTGATTT
Source organism: Escallonia herrerae (assembly GCA_033070095.1). NCBI lineage: Eukaryota > Viridiplantae > Streptophyta > Magnoliopsida > Escalloniales > Escalloniaceae > Escallonia > Escallonia herrerae. The sequence goes on from JAVXUP010000850.1 coordinate 224,029, forward strand.
GTATTTCTTTAATCATTAATTTTCTTTAATCGAAGATTATCGTGAGTGTAACAAACAATTGGCTCTTTAACTCATTCGAAATATAAATCCACTAAGTGCCATCATATATATGAAAGGATTTAGTAGTTAAGTTTCGCACTGACCAATTGCACGAAAAATATATCATCACCTAGCATTAGTCTATCATTCAAGTTCAGACAGGCAAGCCTGCTAGCGGCTGATCAAGTATCCATGAAAACTCATACAAGTTCACCGTTTAATTCGAAAACAAGCTATCAAACCTTCGGTGAAGCGTTAATAAGAAGATAAGAATCAAAAAACTTTTCAGTCAGTAAAGATTTATTTCATATCAATATAAAGACTTGAAATTTATACATAGAGTTAAGAAATTAATAATGTGCAAAATATGACCTGTTAAATCTTTTACTCTACTTAAGCATGACGCGAGAATCAAAACAAAGAAAATATTTAATACTCCCTCTATCTTACATAATTTGATCAACTTTCTTTTTTGTACCGTCCCACAAAAAATTTTCATTTTCAAATCAAGAAAGATTTTGTACGTAGTTTTACATATTAACCTTTTTTTAGACTTTTTATTTTATTTTATTTCTCTCCATATTTTAAATCTTCGTCAATTCATTTTCTTTCTAACCCACTTTTTTTCCATTCTTTTTCTAAAAGGTAGAATAAAAAACACATAATAAATTCTTAATCTGCGCGCAAAATAAAATTGAATAAATTTTGTAGGACGGGGAGAATACCATGTATTTTGTATAATCGTACGATGTTGTCAATTCTTAGTGATCCACGTTAGGAATTACACACTTTTGCTCTTATTTGAAGCTAAAAGATAGCATCAACTTTTACTTAGCGTTAACTAAAGAAGACCATCAATTTGGGACAGATGAAATGTTTCCAAAAGGTAAAAACTCCCTTGATCATGATTTGAGGTATGGGAAAATCATGCCCCACTCTAAGTCTTTTTGATAAAATGTTCTTAGCTTTACTTAACGTAACATGATTGAGAAAATATTGAATTTAACTGAATCAAAGTCAAGTTAAGACACTCAAACTTGTTTGCGGCTCATCAAGTATCCATGAAAACTCATACAAGTTTGCCGTTTCGAAAACAAGCTATCAAACTTTCGGTGAAGCGTTAATAAAAAGATAAGAATTAGAAAAGTTTTCAGTCGGTAAAGAATTACTTCATATCAATATAAAGACTCAAAATTCATTCATAGAGTTAAGAATTGATACTGTGCAAAATATGACTTGTTAAATCTTTTACTCTACTTAAGCATGACGCGAGAATCAAAACAAAAAAAACATTTAATACTCTCTCCGTCTCACATAATTTGATCAACTTTCTTTTTTGTACCGTCTCACAAAAATTGTTCATTTTTAAATTAAGAATGTACGTACTTTTACATATTAACTTTTTTTACACTTTTATTTTATTTTATTTCTCTCCACATTTAAATTTTCGTCAATTCATTTTTTCTCTTCTGGTCCACTTTTTATATTTTTTTATCCAGTTCTCTTTCTACATTTAACTCTCTACTAACTCATTTTTTTTTCCTTTCTGACCTGCTTTCTTCCATTCTTTCTCTAAAAAGTAGAATGAAAAACACAAATAAATCTTTAATTTGCATGCAAAACAAAATTGAATAAATTTTGTAGGACGGGAGGAATACCATGTATTTTGTACGATCGTACAATGATGTCAGTTCTTAGTAATACACGTTAGGAATTACACGCTTTTGCTCTAATCTAAAGCGGAGCAAACTTCCTCCGACTCGCTGCCGAAAATTGACTCTAATGTTGTCGCGACTAACTTTGGTCGCGAAAGGTACGTACATTTGTAATAGTCGTACACCAAATTTTGTATTTTGTGTGATTGACATTTCCCAAATGGATCGGGGGCTTGGTTAGATTAAGAAACCGAACTGAATCGTCCCGTGGAAGACATTTCTCAGGTGAAGCATCGATCAGCAGAACACAAAGAAAAGGTACAGAAAAGGCCAACTCCCAACGCACAGTGAGTGTGTTGTGTGTGGTTAGACGGTGATGCACCTGTTCAATGCGGTGGCGCTGGCCCGCGTGGCCACGAGGAACTTGGGCGCGGCCGGCCCGGAATTGGGCTCCGAGATCGCGTTCGGATCGGTCTGGTTCTTCGTCTACGCGGGAATCTCGTGCTTCCTGGTCCTCTTCGCCGGCATCATGTCGGGCCTCACCTTGGGCCTCATGTCGCTGGGCCTCGTCGAGCTCGAGATCCTCCAGCGTAGCGGCACCTCCTCCGAGAAGAAACAAGCAGGTCCGTTTTCCATTTCCTACTTGAAATGATCTCATCTTTAATTTCGATGCGCTACAGTTAATTCCGCACGCCATTATTATGCTATTAGAGAGAGAACATTAAACTCTTGCCGAGAAAATGAAGCGTGGAAAAGCATACAAGTGCAGCGGATTTTGACACTTGAACATTGCACGTCAGATGTTTCGTTTATCGCTTAACTTAGCTAGAGTAATACAATGAACATGTTACACTTGAAACATGCACACACTCAGAACCCGCAAAACACACGTAATTTAGTTCAATATATTCTACTCTGTTTCATAGTTTTTGTCCTTTTTGAGTTTTTGGAATTTCTAGAATAGGTTTTAAGAGTGTGGACATTGAGATATGGACTTGAGTATTAAATGTGGATCGGATAAGTATTGCTTGATTAGCCAATTTAGGTCAAGAAGAACTGAGTTAGTCAATGTTTATAATCTAGAGTTCTATACTAGGAGTTTGGAAGAAGTCAAAAGGGACAAAAGTTATGAAGCGGAGAGAGCGGTATTTATGAACTGAAGAATATAAATGGGAAAAGATGGAGACCGTGGTGTGCGAAAAGACGAGCTAGTGAGTGGAAAGTTATGAAGTCTTAGCTTGAATTAGTTCATTTTGCATCAACGAGTGGATTCATTTTGAAGTTTTGTTTGTGATTCTCGGACTTCAGAATCAACATGGTTTGTAGAACGAAGGTAATTACTTTCTCCAAGAGAAAGGGGTATAATATGCTATCATCTGTTCTAGCTGATTTTAGCGTCATATATCTTTTTCAGCAACCATCTTTCCAGTTGTTCAGAAGCAACATCAGCTTCTCGTGACTCTGCTTCTATGTAATGCTGCTGCCATGGAGGTACCAGATGAAAGTTTTGGTTTGAATATTTTTGTGATTTTTTGGCTTTCAATAAACTGCATTTGTATGTTGTACTTAATTCATGCCTTCTTAGACTGGAAATCCCAAATAAAGTCGTGCAGAACTTTTCCATACTTTCTATATCAGACTCTTAATTGACGAGCTGGCCTCATTATAATAGATAGTTTCTGCTTGATGCTTGCATTTGCAGGCCCTGCCAATATACTTGGATAAGATCTTCAATCAATTTGTTGCTATCTTGCTTTCCGTAACTTTTGTTCTATTCTTTGGAGAGGTACACTGCGCTGCAAAATATTCACTTAAATTACTTTGGTGATCCCGTGCTGTTTGACTTTGAAAAAGTTTGACTGACTAATGACTCTTCTCTTGTCAGGTTATTCCACAAGCAATATGTACTAGATATGGACTTGCTGTGGGAGCAAATTTTGTTTGGCTTGTGCGTATTCTAATGATTATATGCTATCCAATTGCCTATCCTATTGGGAAGGTAATTTCTATACCATATCCTTTTCTTTCTTTCCTTTTCTACCTTTTTGCTGTGGGTTTTTTTTGGGGTTTTGGGGGGGCGTTTGGAATCAAAGTTAGCCTGATTTCCATGGTTATCAATCCACAATATGCGTCTAGTCTGATTCCTCAGAAGGGAAAGAATACCAAAACTTTTTCATGCCTTAAGGTGGCTCCTTGAAGGAGTGTGAGCATGGCTAGTGATGTTTGCCACATGCCAGGTTGGAACAGAAGTCTAGCAGTCTAGCCACCACTTTGTTGAGGGTCATGCCTTGATATTGGTATTGGGTACCCGCTTTCAGACTGGGTGATGAACGATGTTTGCACTGGCGCAAATCAAACATGTAACAAAACATGCATTCTTTTCTCATGTGCATGCCATGCTTAGAAAAATTTATGAGCATTGTTAACAACTACTCTAACCTTGCATCAATACACATACTTACTCGGGCCTTACACGAGCATCAGAACAAGGTTCTTGAGATGCATTACTGGCGAGACTGGTCATCATGGAATTAATATTTATTGGATTGAATGAGTGACTACCACTTAACTGCTAATTGAGAAGATGCTGCCAGCGAGGAGTGTTATGGCCTGTGGTAAGGTGGGTGGCGGTATACAAACTAATTAGGAATATGGCTCTAGACAGAGGCGCATTGCAGGAAAAAACATGAGCTTAATGAAGAGTTAGTTACTTATGAAGCTTTCATTTGGATTTTTCTTCCTTCATGTCTATGCTCTTGAAGTACTAAAGGATGCCGAACCATCTACTCTTTATTCAAAAGAACGTAGGGGGAAACAATGAAAAAAGCTGTATTTGTTTTTACGTGATATGAGTTTGCCCGGATTATATACCGGTGAGGTGATTCTTTTTCAGGTTTTAAAGCCATATTGTCTATTTAATGTGATAATCAGTGTGATGTAAGAGATTATAATGGCCTGAGTTAAGCTATTTTCTAATTTCAGATTCTAGATTGTGTACTCGGACATAATGATGCACTATTTAGACGAGCTCAGTTAAAGGCCCTTGTTTCTATCCACAGCCAGGAGGTAAATAGATTCGTTTCGAGATTATACAAGTTACAAGCCACTATTTAAGATGATAGCATTATGAAATGTGTGAGGTTTTTGAAACCAGCAAAATTGTGAGTAAGTTCTCTTGGACTTTTCCTTCTGCCATAAAATGCTATCATTGTGTTTTTCAGGCTGGTAAGGGAGGTGAACTCACACATGATGAAACAACAATTATCAGTGGAGCTCTGGATTTGACGGAGAAGGTATGCCATGATATAACACTGAAGCTACCGTGTTATTCATAGTTAAATTGTTTTTCTTGTCTCTATTTCATTGCAAACTTTTAACACTAGGCCCATATTATTACATGTAAGATATCAATTAGAATCATAGTTATCAATACCTTACCGGTATTGGTTGTACCGGCTAGTACGTACCACTTTTGCCTTCTATCGGTACGGTATCCCTTTACATTTCCAACCAGTTAAAATACTGTTCTGTATTGGTTGTACCGGCCAATACACGTGACACCAGCCGAAATATTGTGCTTTGAACCTGTTCCTCAAAAATTGTTGGGAATTTTAGTAAATTGACCATTTAAGGACAAAATAGAAAAAAACCCAGGTCTATTAGATCGATCAAAGCCTCCATAGCCTTTTCCTCACAATATTTTACAAAACTTGCAAAATCTTTCCCTGTAAGTTTTTAATCTTTATCGCACTTTTCATTTTTATTTGATTCTTTTATCTATATGATGCATTGCTTTACACATACACAAACAACTTATTCTTGAACCTAAAGACGTTATTCTTGAACAAACAACTTATTTTTCTATAAGAATTTGCCAATTAGATAGTTGAAAGGGGGTAATTCTAGAGCAGGTAATTCAATTGAATAAGCTATTTGTTTTTAATGCCAGTGTATGGAACAAACAGCTTATTGGGGAACAAATAACTTAGTTGAAAACGGAGGTAATTCAAGCTGTATAAGAACAAATAGTTTACTCTAGAAGAGTTGTGAGGGAAAAAATATATCTGTATATTTTTAGTTCACTAATAAATGAGTATTTTATATGTATAGTAATGAGAAATACGACATTGTACCTGTACGTACCATTTCACGTAGAGAACCGGTACACACTCGGTTACGGTATTTATATCAGTGATGATTAAAGATTGCAGCTGGAATCCTGGAAGATGTTTCATGTTTTTGTCCTTGCGTCTTGCTTTGTTATAGTCTGCATATCATAATGTGACAAACATATGCATATATCAACACTTTCTCGATCCTTACGGCATGACGGCATCAATGTTTACTCTTCCAGTCTTCCCTGAAGTTTATTTTTCATTCCATATACCTGTAGATACATAATAGAAAATACTTCATTCTTGGGGTTTATCTTTTTTGGGTTTAAGAAAAAATGTTTCTATTGCTGAGGTTGCAGCCAAATGATAAATCCTAGGTCTCTGATTTCATGATCCCTGTATTATTACCGATTATTTTGTTGAGTTAGTGAGTTTTAGAGGAAAAAGCATTTCGACCCTCTTGATTTTTCCTGATAGACAGAGTCTCTACAATAGCACTGTCCTTTCCGATTCTTTTACCTACCTTAACTCTATGGCAAAGTAAAAAAGTCATGGTTTGAAATGCTCAGAAGGGAACTTTGAGATGATGTCGCGAGTAAAATCCTCCTTTTCTTTTACTTGTGGTTGATCCTAAAAATGCTGAGAGAAGTGATACAATTTGCAGTATCTCAAAGTTGATACTATTTCCTTTTATTATATTATATTTGTTGACAGACAGCTGAGGAGGCCATGACGCCAATTGAGTCAACATTTTCCTTGGACGTCAATTCAAAATTGGACTGGTAAGCCTTGCTCCTGAATAGATCATAACATGCAGTTCTCTATCAAGGATGGACGTCTCTCCTCATATTAAGCAGTTTATTTCCAAGTACTTAGGTTTTTCATCAACTTCATATACTTTGCTAGACCAGACAGGTGGATATCGTTTCAAGTTTAGTCAAGTAGTTATTCCTGGAATGAAGTACTAAATAATTGGAAAAGAGAGAGAATAGAAGGGTAAAGTAAGTATTTTATAGATTTCTTGTCCTGATCAAAATAATGTCTCAGGGAGGCAATGGGCAAAATCCTTGCTCGGGGTCATAGCCGAGTTCCTGTCTACTCTGGGAACCCAAGGAATGTTATTGGGCTTTTGTTGGTAAGTTTGTGTTCTAAATGTTACAGGTTGTGATGTTCACTATGCTGTTTTTTACTTCGTGTATCTTATCAACCCTTGTTCGTACTAGGTAAAAAGTCTTCTTACTGTGCGAGCAGAAACAGAAACTCCAGTCAGTGCTGTTTCTATCCGGAGAATACCGCGGTATGACTACTCATCCTGACAATGCATATTTTACCATGCCAGAATTTAAGCAGGGTAAAAAGTGTTCATATGGAGAATGTTTTACCAGGGTTCCAGCAGATATGCCTCTATATGACATTCTGAATGAGTTTCAAAAGGGGAGCAGTCATATGGCAGCTGTGGTAAAGGCTAAGGGGAGAACCAAGAGACCTCCTCTAATTTGTGATGAAGAAAAATCTGAAGAGGGCACCGTCGCCAATGGATATCCTCAAGAAACCACTTCTCTGTTGTCCAAACAGGATGAGAAGCCAGGTAGTGTTGTTGTTGACATTGAAAAAGCTTCAAGGCCAGTCACTGTAAGCAGGCAAGCCTCCTCTCAACACATGGATGCAATGAGAAATGGATTGACACATCCCTCAGAGGATATTGAAGATGGTGAAGTAATTGGTATCATCACCTTGGAAGATGTATTTGAAGAACTTTTGCAGGTATTCTCATAGTCAAACTTGTTCTCGCTTCCCCTCTTTGAGGCTTGCTTCAGTTGTAAGTAGACCATATCGTGATAATTTTCTTCACGAATGCAGGAGGAAATTGTAGATGAAACAGATGAATTTGTTGACGTCCACAAAAGGTACTTGAAACTTGGAGAATTGGTTGCTGTATAATTGTAATATATTGGTAAAGTAGACAAAAATCAAACATTCTTTGCATTCCGCAGGATACGTGTGGCTGCAGCTGCAGCTGCTTCATCTATGGCACGTGCCCCTTCAATTCGGAGGTTAACTGGCCAAAAAGGAGCTGTAAGTGAACATTAATCTGTAGTTTGTCCTAAATTTGTGACTGCTTTGTGCATGCGCCATTTTTTCGCTGTGTCATGGGATTTCCTCTGAATGTTAAATTAAATTGGCTAGCCCCACCATGTGAGCATTCTTACAATCCAACCCTGGATAAGGCTACCACTTTAGTAGAAAAATGTAGTCCCAAAACATGTTTAGACATCAAAGAGCAAGAAACGGTGATCAGTTAACAGTATGGATCACTAGATAATACCAGGCCCATGGCAGATGCGCTTCGTTTTGAACTAAATTACGAGCCCCTTCGTTTTTGTATTAATTCACCACCACAGCTATCTTTAATATCAGCATAAAAAGGCCTGTTAGTAGTAATTGGGCTTCACTCTTTCCCACACCTTGCCCCACCCGGCACCCCTCCCACACACACAAAGACAAAAAAAGTAATACTGCTGGTGAACTGTAGGACAAAAATTGTACTGAACAATGTTCCTCCATTTTCTGTCCATCAATCTGTGATAGTTCACAGATTAATCAAGGCCGTGCACCATTTAAAAGCTATTTTAGCTGGTGGCAGCCTAAAGATGAGTCTTCACAACTGTGAATCTACGTTTGACTTTAAGATCTCTACTTCTTGTAAAATTCTTCAGGGAGGGCAAAGTAGGCAAGCGCCGATCCAGAAGAAGTCTGGTGAGGATGATTCTACTTCAACAAAATTGCAGGGGACTCTTGGTGAGCCTCTTCTTGGGAACAAGAGATGAGTACATATTAAGTAGACCAGTCTTCGGTTACTTCATATCCATGCTCCAAAGAGAGGTCTTCGATTTTTGACATAGATAAGAGAAACTCGATAAATACTTGTGTGCACTCAGTCATTTCCTGCATATCGGTGATAATTACTCGATTAGGAGAACTGCTACGTCCTTACAGGGTCTACTCTTCCCCAGTTTTCACTATTTATTGTGTATGCATATAGATTCTACTTTGTAATATCACGTGGTGTCCTTAATACGGGGTATTTCCATTGTATTCCCTAGTTTTTTTTTATAACCCATAAAGGTGGTGTGCTATTTGCGTAATACGGTGAGCCTTGGCATACGGGTAAAAGGTAGTTTCGGTGTGACCTGGAGGTAATGAGTTTGAAACACGGAAACAACCTCTCCGCAATTACGGAGTTAAAGCTACATGAACCATCCTTGGACCCCGCCGCAAGAGTGGATTAGTGGTAGTCTTGTTAATACAGGCTACGCGCCTATTTGCCCAAGGTGTACTAGTTCCAGAAAGGCTTCCCCAAGTTCATTCTCCATCTCAGTGTTCAGGGAGCTGTTTTTGCTAATTTCTGAACCACCTGATTGTATAAAATGCTCATAAATTTGCACTTGTTGGCAGAGAAATTTTGACCAAAATATTATATTGGGTTGACAAGCAAGCCCATTATTTTTGTTTGGTGCTTTTACTAAAAGAAGCCCAAATATTCAGGTTGTTTAAGTGGGGTCCATGTAATTAGTTTAGAATATTTGGGGTGAAATTGAATTGGAGACATTTCAAGAAAATCAAAGAAATAAATGTTCATTGAAAGTGATAAAGTTGAAGAATTATCTTACGTGGTAACATGGGGTGATTATCCATGAAGTGCCCTTGAAAAAGGAGAGTAAGTTAAGAGTTAACCGTTTATCGGTTTTGATATTAGGCACTTCTTTTACAGCAACTCCCAATGATACAGGAATGTTACAGATTTTCTAGTGATATCTGACCTCTAGTGAGCTTGCAGTTTGCACTCCTGGACTAGTTAGCTAGCCATATCCTGCAGAAAGACGAATCCGGAGTATGCTATTGTCCGCGATTCCACCAACGTTACCTGAAATCTTAGCTTTAGGCCAAATATTTACTGCTGCTTTCCGTACTAGCCTCAAACTGAAGCATCAGCAACTATCTCTATTTGCTTCATCTATTCACAAAACAAACATGACGAAAACCATGTACGCTAGCTAAGATGTAGTTTTGTCGCTAGAAGGGAGAATCGGACCTATTGATGGAGGTTCACTCGTTCCAACGTAGAAGAATCACCAAACACCTACATATGATGTACAAGCGCGTTCTTTGCTCCTGAATGCACCTCGAACACCGCCTCCATGATCCAACCTTTCGTAGTCCCACCATCGATAAATTACCCGCCATATTCATGCAACTAAATACGGAGGTGGAAGAACTTTCAAGAGCTTTGCTACGTCCAAATGTTATAGTTAGCTAGCTAGGGTTGTTTTGCCCTGGCAAGGCAGGGGGCGACAGGCCTTGTTTAAACAGAGAGAAAAAGGGTGTGGAGATGTACATGTAAGGAAAAAAGATTGATAAATCTTGGCCTTTGGTTGTGAAGTTTGGGGGCCAGCTTGGAAGGCCCACACACTGTTTGTAGCAAGCAGAGTCACCAGCTTTGTCTCCCTGCAAAACCCCATGGAGAAGGACTTTATTGTTGTTAAACCTTGAAAACTATCTTTCCTGGAAGTGCACCTGTCTCCTATGGGGCTGCACTTGTCCCACTGTGTGAAAGATTATACCACACAAGCACCCCAAATCTGGGATGTATCTAGATGGATTCCTCACATGTAGAACCAAAGTTGGGATAAAAAAATCTAGCTTGCTGTTGATTGGGTTCATCACCAGGTCAGTCCCAAGACATGTTCAAGCCATTGTGGCCTGCGGGAGAATAAAGAAAGGACTCTCCTTCAAGAGAATATCCAAGTCAATTATTTGAGGCAAACACAAAGCAAGTATTCTTAAAAGAAGCTGATCATCAACTAACTATTGTAACCAAATTATGCACAAGATAAGATACTCTAGATAGATAGGGCCTCAGAGCTTACTAGCAACAAACACAGTACCAAATCGTCTCGTGTAGGGGTGAACTCCGAACGTGTCATGTCTTGAAGGAACGATTTCACCCCACTACTTCTTATTCCCACTTCTCAAAAGCAACAAGTAGAAGGAAAGGTTTCTCTCGATTATTGCGATAGTGTTGACAATTAATAAAGAGCGCATGCTCCTGTTGCCCATATTGATCTCGTAGCATGTACGCAGAAATGTGCTTTTGAGGTTCGTGGTTTCACTTATTATATTGGTCACCACGACAGCAGTAAAGAACAACAAAAGAATTCTCAAACGGTAATATCGAACCTGAGCTTGTATAAAGAAATTGAGACTATTTACTATAGCTAGGCCAATACATAATGTGCAAATTAGAGAAGACCAGTAAGTCCTAACAAAGAGAAAAACGATGTGCGATACAAAACTTTGAGAGGGGGAAAAGTGCGCGACCGCGTGTGGGGGTGGGGGGGGGGGGTGTGAGGGTGTGCTTTAGGTTGTTAAGTCACCATTAGACTCCACATTTGATGTGCTTCTAAGAGGCCTCGTCCCAACGCAGTAGCATGATGATGCACACCCTCATTATGTAGAGCTTCCCTCTCTGCTGTCTCAGCATTCTCCTCAACTTGCCAAGCCTCTCCCCCTTCGTGCAGCTTCCCATAATTAGGCTCTGTACCTTCTAACTGCAACACCACCTTAATTTGCTTGCAGCTAAGAGGGCTAAATTATTGCCATTTATAGCAGCCACGTTGGTTCCACAATGTTAAGGCTCTGAGGTCTCACAGTTGGGCCATGCTTGTACCCTCGCAACACCCCCCTGTCACGTGCCACTTCTCTCTCAGTCTTTTCAATCAGTTAATCCTGCCGGCCACTGATCATTGCCACCCGTGTCAAACCAGTTCCGATCCCTCAACATGTACGATATTTTCATGGCCACCAACCCCACAACTCACCCATGGCTCGGACAGTCTTCACAAAGTTATTTCAAAAGCCAGATGGGTAGTGATGAGCATTTAAAATAAGGCAGTCAATCGATTTTCGTGTTGGTTGGCAATCTGAGATTCTCTGTCGTAAGTTAGAGATTTGCTATTCTATTAGTGCTTAAGTTTGGAAGTTCATGCAATTTCTAGTGATGAGATTAAAAAATAACCCGCACAAAGAGAATACAAGATGTAACACGGTTCGGTTTAAAGCTTGCGGTCCACAGCAGAGCACAACATGAGAGTTCACTATCACGATATACAGCACAAAGAGATGCTCATAGCCCAAAGTGACATGGAACTGAATGAGATCTTACTGCCAAACTAATCCAAGCATGCCCTATCTTATGGCATACCGCAAAACATATATAGGCTTGGAAAAGTGGAACGAGCTTGATATACACTATTTTCTGGAATTTTAGCCTTATGTATCTGCGTAACATAACAAAGGCTGCGGTACCTTTCCTTAATCCTTGCAAGCTCTCTCTATTTGTGCAATCCTTCGTATTCTTCTCAAGCTCTTTACAAATTCGTGGTAACTTTTTTCGATGAGTGTTCGCTTTTCAGATTACTGTTTACTCTAGAAACTTAATCTGTTAGAAAATGAATCCAACATGTATATCATCGCTTCGCGGCGGAATATTTGAATTTATGTAGAAGATCCACGATAAATTGTAAATGTTAATATATTCAGGACATTCTTTCGACTTCAACTTTATCGAGAAAAGATTGAAATAGTCCGACACCGTTCTTTTCTCGCGACACGATTGGTCAACATCCCTCGGCTGTGGTGGATATGGCATGTAACTTGTGTCTGCCCAAGTCATCTACTAGACTCTAATCGAGGGTCCCAATTGACAAGCGCAGTGATGTCCTCTGCCATGTTAAAGAGTGGCAGCAAGGATTATCAATACCTTATCGGAAAGCCAAAAATTCAAGGATAAGATCTTTATATGGCACATAAGCCTGTATGGACCTCAGTGTATCACGTACAATATTCCAGCTAAACAGGTCCAACCATGATGGTTTAGACAAAGCCTGGGGGCCCTGCTAAAAGGGTTAGAGTCGTGAGAAGTGACCAACTGAGGACACATTGGAAACTAGCCACGTGTGTTCAGTGTATGGAGCATGGATAAGTCGTCTCTGTGGTCAACCACCAATGAGCTTGTTGCGAAGCAAAGGCAGAATCGCGTGTAAGCGTTGTCACAAGCCACACGACCGTTCGGCCATTTTTTGGAGTATCAACACCTCATCTTTGCGATTAACTAGTAAAAGCTTGTTGCGAAGCAAAACATAGAATCGCGTGCAAGCATTGTTTACACTGCATTTATGTCTAGCTTATGATCGCTCCTTTATTAACGCGTTAGCAACCATATCGGAGATTTGACAACCAGTTGGAATAGAGCTTTATTTCAACCATTTGGAGTGTTTTAGTTAGCAAAGTTGTGGAAGTGCAATAATGGAGAAGAGAAGTAGGTCTTGGATGTGACTAACTGAGACACCACCATCACAACATTCCATTCAGATGAAAAAGCATGAAACAATTTGTGTGTTTCTCGTGGAACAAGATAAAAAGCACAAAGATTTAGTGAAAATGCTGCCTGAGACTCGAGACATTTCAGCATTTGCCACTGCTACTTTATAGCCCAAGCTGCGAGGGGACGGGTTCCAACTCCCAGGTCGGGCCACAAGGACTGGTTGCAGTCATGGGACACTTTTGGTCATAGACATTTGGAGAAACTTTCAATTATTTCCAATTGTGTTTTGATTGAACTCAAAGAAGAAAGAAGCAAACTTTACCCGTATCATCGTTTAGGGAAGCATGATGGCGGGATCCATTTCGCTGCTACGATTGTAAAAGTCTCATATTTGTTGGAGTATTATGAGATGGCTTTGTGACTGAAAGAGGATCGGCTTCGAGGCACGTTGTAAAATGCTCTCCTTAAGTTTATATTTGCCCCCACCTAAAATTGGTGTGCAGCGGGTTACAGGCAAATACCCTCCAAGATACAACGAAGCGCACTAGTGAATAGCGCTTGCACACACGATATTCACTCCACAGAAAAGTGTATGAAATACTGGATAACGGGTTTACAACTAAGAAATTCTGCAGAAATTTCTTATTGTAAAAGATCTGCAGAAAGGAGAAGAGAGTAGAGGCTTATCTATATGGTCAGATTTTCGGACCATTGTGCTCTATTTAAAGCACTAGTGGTTGCTAATCAAGGGTCATACCCTTTCATCATGCACCCAAGCAATCTGGACCGTCGGATTAGAAACCGTTAAGATTAACGGTCCAGATCTGGACTGGTAACTAACCAGCTCTCAACAGGTGGGTCTGGCCCGAACTGGAACCACCCAGCTGCCTAACAGGTGCAACCGTTCGGGCATAACCCGAACCAGTGCAAGTGTAACCACTCAGCTACTAACGGTCGGATCCGACCCGATCCGTTGCACCGACGGCCTAGTTTTCGTCACGAAAACTTAAAGGCGTCTAATTGCGTCGAGCGAAGTGCAAAGTGCGCCATCAAAGCGCCACATTGCGCCTCACAGCCCACTGCCACGCGCGCGCGCGCGTGCGATCGTTCCTCGTATGGTGCTTCGCACCATACTCGGTGCACATGCATACACCTTAGCACACCACATAAGTATTAAAGTAAGTGGAGTTCTTTATTATATACCCACTTACTTTTCCAATTCCCTTCTATGTGGGATTCCTCCCTCTTTGCCTCTTCATCTTCCTTTCATCATTTTGACAAAGAAAATGAACCACTTTGACACTATATTTTGAAAAAAACACTAACAATCCCCACCATTTTACAAAATATAAAATAAAAACAAAACAAAAAATCAGATCTTATTATCCAGTGAAGTACATGCATAAATGAAGATGTCTTACGACTTGAATCTTCACTTAGTGATTACATAACAAGACTAATCTGAAAAAGTGTGGTAGATAAACTTTGAACCACCTATCCTTGTTGACTAGCCGGTCACATATCACACATGAAACTCCTATCCATACACAAATCCAGAAAACTGCTTATACAGTAAATGGCCATGTAATTTGTATCTTGTTTTTCATGAGTGCTCTAGAGTTAAGCCCTTTAAACTCGACAGAAGCGGCCCCACTTCACACTCACTAGTCAGGTCTATCAAGAGTGTACCGTAACTAACACTCCAAAGAATGATCCTTTTATAGACCTATTAAGAGTATAATACTCACCCTAGTTCTTCATTACGGTTACCAAGCACATTACCTTGGGATGACTAAAATTTGTGCTTGCAATCACCATCATAATGTACTTTTGACTCGTTGAACTCAAGACTTGGTGTTAGCAAGCGTTAAGTCGAGATTTCCATCATTGCTGATCCTTGACATGTGCTTGAGTCCCATCCCTCGTGAGGTCCTAATAATCATTTCCCTTGGAAGCCCTTTAGTTAACGGATCCGCTAAATTTTCCAATGACCTCACATATTCCAATGTGATTTACACCTTCGGTAATCAACTGCCTCACGTAGCTATGTCTAAGACCAATATGTCTAGACTTTCCATTATACACTTCGCTACATGCTCGTGATAGAGTTGATTGACTATCACACCTTATCGATATCGGAGCCATAGGCTTAGGCCATAAAGGAACCTCTAAAAGTAAATTCCTTAGCCATTCTGCCTCCTTGCCCCCTGCAGCTAAAGCAATAAACTCTGCTGCCATGGTAGAATCAGTAATGCAAGTCTGTTTCTTCGAACCCCAGGATATTGCTCCCCCACCAAATGTGAAAATCCATCCACTTGTGGAAGCATAATCCTCCCGATTCGTAATCCAACTGGCATCTGTGTATCCTTCCAAAACAGAAGGATACCCATTATAACATATGCCGAACTCCATGGTTCTTTTAAGGTACTTAAAGACCCTATATATTGCATTCCAATGCATATTACTAGGACAACTAGTATATCTACTAAGTTTTCCTACTGCATAAGCAATATCCGGTCTAGTACAAGTCATGGCATACATTAAACAGCCTATTGCACTCGCATATTCTAGTTGTCTCACAGCTCTACCATCATTAGGAGACAACTTAATACTCTCATCGAACGGAGTACTAACTGGTGTGCTATCCAAATGGTCAAACCTTTTTAACACCTTCTCAATATAATGAGATTGTGACAAGGTTATGCAACCATTATTCCTTATGATTTTAATTCCTAAAATCACGTCAGCAACACCCATGTCTTTCATTTCAAATTTATTGGATAAGAATTTCTTTGTCTTTACAACTTGTTCCAAGTCAGTACCAAAAATGAGCATATCATCTACGTATAAGCAAATGATAACTCCCTTACCGCCATCGAACTTACTGTACACACACTTATCCGATTCATGTATTTTAAAACCATTAGACATCACAATTTGATCAAACTTTTGATGCCACTGCTTAGGGGCTTGCTTAAGTCCATACAATGACTTAATCAACTTACAAACTTTATTTTCTTGCCCACGTACAACAAACCCTTCCGGTTGTTGCATGTATACCTCCTCATCTAATTCACCATTTAAGAATGCCGTTTTAACATCCATTTGATGAATAACTAGCTTATGGATGGAAGCTAGTGCAATAAGCACCCTAATAGTGGCTATCCTTGCAACTGGTGCATAAGTGTCAAAATAATCAACACCTTCCTTTTGGGAAAAACCCTTAGCCACTAACCTTGCCTTAAATTTTTCAATCGATCCATCAACCCTTAACTTTTTCTTGAAGATCCATTTACAACCAATGGGTTTAGAACCAGGTGGTAAATCCACCAATTTCCATGTTCCATTTTCCATGATTGAATCTATCTCTTCATTTATTGCTTCCTTCCAAAAAGAAGAATCTTGAGACCTCATGGCCTCTTCATAAGTCCTAGGGTCAGATTCCACATTTAAAACAATCGGTATGGAGTTTTGTATTGCCGTCCTAGTTCCTTCTACCAAATACATGTAGAAATCGGGTCCATAGGTTTTAGCAATTCTCATTCGTTTGCTCCTTCTAGGTTCCACTTCATTTTCATGGTTTTCCTCAACATCACGTTGACCTTCCTTTTGCTCAACTTGCTTAGGAAGTGATTGGAACCTACTTTCGTCAAAGATGGCATCTCTAGATTCAATGATAGTGTTTTTAGAATAATAATCATTTTGTTCCACTACCATGAACCTATATGCTTTACTGTGTAAAGCATAACCAATGAAAATACATTCAATGCCTCTTTCACCCAATTTCTTCCTTTTTGGTTCCGGAACTCTTACAACGGCCCTACAACCCCAAACTTTAAAATAATTCAGATTAGGCTTCCTTTTCTTCCATAACTCATAAGGAGTAACGTTATTCCCTTTAGTTGGAACTCTATTTAATATGTAGCAAGCTGTTAATAAAGCTTCCCCCCAAAATCCTTTTCCTAGACCCGAGTTGGAGAGCATGGCATTAACCATTTCGACTAATGTCCGATTCTTTCTTTCCGCTACACCGTTCTGTTGTGGTGTATACGGTGCAGAGAGTTCATGCACTATGCCATTTTCTTCAAAAAATGGTGGCTCATAGTACTCTCCTCCCCTATCGGTTCTAAGTATTTTTATTTTGACATCACAAAAATTTTCTACTTCATTTTTATATGTGACAAAACTAGGCATGGCATCACTTTTATTATGCAATAAATAAACATAGCAATACCTAGAATAATTATCAATGAAGGTCACATAATATGAGTTTCCTCCTAATGAAGGAGAGGAGTGAAAATCTCCTAAATCACTATGTATTAAATCTAAAATCTTAGACTCTCTTTGTCCATTTGGAAAAGGAGCTCTAGTGATTTTAGTGAGCATACATGTCTTGCAAAATCCTTTATCTACATGCATACTAGGCAAAAGATTTAATTTAATCATGTCATCAATTTTTCTAGTATTAACATGTCCTAAACGATTATGCCAAAGAAAAGATTGTGACTCAATAATATAAGCAGAAATAATATTCTTATTATTAATATTAAGTTTAAACAATCCCTCACAAAGATATCCCTTTCCCACAAAAATTCCTCCCTTAGAGAGTACAAACTTATCAGCTTCAAAAACAAGTTTGAAACCAAACTTGTTAAGCATACAACCCGAAACTAAATTCTTCCTAATTTCGGGCACATAACAAACATTGGTAAGGGTGACAACTTTTCCGGATGTAAACTCGAGCTCGACATTTCCTTTGCCCACAATTTGTACAATTGACGAATTTCCCATGTAAAGAAGGCTTCCATCCTTTACCGGTTCATAGGTTGTAAAAAACCTCTTGTCCTTGCACACATGCTTTGTCGCACCCGAGTCTATCCACCATGCGTCGTCATCTTCAAGGACATTTGCCTCACTGATTACCGCGACTAAATTATTTTCAGTCGCCTTTTTTTGTTTCTTCAAGGCACGACAATCACGCTTATAGTGCCCTGGTTTGCCACAGTGAAAACACTTTCCTTTGTGTTTTTTCTTCTTGTCCTTGTCGTCGTCGTCATTTCCTTGAAGCTTCCTTTTCTTGTTCTCACGGGAGTTCTTCTTGGATGATTCTCCTTCTTCCACGGCCAAGATTTTAGAAACACCCTCGCTTTTAGACTTTTCTTCCTTGCGCAAGTCTTCCTCAATCCGAAGATGAGTACCCAACTCGTCAAGGTTGATGTCTTCCTTGCGATGCTTAAGGTTGTTCCTAAAATTCTTCCAAGAAGGAGGCAATTTATCAATGATAGACGTAACCACGATAAACTCATCCAAGGCTAACTTGTGTTGGGAATAACGATCAAGAATACTTTTAATCTCATTAAACTGTTCCATAACCGACCTACCATCAACCATTTTGTAATCAAAAAATTTGGAAACGATGAACCTTTTACTGGTGGCATCCTCGGTGATGTAGCGACGCTCCAATTGGTTCCAAAGTTCCTTAGCGGTCTTGACAGTATGATAGGCATCGAATAGCGTGTTGGACATGCCATTCAGAATATGTCCTCGACATATCTCATCGTCTTGATCCCACCTCAATCTTTCACGTGTCTTCGCAACACTTTCTTCCTCATTTTCACCGGGTTCCGGAGGTCTTGGATTCACGATCACATAGTACACTTTCACTGTTACTAGTAAAAAGTGCATCTTCCTTTGCCAACGAACGAAGTCCCCACCATCAAAACGCTCCAAGCGGTGGAAATCCGAGCCCATGTCTTTCAACGTCACGAACGCCATTGTTGCAGAATATAAACTTAAGATTGTTGGATTATTATGAGATGGCTTTGTGACTGAAAGAGGATCGGCTTCGAGGCACGTTGTAAAACGCTCTCCTTAAGTTTATATTTGCCCCCACCTAAAATTGGTGTGCAGCGGGTTACAGGCAAATACCCTCCAAGATACAACGAAGCGCACTAGTGAATAGCGCTTGCACACACGATATTCACTCCACAGAAAAGTGTATGAAATACTGGATAACGGGTTTACAACTAAGAAATTCTGCAGAAATTTCTTATTGTAAAAGATCTGCAGAAAGGAGAAGAGAGTAGAGGCTTATCTATATGGTCAGATTTTCGGACCATTGTGCTCTATTTAAAGCACTAGTGGTTGCTAATCAAGGGTCATACCCTTTCATCATGCACCCAAGCAATCTGGACCGTCGGATTAGAAACCGTTAAGATTAACGGTCCAGATCTGGACTGGTAACTAACCAGCTCTCAACAGGTGGGTCTGGCCCGAACTGGAACCACCCAGCTGCCTAACAGGTGCAACCGTTCGGGCATAACCCGAACCAGTGCAAGTGTAACCACTCAGCTACTAACGGTCGGATCCGACCCGATCCGTTGCACCGACGGCCTAGTTTTCGTCACGAAAACTTAAAGGCGTCTAATTGCGTCTCGCGACGAGCGAAGTGCAAAGTGCACCATCAAAGCGCCACATTGCACCTCACAGCCCACTGCCACGCGCGCGCGCGCGCGCGTGCGTGCGATCGTTCCTCGTATGGTGCTTCGCACCATACTCGGTGCACATGCATACACCTTAGCACACCACATAAGTATTAAAGTAAGTGGAGTTCTTTATTATATACCCACTTACTTTTCCAATTCCCTTCTATGTGGGATTCCTCCCTCTTTGCCTCTTCATCTTCCTTTCATCATTTTGACAAAGAAAATGAACCACTTTGACACTATATTTTGAAAAAACACTAACAATATTTACAGTGTATGAAAATGTGACTGGTTTTTATCCTTAGTGAGTTCTTTCTTTACTTGACCATACTTTTGAATTAGACATTAATCCTTAATATGTAATGAGAGTTAGGCTCAGCCAGTGCCCATGGTCTTCATGGAATAATAGGTGACGAACCATAGGTGTTATCACCTATTATTCCATGCTACACGTGAGAGTGAGTTAAAATTCCACATTGATTATGCATAGGGGTTGTAACTGATTTTTATATTTGTCGAGCTCTTTTTCCTATTGATTATGCTTTTGTATTAGACACCATGCTTTAAAAAAGCTTGGCTTTGCTCGGGTCTTCAAGTTACCTCATATTTCACGCTATGCGTGAGGGTCTACTTTATTTTGAATTGAGGCTTGAAATCACCTCGTATTCTCACTATGTGTGAGGATGAATGTTAAAATCCCACATCGAATATCTATAATTGCAAAAAACACCCTTTGTGGTTTGGGGGTTTTGCAAAAAGTCATCTCGTATTACAAAAGTTGCAAAAAGCCTTCTGTAGTGCTTATTTTGTTGCAACTGTTAGAAAAATCATTTAAAGTAACGTCACGTACAATTCAATCTCTAAATGTGTATTTAGTAAAAATTAATACATTAGAAAAACTAAAGTATCCTTCTTATCTCTCCCAAAAAAAGTCTTAACTTCTTCTCCAATCCCACCAAAACCTAACCTTAGCCGCCACCCTCACTAACCAAAACCCTAGCTACTACCTTCACCACCACCGCCTGCCTGCCATCATTGCCTGTCTGCAACCACCGAGTCTTGTTGCTTTCGGTTCAGTCAGCCCCATTACCGTGCACAGCCAGCGTAAGCTTCTTCATCGCTAGAACACACTTGTGCTGCTAGCCCGTCAACCACCACTTACGACACCACCGTGCGCCTATGATACCGCTAACCCTGCTACCGTGCGCTGTCAGCGAAAGCCCCTTCATCGCCAGAACAAATTTGCGCCGTAGCCTACCAACCTCCACTTGTGTCGTTACCTTGTGCTGTCAGCCCTATCAATCTCGATTCGCATCGTCGCCAGATCTGCCTTCGAGCCCCGACACTTGTGCCACCGCAGCCGGCCCCAATCACCCACCACGGTTTTACCCCTGTCCACAATTCAAACAAAAAACCTTAGATCTACAATTTGGAAGTCACAAATTGGTTCACTAGAACAATGCAAATGGAAAATCTTGTGAATGATTTTTGATGCCTTCTGATTGATTCAACCTAAAAATGAAAATGGAAATTGATTCAATCTAATGCCTTCTGATTAAAATGGTTGGGTTTTTAAAACTAATTTCTGATATTAATGGGTTGGGTTTTGACTTTTTTCGATTTATATAGAGGAACAATTTAGTATTTTCACCATTCTGTTACGGAAATCTTCGTATGCAACACATTTGTAATTTCATGTGTCTCTTGCAACTTTTGTAATTCTAGGTGACTTTTTACAAAACCCCTAGACCACAAGAGTGTTTTTTTTGCAATTATCCCAACTATATATGAGGATTGAGATCGGTTCTCATTCCTGTTGAACATACTTTTAAATTGGATTCCGAACTTTAATAATGAGAATTTGGTCCCTAAATAGTACAACATGAGATGTACATATGAAAGTTCCAAATGCTAGCCTAGGTAGCATTTGAAATCATTTTCAGTTTTTATTTTCTGTTTTCAAAAAAACAAAAATCAAAACCAGTTTTAGTTTTTATTTTTTACAAAAATAAATGGATGTTTGATTAGCCAGTTTTATTGAGGTTTTTCTTTTGGGTGTTTGATTACTCAGTTTTTATTTTGAGTTTTTTTTTTGTGGTGGTTTGTTGTGGCGGTAGTGGGGTGTGGAGGTGGCCGATAGGGTGGCCGGCGGCGGTCGCCGATGACGGCAGCCGGTGGTCGGCGTGGCTGCCGGTGGGTTACGATAGCTGACAGTCATTGCTAGCAATGATTGGTGGCGGTCGACGGTGGCTGTGACAGTGGGAGGGTGGTGGTAGTCTCAAAATAAAAATCAAAACTAAAAATTCAAAACTCCTAAATGGGAGTTTCAAAAAACAGCCCTATTTTAGAAACCGAAAGAAGAAAAAAACAAAAATTGTTTGCCAAAATCAATTTTTTTTTTTTTGGTTTAGTAAATTGAAGAAAAAACTGAAAACTAACCCGTTTTTAAACAGACCTTACAGCTCACTCCTGCATGGTTATGTCTTCATATATACTTATGTTCCAAGATAGCAAGGAAGTAGCTACCTTCCTTTTAAGTATATGATGGATCTTCGTTAAGGATATGCTGCTTCAGCAACACTTCGTATTATCTTTTTTTTTTTCATTTTCATGCTTTGATGAATATAAAAAGGAAACTCTTTGGAAAAGTGAACGATGTAATAACTTGTTTAAATAAAAAATTTACAACATGACAGTAATAGTAGTTAAATACTATTTAAAAAATATGATAGCACGTGTATTCTAGGGGTGAGCACCAAATCGTTCAAACAGGCCAAACCAAACAAATATAATCCGAATCGTCCAAAGATTTTAATGATTTGATTTCACATTTCTCAAAGTGAGCTTGGTTGGGTTTGGTTCATGTTTCACATTTTTCAAATCGACTCCAAACCGAACCGAACCGACCTATGATATATTACTCTACTTTTAGTAACATTCATTGACAATTTCATGTATACTGTAGTAAGCAAATCCATATATACAAATCTTGAAAGTTAAAAGAAAAGAAAATAATGAGAACACTTATAATACAAAAAATTCATGACCAAACTATTCTATATATACTCATACATCAAAGAGCATAATATTGAATAAAAGAAGATTATATACAATTCAGAAAATATATAACTTCAATTTTTAATCATTGTAGATCTAATAGTAGTTGGCAAAGGAACAACGTCTTTAAGTGGGCGCAAACCGATCCAAACCGAACTCTCTAAATCGAACCAAACTGAACCGTCCAAATCGATAGTGTGTTCGGTTCACAATTTTTTAAATCGAGGGGTAACGGTTCGGTTTGCAGTTTGATTTCTAAATCGAACCAAACTGAACTGTGCTCACCTCTAGTGTATTCTGTGTGAAATACCAATTTTCAACCCGTTTGTACGTATAAATGGGTGGGATGAATTCCAATTACATATTTGTAATCTAAATATGGCAACCAACCAAGAAAAAACTGGGTTTGAAGATAATGAAAACATAGAAAATGGTAACAACAGGCGAGACCAAGGTGTAAGCATGTCACGCTATATTTTTTAAGTTTTTATGTTAAAATTTGATCTTGAAAAAGTTAAACGAAAATAAGTACATGTAAGATTCTTCCCGAATCAAATGTTGCTAAAAAAAAATACTAGTGCTTGACACTATTAACATTAATAGTCAAAAGATTAGTCAACAAGATCATTGTGATCAAAAGCCCGACGAGGTCATGCGTACAACCGTCTACACTTTTCTTAATGAAGAAGATATGTTTTTCTAATTTTTTTTATGAAAGCGATATTAGCAACGAAAGTGGAGTAAGAAGTTTAAACACTTAAGAGCCTGTTTGGGATTGATTTTAAAAAATAAAATTCTGCTTAAATCTTTATCAGTTTAAAAAAAACTTGGCTTTGCTCGGGTCTTCAAGTTACTTCATATTTCACGCTATGCGTGAGGGTCTGCTTTATTTTGAATTGAGGCTTGAAATCACCTCGTATTCCCACTATGTGTGAGGATGAGTGTTAAAATCCCACATCAACTATATAAGGATAATTGCAAAAAACATCCTTATGCTTTGAGGGTTTTGCAAAAAGCCATCTCATATTACAAAAGTTGCAAAGAGCCCCCTGTAGTGCTTATTTTGTTGCAACTGTTAGAAAAATCATCTAAAGTAACGGCACGTGCTATTCAATCTCTAAAAGTGTATTTAGTAAAATTTAATAAATTTGAAAGACTATATCTCTCCAAAAAAGCCCTAATTTCTTCTCCAATCCCACCAAAACCTAACCCTAGCCGCCACCCTCACCAACCAAACCCCTAGCTGCTACCTTCACCACCACCGCTTGTCTGCCATCATCGCCCGTTTGCAATCACCTAGCCTCGTTGCTTTCAGTTCCGTTAGCGCCATTATCGTGCACAGCCAGCGTAAGCTTCTTCATTGCCGGAACACACTTGTGCCGCTAGCCCATCAACCACCACTTGCGACACCAGCGTGCGCCTACAATGCCGCCAACCCTGCTACCGTGCGCTCCCGGTGAAAGCCCCTTCATCGCCAAAACAAACTTGCGCTGCCAGCCCCATCAATCTTGACTTGCCCCGTCGCCGGACCTATCTTCGAGCCCCGACCCTTGTGCCACCGCAACCGGTCCCAGTCACCCACCACGATCCTACCCCTGTCCACCATTCAAACAAAAAATCCTAGATCTACAATTTGGAAGTCACAAATTGATTCATCGGAGCAATGTAAATAGAAATCTTGTGAATAATTTCCAATGGAAATGGGTTGGGTTTCGACTTTTTTCGATTTATATAGAGGAGCAATTTAGACATTTTCACCATTCAATTATGAAAATCTTCTAATGCAACATTCAAATCTCTCTTTGCAACTTTTGTAATTCTAGGTGGCTTTTACAAAACCCCCAAACCACAAGGATGTTTTTTGCGATTATCCAAACTATATATGAGGATTGAGATCAGTTCTCATACCTGTTGAACATGAATTGGATACCAAATTTGAATAACGAGAATTTGGTCCCTAAAAACTACAACTTGAGATATACATATGAAAGTTCCAAATGCTAGCCTAGCTTACTCCTGCATGGTTATGTCTTCATATATACAGCAAGAAAGTAGCTACCTTCCTTTTAAGTATATGCTGGATCTTCATTAAGGATATGTTGCTTCTGCAGCGCTTCGTATTATCGTTTTTTTATTTTTTATATTCATGCTTTGATGAATATAAAAAGGAAACTCTTTGGAAAAGTGAACGATGTAATAACTTGTTTATATAAAAAAGTTACAAAGTGACAGTGATATTATATTAAATACTATTTCAAAAATATGATAGCACGTGTATTATGTGTGAAATACCAATTTTCAACCCGTTTGTACGTACAAATGAGTGAGATGGAATCCAATAACATATTTGTAATCTAAATATGACAGCCAACCAAGAAAAAACTGAGTTTAAGATAATGAAAACAGCGAAAATGGTAACGCGAGAGACCCGGGTGTAAGCATGTCATGCTATATTTTTAAAGTTTTATTTTAAAAATTGCTCTTGAAAAAGTTAGACGAATATAAGTGCATGTAAGATTCTTCCCGGACCAAATGTTGCTAAAAATATATTAGCGCTTGACACTATTAACATTTCTAGTAAAAAATTTAGTCAACAAGATCATCGCGATTAAAAGCCTAAAGAGGTCATGCGTACAAACCATCCACACTTTTCTTAATGAACAAGATGAGTTTTTCTTTAAAAATATAAATTGTTATGAAAGCGGTAAAACAGAGCGTTAATGATGATTATTAGCGACGAAAGTGGAGTAAGAAGTTTAACCACCTAAGAGCATGTTTGGAATTGATTTTAAAAAAATAAAATTCTGCTTAAATTTTAATCTACTTTAAATAGAATCATTTTACAGTTTGGTAAAAGTAGTTTTAAACTATTTTAAAGTTATAAAAGTGTTTGGATAAAATGTACTTAAATTAGTTCCATGATGACAAAATGATCATAGAATACACTTAATAAATAATTTTTTAATACCCATTTAGAAAAGTGATGTTATGATAACTTTCCTTTGTGGATAATTATACTCTGTATTACACAAATAAATTATCGAAAGTTATTTGCATCCGCTTATAAATTTTATTTACTTTTACTTTAAATTAAAAATACTATTGGTATCACATTAATGCTTATAGTACAATAGTTTTCGTAAATTAGTTAAAGAGTATGAGAATATTCTTTTGCGAGAAATATAAAGATATTATAGTAAATTAAACCTAATTATGAGAAAAATAATTATTTTTTATGATTTTAAATTTAATCAGTTTCGAACTTTTTGAAGAAAATTTAAATCTCTTATTCTATTTTGTCAAACAGTATTTAATCTAAAATTTATCATTTAAAAATAAAAAATCAACCCAAAACCATCCTCAAAGTCAAAGTAAGAAAGCCCATACACCCTCCAAGTCAAAGTAAGAAAGCCAGAGACGAGGCAATCTTATTTCCAACTGCCAGTCTCGAACTCTCCGACCTTAATCCGTTCAGCTCAGACTAAAAGAGGGAGTAGAGAGAGATGTCGTGTTTGGCCGGTTGCTGTGCGTCCTTGACATGCGGCCTCTGCACATCAGTGGCATCTGGGATCAGCAAACGGTCGGCTAGACTCGCTTACTGCGGCCTTTTCGGCATCTCCTTGATCGTTTCTTGGATTCTCAGAGAAGTCGGTGCTCCTCTCTTGAAGAAACTCCCATGTCAGTCCTCCCCTGGTTTCTCTTATTTGGCTTTTAAGTTCTAAGTTTCGTTCCATGTGCACAACTTAAAGGTGTGTGTGATTGATTGCGTGTGGATGTTCTCATCTGGGCTGGGTTCTTTGCGCCTATCTTGAAGGTTTTTGAATTGGGTTCTTTAGTTGCTCTTATTCTCGTTTTGGAAGATAGCTACACAGTTGTTTGATAATTGCGGTTATTTCCAGAGTACCATATTCGAGCTTTGTTACAAGATTCTTCTTGGGCATTTCATGCGTCTGTATCTTGTGATATTTTGTACTTTATACTGGCTCCATTTTTGTAACGTTTGTCCTCTTTCTGTTTACGTTTCTAGGTTAGAGTCTGAACATCTGAGCATTGAATTGAGGTTAAATTGCAATTACAAATCAAATGAGTAATGTTTGACAAGTCAACAAAAGGGCGGAAAAAAAATATATGAGTTAACTAGATGTCTGTATGTCCTAATTTTATTCTAGGGATCTGCAAAAAAGTGGGTAGTGCAACTCTGTAAAAATGGAGGTGTTGTGGGTGCGTGGAAGTGGGAGATTGGGGGTGGGTTAAAGTGTCCTATAACCTAACTACGAGGGCGCATGGGGCACTTTTTCCAAAGACGTAATATACATTTGACAATCAACATTTGGACAAGGGTAGGAGACGTGTCCAACACTGCTTCTTTTGTTGGATTATTTCTTGGACTAATTACACCTATGTCCCTGAGGTTAGGAGGTAATTACAGTCAAGGACACAGTTTCAAAATGTAACATTCCGTGACCAAAAGTGTTTCAAATGTATCACTCGTATCCATCCGTTAGGGTTCCATCCAAAAAAGTATACTGTTCATCGTTACGTATTTTAAAAATGGCAATACTGCCCTTGTACAGTATATCTTAAATAATTTTTATAATTTTCAAATTAAACCTTAATTTTTTAAAATTAGGATTTGCAACTAATTTGCAAATTAAGCTTTTGAAATCCTAAAATTAGGAGGATTTGAAACCCTTATTTAAAAATTAGGGTTTTGAAACCTTAAAATTAGGGTTTCAAAACCCTAATTTTCAATTAGGGTTTCTCTTCTCCAGATTTGATCTCGCCGTCGGCAACCCAAGCCTCCTCCATCACCCCACGCCGCTGGCAGCCTCTCTCGGCCCACCATCCGGCAGACTCGCCCCACCCCACCATGCCGGTAAGCCCCTTGGCAAACCCACCCCACCACGCCGGCAAGCCCTTTGGCAAACCCACACCGCCGATACGCTGCCGGCAAGTCCCTTGGCAAACCCACGCCGTTGAGACACCGCCGGCAGCCCTTTCTCACCTGCCAATGTTCCATTAACCATTAACTCATTTCTTGGGTGTTTTGATCATGCCGTGGTAAGGGGAAGTGATCTGGACTTGATGACGGGGTCTTTGAGCGATGATCGGCGTCTGACTCGAGGAGAGGAGAGAAAGCTGTGCGGCGATGGGGGAGGGGGAGGGTGGGTGTGGTGGCCGGGGAAGGGGGAGGGTGTTGCGGTGACGGGGAAGGGGTCAGTGATTGTAGCGACGGTGAAGGGCGGAGGCAGACGGGGTGGGTGTGGGGTGACCGGGGGAGGGAGGGTTGGGGGGGCCACGAAGGGCGGGGGTGTGGGTGGCGGCGAAGTGGGTGGGGAAAAGGTGGGGGAAGAGAGAGAGAGAGAGAAAAAAAAATTAGGGTTTTTCTTTTTTGATTTTCTTTTCTAAAAAGAGACAATGGCATTTAAAAAATTAACTTTCTAACATAACGGCAATAAAGTCATTTTGTTAAAACCGTTAGGATTTTTAGGGTTCTGTTTGGTCAATGGACACAAGTGTAATTTGTCCAAACTATTGTCCTCGCCTGTAATTACCCCCAAACCTCAAGGACATAGGTGTAATTGGCCCTTATTTCTTTTAGAATGAGAGAAGTTCCCCATGTTCTCCATATTCTGATGTAGAACTTTATTTTCCCCAGAAATAAATTGAAAGTGACAGCAGATGTGAATA
Source organism: Escallonia herrerae (assembly GCA_033070095.1). Classification (NCBI taxonomy): domain Eukaryota; kingdom Viridiplantae; phylum Streptophyta; class Magnoliopsida; order Escalloniales; family Escalloniaceae; genus Escallonia; species Escallonia herrerae. The sequence continues at coordinate 252,455 of JAVXUP010000850.1, forward strand.
TTTTACGATGTACCTGCACCTTATGTCTTTGGTAATGGGATTAATGTCCAATGCTTAGACACGTAATGGAACCCGACACTTCAACTGATTCCATGCGACTATTTTTTTTTCTTGTTTTAGGACAAGTCTTATTCCGTGTAACTTGGTGTAGTTTCCCTTTAGGACAATTCGGATTCCACGAGGTTAACGACCTTCTATTAAAGGCCAACTGAGATATCAATTTCATGTTTTCATTATCTTTATACATAAGGTCACGTTGGGACTACATTCACGCCCTATCAACGAATATTATTCTGCCTCCAGCTAGGGATGGCCTCTGATTATAGATCCTTTCAGTCGACCCGGTTAGTATCCTTTGAGCAGAAAGCAAGATTATCACCTTTCGAAGGAGGAAAATCTATTGGTAGTACATTAATCCAAGGGTTTGAGAGGACAATACCAAATGCGTTAGAGATTTAGAGATCTTACTAGGAAAGTCCCTTTTTTTTTATGGATTTTGTAAATGAGTTACTTTCAACAGCAGAATTATTGGTATGTGACCAGACTAGTACATTTGCTTAACTTGTGAAGCCCAGAATTTGCTTTAATAGTTTATTCACTTTCTTTAGCGCTCTTTGGCATGTAACAGTAATATGAAATGTTAGGGAACCAATGTGTTCTCTTTGAACTTGCATCATCGGAGGTGGGTTTGGGAGGGATTTGTCGTTTTGAAGTAAGCAATTACCTTATTCTTCAATGGGTTTCAAGATTAAACAAGTATATTACTAGCATATAAGCCCCTCCCCTACTCTGCTCCAGATTTGTGATCGAACGTAGATTTTCCAATGATATAAAATGAAGCATAACTGGTCCAGATCTGTAAATGGAACTTTACTTACCAACACAATACAGAATTGTTCTCTGACCTTTTTTTTTTTGCTCTTATGTGGTTTACAGGGATAAACACTTCAACTCACTCAAACGAATGGTTTCAAACACAAGCAGTTCTTCGTGTCAGCTTGGGGAATTTCTTATTTTTCGCCATACTTGCCCTTATAATGATTGGTGTAAAAGATCAAAATGACAAACGTGATTCCTTGCACCATGGTGGATGGATTGCTAAGATGGTGATATGGGTTTTGTTAGTCATCCTCATGTTTTTCCTTCCAAATGTTGTCATAACTATTTATGGTCAGCTTTACCCCCATAACTGAAACTCAGTTGAATATCTTCTTCTGCCATCTGATTAGATGTAACAATTCAAAATTCATTCGCTTATTGTTTCACCTCTCCATTCAATCTACAGAAACTCTATCAAAATTTGGGGCGGGCTTCTTTCTGTTAGTCCAAGTGATTATATTATTGGATGCCACACATTCATGGAATGATGCATGGGTTGCCAAAGATGAGCAGAAGTGGTTGGTTCAACTTGTTATTTCTTATCGTTTTCTCTCTTTTCTGGTAGGTTTCTAATATAATTTTTGACTGGATTTGCAGGTATGTTGCCTTACTTGTAGTATCAATAACATGCTATCTTGCCGCATTTGCGTTTTCAGGAATTCAGTTCATCTGGTTCAATCCTTCTGGCCATGACTGTGGCCTTAACATCTTCTTCATTGTCATGACCATGATTCTTGCCTTTTCATTTGCTGTTATCGCGTTGCATCCAAAGGTAAGGAACGCGTCTCTTCCTTTTCCCTTATTTCAATTTCATCTCAATGTCATTAATGTAATGTATGTAAAGTTGCATCATTAATGTGTCTTGCTCTTGCTTCATCAAGGAACCAACAATAAGTTAAATTGACCAAACTAAGTAGTCATTGACTGTGACAAGGATCTATGAAGACATAGGCTGCACGCAAATCAAGTAAAGCGTTAGGACCTAGTCTCTGGCGCTTAAGCGTGCTATATATTTGAAGGTATATCATCTTGGTTGTATGTTAAAGTATATAAAAAGGTTAATGTAGATGCTATCTGCCTATCTATGAGCTGAAAATGGGAATCTTTTTCTTATGTCCGTATATTCTGTCATCGGCTCAGCATTGATTGTCCGTTCGGCTCAAACTCGCAATAGCAACAAATGTAGTTTCAGTACGTTATGTGATGGAGAAAAAAAATCTTACAAAGATGGTAGGCCTATTTATGATCCCATCAAATGGACCTTGAAAGGAGATCCACTCACATTGAAGTCACTAATCTCAACTTTGGATTCGTCCATGTGATCTAGACTTTGGATGAGGCTCTTAGTGGAACATAATTGCAAGATTGAGTTTTTTTTTCCTCCTAATAACGGTACACCATTTAAGAGGACTATTCATGATGGTCCAGAAATTAAAATGTCCAAGACTTTTCATGAAGGTCCAGAACCTTTTAGGGACAGTGGTCCAAAGTTAGAAGTTGGAGGAGCAGATGGCTAGATTAAGATTTTGCCATTTTGGTGTATAACAAGTATTTGAAGAGCCTCATGTTATGGGCTTATGGCCTTTTGGCCAAATGTATATAGTCTCGCCTGGATTTATTTAAATTACATTTCTTTCCAATTGTTGAGTAGGTCTGAAGTAAATGGCATGCCTTGTAAGCTCGTGCCTTGCTATGTTACTTGGAGCGGGGTAGTACAATGGTTGGTCCTCATGCGGTTATTACTACTGGATCCATTCAATCACCAAAATCAGTGACAAAGGGCGACCACCTGATATTTCAATCTTTAACTATTTTCTTCTCGTCCCAGCTCATAAAGTACTCATATCCAGTAGTGATTGTTGAGAGTTGGATTTTACTAATTTTGAGCAATTTTGCAACAAAGAAGCATGCCATATATGCCATGTACAATTTTGGTTTTTTTGAAATTGAGTTGTTCATGTCAGATTTGAGGTGTCAAAACACATATCCCACAAACCGTGACCAAGTTGAGTTTAAGACAAGTGGTATCAGGCTTTTTTGAAGGATCAATTTAACTAAGGTCGATTATAGTTGTGTGACAGAACAATTTACATTTCAAACACGCTCCATATAAATGTTACGTCCTTTGTTTGGGATAACACCTATTATGCCTTATAAGTTTTGCTTGGGGCATTAAGGACTAATTGCTTGTGTTTTAGAACCTTGTTAATTTCTCTTGCTCAAGGGCTAATCTTGCTTCTCTGTGAAGGTTCACCCCGGTTCCTCGTATCCTTGATAGCTAAGGGTTCCTTCACTTTTTGCTAAAAAACATTGCACATGTACACCAACTCTTATTTAAAAGATGAATATGTCTCTAGAAGAAGAAAGGTGGTGTAAATCTATTGTTTCAGAAACTCATACCGAGATGTGTGACTAAGAAGAAGTTTGTTTTGTGGTCCTAAAACAGGTGAATGGCAGTCTTTTGCCTGCTTCTGTTATATCTATTTATTGTGCTTATGTGTGTTACACGGGTCTCGCGGCTGAACCTAGGGATTACGTGTGCAATGGGCTGCACAAAAGATCCAAAGCAGTCTCCACAAGTACTCTCGTTCTTGGCTTGCTCACCACTGTTCTCTCAGTTCTATATTCTGCCATACGTGCTGGATCTTCAACAACGTTTCTGTCGCCACCATCCTCCCCCAAGTCAGGTACTCCATATCTGCGTAGAAGGATTATCAAAATATCTTGTCACTTTGTGTGGAAAGATAATAGTCAAAATTTGTGCAAAATGTCTTGGATGGGAAATTATAAGGTGATAAAAAAATCTAAGAGCAAATGTAGAAACATCATCATTGCATCTTACTTAAATGGGCTTATATTTAACTTTGTTCGGCTAAGCATAAAATCCATTGGAATTTTGTCGCTTCTTGGATCACTTGCTTGCTATGTTCAATGGCTGTTAGGAGGAAGGCATGGGCACTCTAGTCAATTTGCTGCGTTAGTTGTTCATGCTTTCATCCAGTAATGCTGGAGAGTCCAAACACTGTTGGCCATTCATAAAATCTACCACAATGTTCTCTTTACATAATTGAAAAACTTCCTCTGCAGGTGAAAAGAAACAACCTCTTCTAGAGTCGGAAGAGTTGGAAGCTGGAAAAGAAAAGAAAGAAGAAAAGGAAGCGCGACCAGTTAGCTACTCCTACACGTTCTTCCATCTGATATTTGCTCTGGCTAGCATGTACTCCGCCATGCTTCTATCCGGGTGGTCTAGTTCTGAGAGCTCTGAACTGATAGATGTAGGATGGACGTCAGTATGGGTTCGCATATGCACTGAGTGGGTCACTGCTGCACTATATGTCTGGTCCCTTGTGGCTCCCCTGCTCTTCCCTGATCGCGAGTTCTAAATCTTCTTTTGTACCATAGTATGTTCATACGTCGGCTATTGTTCTCTGAAGCACATCATGGAATGACCACCTGTATACCAGTGTAATAGTATGTCATATGCTTCCTTTGTTGGTTGGAATAAAAATGTACCTGTTTTTACGTTAGCTTTAGAGTTGCGATTTTTCGAGAAATACAGGTTACAATCAGTCCATAAAAACAGGTCAGACTTGTGACTTGCAGTGGTTCAACCTCAATTCTTGAATGGTGGTTTTGTTGAGTGGGATCAGCCAAACCAAAAATGATCTTTGGAAAAGCTTTGTGACCAGTTGCAGCCTTGCAGGGTCATATAACCCCACTCCCTATACCAAACGTGGGGTCGAATTTAAGAATTTTGGGCTCTTTACGCGTGCATACCCGCGAAATCTTTGATAACCACAATTTTGTCAACGCTTAGGCTCCTCTTCTGTCAACGAGACATTACAAAGTGTCCCTAAAAATTTGTAGTTACTTGAGCAAATTGTAAGGTGTTAAAGGTGATTTGCCGTTTGCTGTCATCAAATTTCAAAAATTAAGAGTCGAGATAAGTAGTTTTAAAGTGTAAAGTAGTTGTCTGATGCATTTGACTACTAACTGCTTTTACTGTTAAAAGTATAATATAATTTATGTTTAAGTATCAACTAAAAATACTTTTGACCATAATGATTTCTCAAAAATAGAATTCTTATAAAATTAATGTCACAAAGGCCATTTTGTCATTACACTTGATAAATATTTTCAAAATGATAAATGTGCAAAATAAATTAACTATATTGGGCCGCATAAAAAAAAAAAAGGGACTTTTCAAATTGAGCTAGTCGTAGTATAACGTACGCATGTCTCCCCCAAGAAAAGACTACCAACAGTCGTCTAAAAATGCGCACTTTCCCCTCCCTCCGCCCAGTCACCTGAAAAACCCCTCCCTCCACACCCCAGCCCCCTCATATAACCCCCCACTAACATGCGCCATTACCTCCTCTCCTCCTCCCTCTCCACCACAACCACCATGCCCGCACCTCCCTCCTCCACCACCGCCACCAGAAAACCACCGTCAAACCCTAACCCTAGCCCTAACCCCGCCACCTGCTCCCACTCCCCATCCGCCACCCTAGACCTCCTCATCCTCCTCCTCGTCCTCTTCAGCGGCGCCTTCCTCCTCCTCTCCTATCTCTCCTACATCTCCCACTCACTCTCCCTCCTCCTCCCCCGCCCCTCCGCCTTTTCCGCGGCGTTTCTCTCCTCCCTCCCCCGCTCCCCGATCTCCTACCTCCTCGTCCTCATCCTCCTCCTCCTCGCCGCAATTCTCGCCTTCGAGATCTGCTGCGGCAGGAAGTCCAGAAAGTGCGGCAAGATCGGGTGCAAGGGGATGAAGAAGGCGATGGAGTTTGACCTGCAGCTGCAGAAGGAGGCGGCGCTGAGATCGGGCGCCGCCGCGGTGAGGGAGGTCGACGGTCTGCCTTGGAAGGGAGGGAACGAGGTGAACCCCGACTACGAGTGTCTCCGGGCCGAGCTGAGGAAGATGGCGCCCCCCAATGGCCGCGCCGTGCTGCTGTTCCGGTCCAGGTGCGGGTGCCCCGTCGCAAAGCTGGAAGGATGGGGCCCCAAGCGCAGGCGAAGGAACAAGAAGTGAGTGTACCTTGGTTGGTTTTGCTTGAATTTACTGCGATTTTGATCTCTTTACTTGTATATGATTGGGCATGCTACCTTTCTTTTTTTAATGCTAGAAAGTATGATGCATGCTTTAGGGTGGTTGTTATGGTGCACATTGATGGTTATTTAGTTAGTGTTGGGTGTTTTTGAAGATTACATGTTGCAATAGTTGGGTTTGTGAGTTTACTCGTTGAATGACTCCGATTGCGAAAAAATGACCTTAGCATGTTGGAAGAGAATTGAAGTATTGGATGTCTATCTTCTAAATTTTTAATTTGAACTTTGATAAAACGTTTATAACTCTTAGGGGTGGCTATAAATTGGTACTGTCTGTTAGAATGTTAAGATTGAACCTTTGAGTAGACTCGTGATTGGCATCTAGCCTGTTACCTAGATTATCTCTCGCTTTGGCAAGTTCTACGGTTCGGCAGAAATGATGCTTTCATTTGTAGGTATGCATTACGTGGGAGGTAGATGCAGTTGCTTTGCTAGTTGGGGTCGCGGTTCACTTAGGGTCGTTTTCTTGGTTCCAGTTGGCAGGAGATACACATCATTCCATCATGTTTTACTACATGATAAATTGGTTTGCTAAGATAGCGTAGGAAGAAATTACTGTCTACCTAAGTACCAAATGTTAGTGCCCTTGTTTGTAATAATTTACTTGTGAAAGAAAAGAATGTAAAATTAGAGAATGAAAGTAATCTCCCTTGTTTATCTGGCTTTTTCACCGTAAGCTAGAGAACTGAAAGTTGAAAACCTACTTGTCATGATTTTTGGGTTGCCATATATGGAGAACAAATACGAGAGAGTACCCTGTGCTAATCAGACTATCTAATACGCAGAATCCTAGGTTGGGGTAAAGCTAATTTAGCTGTTCTACACGACCTATGTACTCTTGTTCTCTTATATCCGTTCATTTCCTCTGAGAAAAAGGAGTAGCAAGTGCTACCCGGAACTTTTTCTTAGACCGGATCCCAGTTTACAGAACGTTAAGTTGGGAAGGGAATTAAGTAGTCCCGATCTAGCTGTCCATCATGACCTTTCTACTGTTTAATTGATGTTCACCTTATATCCATTTCGTCTTAAAAAAAGAGAAGCAAGTGTTAGGAAGGAATTCTTTTTAAGCAATATGGAGTTCACTTTTCAGCCTGTTCTGCACAACCTTTCTACTTAACTCTGATTGGGCCATTCTACACAACCTTTTTACAACAATATTCATTTGGTCAAAATGAGATGCGAGTGCAAGAGTTGCGTATTTTCTCATCTCAATACGTGTTTCTCTTTTTTGAAATACTTAATACTAAGTTTTAAATTTGTCCGTACTTGTTAGTTGCACTCCTATATCAGACATGGAAGAAAGGAGGAGTTGTTAAGTTAATTACTCGGAAAAAGATGTGGAACAGGGAAGACAAGAATGTAATAAGTGCGCAGTAAAATGTTTAGCTTGATAGTTTATCTTCTCTTAGCTGTCTTGTCCAGCTTTTGGCACTTTCAGTCACCAAATCAATTTGTTTATACACACAACATTATCGTTTAGTTTACCGGCCAGGTGATGCTTTGGTTACCCTACGTTTTTGGTCGGTAGCATTGTTATCAAAAGTGTGCCCAGGCGCAGCCCAGCACAAGAAGCGCGCCTCGCCTGGCCTGGGCTAGGCGCAGCGCCTTCAAAGAGGTGCATGCCAGGGCACAATGCGGGGGTGGAGGCAGAAGCAAAAGTCCAAAAAATCTAGTCTTTGATTTTTGCCATCATGGCATCATCTCAACAACCGATTATTTTTTAGCTCTTTCTTGCGTAACATCATGAATTAATATCTATATACAAAAAAAGTAAAATAAATCTAAAACCTCAAATCCCCAATCAATCGAAACTCTTGCTGCTGTTCACTGTGTCAGTGTCCCGTCGCTCTCTACTGCTCCCTTTCAAGTAGATTTACTCCATCAGTTCACCTTTTAGACGAAGAAGATGAAATTGAGGAGAAATTAGAGACTTGGAGCTTATGATTCCCTTTGAAGAAAGCATTGTTGCCTTGACCCTTTCGGATGAGAAGGATGACAGTGTCATGTTCACTTAAGATTAACTACTTCTCATTGGATTTGAGACGTTTTCTAGTGTTGGATGTTTGTTATAATGTTATGTTTTGGAATCTTTTTACATGATACTATTGGTTCGTTGTACTAATATGTGTTTACTTTCATTTTGTGCCGCGCCTTGTGCTTTGCACCTAGGCTTCGGGGTCCCTTTGCACATTAGGTGCGTCTGCGCCTTTAATAACATTTGTCGGTAGGCTAGTCATCTCACCATTGTGTAAAGATGCATGATGTTGTGTTGGGGTGTGTGTGTGTATATATATATATATATTGTTTGTAAATATTGTTTGCCTAATGGAGCAGACATAACTTCTTTAGGTAACAATATTGCTATGTTGTTTGAGCCTGATTGTAACCTTTGTAGACTGTCTTAGGCTGTTGTCGTGGTTCTAGAGGTGGTAGGCCATATGTGAAACTTGAAGGTCTAGAATCAGTTGTGAAAGTTTAGGGTAATGGCCAGTGTTGATTTCGAAACGGCAGAATCGTAGTTCGGGGGCTTGAAATAGCGTTGTTTAGCGACTGTCAGCAGTAAGGATGGCGGAGAAATATTTTGGACATAACCTACTCAGTTCTTATTTGAATAGAGATCAGATTGGCATATATATAGTCTGCTTTTTAGGAACTAAGATAATGGACAAGGGAAAGCAATGTTATTCTTTTCTAATTAAGGTTCTATTGGAGGTAGCTTACGGTCATAATGAATTGTTTCGGGAACCTAAATGTTTAGGAAGTAACTCATAAACAAACTTCTTTAGAAGGCCTATAAGAGACTTATAATTTATCACTAGTTATGTTGTGTTGATATTCTTCATTGAATTCGAAGGATATCTGAAGCAAAAAAGGCTTGGCTTAAGTAACTTATTAAATGCTATCTCAATATATTTGGAATTATTACCCCAATGTAAAATCAAAGTTATGACGTACTAAGGAAGTCCATTTCTGGAAATATCCCGAGATCGCCAAAAAAAAGTGTGATAAGCGCTTACTGGAAGCATATTGACCTAAAGCGTAATGCTAAAACTCAGTTTCAAGTTTAAACATTATAGGAAGGTCCTCAAGCACACGACTTAGAAATTTTTGAGTCGCCAATTTGCTCGTCCTGGTTATTAAGAATCTTCTACATCTGACAGACCTTGGTCATAGGAATCTTGTGGGTTCCTTATGAAGCTTTGATGGTATGGTATGTGTAGTCTTGAGTATTCGCGAGTTTCTTATTTCCCCTTGACGAGCGTATATACTAGTTCATTAAGGTACTCTTAATGCATCGTCATAAAGGATACTTTCTAAAAAATGGTTTTTAGCTACTTGAAATTTGTTGATCACTTAAATTAGAAGTTGGCTTAATGAGGATTAAGCGTTGTCATTGCCTTGTTATTTCACGAAGGGGATCTTGATTCTAGATGATGGCTTTAACACCATCTCATGATAAATAAACCTTCTCCAAATAGAGGGTATTGCATTTGGTAAGTTAGATATTTGCATATTACTTTAGCTAATCTTCGTGAGAAAGTGGAGATAATTTTTAAGAAGTAGGATTTGGTTAGAGGACTTCGCTCAGATTCTTCTCAGTTTATCTGCAAAATGTTTGTCAGATGGTATATTGTAATTTGATGAAGAGTAAATCTTTTCAATATGATAAGACTATGTATTTGATCAGTATTAAAGATCAATTTAGCACCATTTTCATGTGAAATGAAGATACTTCCAAGAAGAAGTAGGATTTGGTTGGTTGGCTCTGTTCAAATTCTTTTATGTTTGTTGCTGGGGAAATCTGGAGGGACCGGGAAAAGCTTGCTAATAGATCCAGCAACGGATCTCCAATGCCTAGATAAGAATATTCGGAGAGAGAACTATGGAAAGAATGAGAGCTAGTAGACTGAGTCGCAGACTTACCTTGCCTCATGTTGGTGTGAGTACTTACAATGAGTAGAGGAAGCTGCCTTCCCCTATCAGAATTTGATCACTCATTTTACCATATTGGAGGGGAATCCTTGATAAGCAAGAATCTTGTACTTAATCAGGCAGCATAGGACATTCGAGATTCACTAGAATTCCAATTACGGGACGATTAAGTCATTGTCAAACAGTTGACCCCACTTAACTGTGAGCGGACAGGTGCCACGCACGGATTGGATGTGCATTTATATCCATATGAAGGTTTATTTGGAAAATGTTAGAGATGGTATGTTGTAACTCGATAAAGAGAGTATACCTCCTCATATAATGAGAGTATTTCTTTAGGCAAGTTAAGAGTTTTGAAGATCGTTTAGGCATCATCTTCATGAGATACTTATTGAAGAAGAATTTGATTGGACACCTACATTCGAATTATTCTAGCTTTATTACGAAAGAGTTGTCTGATGTTATGTTGTAATTCAATAAAGAATAGTATTTCTCCTCAATATAGTTTACAGGATTAAGACCTGAGCAACTTCAATTCTACTGCAATTTCTCAATGGGGTTGGACATATGGCTTCTATATGTGGATGTCTACCCAGTGGTCCTTGTTTCAATATTCCGGAAAGGGGGTTATTTTTACGCGACATAATGACTAGTGTGAGAACCACAAGTGTGAGGCCAAAGTTCTTTTTTTGTTTCTGGATGTTCTTACTAAGAATATCCAAATAGAAGCCTTCTGAAATCGAGGGCCTAGGTTAAGCAGGAGTAAGACAGGGTATTTAAAAATGAAAATTTTTAGTAAGACTAGAGGAGGGTAGGACCAATGGTAAATGGGAATTGGATATTCAGATACATGTTTGATAGTGAAGAAGGAGGGATAGATTGATCACCGTAGCACATAGGATGAGAGCTTGCTGGCTAAAGTGGAGGAGAGTTTCTTGAGTGTTATGTGATCATTATATTCCTCTCATGTTATGGGGATATATAACATGGCACGCATAAGAGGAATACAACTGAAACTTTTTCTTTAGGTGGATGAGTGGCTTCAAGCGGGGGAGGCACTAGTTTAGGAGAAGATGAGGGGACATGCTTGAGATGGTTTATGATAGGCCTTGGTGCCCCAGTAAGAAGAAGTGGTTTGTGACAAGTTTCTGGGGCTAACGAGGTAGGGTTAGACATAGTATTATCAGAGAAAATGTGCTTAGATAGGGGAAATAGAAGAAATGGTTTCATTTAGACGACCTCAACTAGTAACGAAGGCTTAAATGTTGATGGTGATGATGAAGTCTTAACATTTATGGATATGTCTCTTCTGGACTTGAGCAAGAACTTGGACGTAATTTACATAATGCAGATCAAGAATTGGTAATGTAAAGAGATGAATGTCATTATTATCGTATGAGACGGTGTCATTTGCTGAAAGATCAGAGACGTTGGGAAATTTCTTCAGGGGGTATGGAGGAGGGGAACAGATTCATCTTATCAAATGGATTTGAGTATGTACCCCTTTGTGGCAGGGAGGCTTGGGCATTATAAAGCTGTGTTTGTTCAACTCCGCATTTCTTGGGAAATGGTCATGGAGATACCTTGTTGTAGATTGTGTTGTGAAGTAGGGTGATTTTTAGCAAATGTTGTTTGGGGGTCGGTGCTTGGTGGCCGAGGACTGGAGTTCCTTTTCCATGCACCCAGGAGACGTCGTGGGTAACGGAGCGTGACTGCAAATAGAAACCCTAGTGAGCAGATGTCTAGTGGGGGAAGAGGAACTTATATATATTTCCAGATCTTTTAGCATTGCTGTGTGGAAAAATGCTTGGCTGCTGATGTGTTAGTCCTAGCCAGTGCTGGCTCTTTGTGAAAAGTTGCATTTCGAAGCTATGTTAAATTGGCTCAGCACTTTGGGACAAAGTACCCGTGTCGACACCACACGATGTGGATTCCGGTATGGGATTCGTACCAGACCCGCATTCTGCCGGACAGGCAGTTTGCCAATTGGAGAGGCATCCCCTCAAATCTGTCGCCATGGATGATGGTAGTTGGAAGATGAAGGTTGAAGGAAGAAGACGACGCAGAGTCCAGGTGTGTGTGTGTGTGAGTGACTATGTGTGAGAGAGAGAGGGAGGGAGGTTTTTCCTTTCCTTTTCCGCCACACATCACCAGTAGTATTCTTGCTACTTTTAGAGTCCACGTGGAAATCTCATGTAACTGCATTAAGTGCTATTTGCAGTTAAGTGTTCTATTAGTGTTCCTTATCAGTGTCCAAATTCAGATCCATGGCCTATAATTTAAAATTTTGCGAGTCCGACACCTGAGCATGTGTCTAATCCAGACACTTACACCACGTTCTTGCACCATAGCTTAGAAGAAATTTTCGGAGAATAGCTTGGGTGGCCGAACTTTTGGAACTATTTATTCGATAAGCTGCAGTGAATCTACACATGGATTAAGTCTTATCCGTGAAGCTGTTTTACTCCTTGTTATGTCCTCGGGACTCTACTAGTGGCAGCACTCAAGTTGGTTTTGTTTCACATGTGAGGCAGCTTTCATTACGGAGGGGATAAGTTGAGGAAATGCAATATAGTGTGTGAATTGGTGCTTTTTTGACAAAATGAATGGGGAAAGTCTGGATCACATGTTGTTATGTTGTTCGATTGCTAGTGCAGTTTGGATTTTGGCTGTTTGGAATTTGTTGGGTTATGCCTAAACCTGTGGTGTTTGTCGTTCTACAAGATAGAACTAAGTGGGGAGCTCTGGGAAGCTTCACACACTGTATTTTTTGGTCTCTAAGGAGGGAACGGAACCTTAGTTGCACAAAGCGGGGGCGGGGTCGGGGGAGGGGGCGGGAGCGGGAACGGGGGTGGGGGAGCGTAAGCACCAAGAAGAATTTGATGTTGAGAGCGGCTTGAATAAATAAATGCGTAAAGAGTATTATCATTTGTTTAGTATAGTTTACATAGCCAGCAACAACAGACAAGGAGGCTTTTAAGGACTTGAAGGATGAGAGAAACAAGGAATTGAGTTGAAAAGGGCTTGATTTTCAGGTACTCTCTCACTTGTTCCATGCATCTCTATCCAGCTAACGGGATCGAGTTCCTATATTAGCTTGGGACGAGATCCCATGGAGTCTAACTTGGGATCGCAAAAGCGAGTTTCCGAGAGAGAAACGTGACCATATTAGGAGTTCCCTACAACTAAGAACGGAACAATAGGGTCTTTGCGGCGGTAGAGTTTTCGTTGGCGTAGTATCACTTAGTACTGAATTCCTTTTTTTTTTGAGGTCAGAGTCGAGTGTAAAGGTTTTCTGATAATTTAGGCTTCTTGGGAGTTGAGTCTTATATAGTTGGCTAATTGTATACCCTTTGTGTACATGGTTGCACACGATTAAAGTGTATGGTTCCCTCCTTTCCACGTACTCTTGCTTTTCTTGTAATAAATCTTTTAAGCTTTCCATGACATTAATGAGATTGCAAATCTGCTCCTTGCCATTTTGTGCTTAACAAATAGGGCCCTATGCATGTATCTTATATGCACTGATTTGCATTTATCTTGTGTTTACTATTTGTCGGGGTGATTATAATGTTTGAACATTCTTCAACAGGACTCTTGCTCTTAATGGAGGAGATCACCGCTGATAGTTCGTCAGAGTTCAGATCTTCCTACATGTTTCTTCATTCGCCATTTTCTTTACCTTTCAGAATTTAGAATACTCTCTGGAAGAAATTCTCTTGATTAGGTCTATATTTACACTACGTTGTCCCCGAACAACCGCCTCACTTCTTTGAAACATCTTTCCCTGAACCAGAATGACAAGTTTCTTCTGAGGGTATACCAAAAGAAATGCGAATAAATATATGAATTGGTAACTGATATTCTTATGAACTTTTTAGCCTTGATGATGCGCTTCTTTCGTCTTACAGTGTAGGTCTTACTTGTATCAGCTCTTGGTGCTGTATTTACCCGACTTGAACATGATGACAGTAGGGACTTTATTTTCTGTATTCCAGTCTCTGCACTGCAGGCCTTCCTTTCAGCCCGTGGGGCTCTGTCACCGTATCAACCCCAAACCACCAGCTATTGGAGATCTCATCCCAACTATGGTTGGTGTTCAAATAGTTAGCTGTGTTGGAGATGGTGAAAATCGTCAATCTTGGCTCCATTTGAACGGGAAGGTGGGCGTTCTAAGTTTGGTGATTGGAGCTTGCACCCGGGATGAACGATTGTACTCGGTTACACGTCTCCAGGTACCGGGAAACTGTCACCGTGTTTAGGGATTCTATGCAAGAGAATAGCTAGTAGTTGGTGGTGATGAGGATTGAGGTGGAAATGGCGTTGTGGTAGACAGTCACACAAGGGCTGAAAAATGAGAACCCTAAAGGTGAGGTCAAGACCACTATCCTGAATTTCATTTTCATAATCTGTTTGCTCTACTTCACTGGATAGGAAAACAAAGTTCGTCCTTCCGAATGCAAAGTTAGGTCTAAACATTAATATTCAATTTTCACCATAACGCACGCATGCATGCAAATGAGAAAGGAAGAAACACAAGATTGATGAGCAAACGATGAGGAAGGGTCATTCTTTGGGGAAAGAAATATTGCAATTTTGGAACTTTGATTTGAACTCTGGCTCCGGAATTGGGCTCTGATTAAGCTTGTGTTGTTGTGGAACAAAGATCGTAGGATAGGCGGTAAAAGAGGGCGAGGTGGGGCAGTTGACAATGGTGGTGTGAAACCCTAATTGTTGAGGTTGAAGATGGTGTGGGGGGTGGTTGAATAAGGTTTACAAGGCTCAGTTCTTTCACTCATTTTCGTCAAAAAAACATAAGAGAAGGTCCAAATTGTTAGGGTGTGGTAAGGGTACGCTTTAAATAGCAAGTTTAGGAAAAAAATATTTAAACTGCCACACGAGGTAAAGTACAGGTACTTGTGCAATTCTCCGTTAAAGCAAAATGGTAAACTTAAAAACTGATATGACCAACATGATAGAAGAAACTATTTGAACACTAGCAATAATACCTATTTTTTGGTTCAAATATTTTACTCCCCTTCGTACATCTTTTCACTATCGGGAACCTGACGCATTAAATTGTAACAAAATACCCCATTTTTAGAATCTTGATATGAAATCGACCACATAACGGACATGTTACCTAAAAAACATCCATATGTGCCATAGACGAGGTTTTATACAAACAAAATTCAAGCGACTAGGGGTTAGCATAAGTTATGTCACGATCAAACTTGGGTTGTGTTCGTTTCACAGTTTAAGATGTTTGTTCAATCTCGCTTCGTAAAACCATCACAAAGTTCGCACTTGGCTCGGTTCATACATTTAATTATACGAACCGAACTCGAGCCCTAGACTCATGTTCTTGTTTGTTAAGACACTCAGAAAATGCATAAATGTCAAATCTGAAAACTTCTCACTTAATGATGAAGAAGAACAAATCAACATCAAAATGACCGACAACTTCAGCTCGCGGGCCTTGCCCGATGGAACCACAGATGGGACAGAGAGTGAAGATCGAGTAGCCTTCGTTAGATTTTTGGATCATTATGAAGATTGGAACCACGTTCCAAAGAGGATGCTCCTTCAGCACCAAACGAGTCTTAGATTATTGTAACTTCCATTCATAACATTCCCTACCAAGCGGTCGCCTTTCAGTATATCGCTATTGATTCCCACATCCATAGCAAACGGTACCCAAAATCGATTGCTTCCACATGTTATCAAAAGGTGGAACCCATCACCGATTGTAACCAAGGCAATGACTTCTCCCAACTAGTTATGTACTTTTATGTGGACACTCTTCGGCCATGTTGTTCAAAGCCTCCGTAAACCTTGACCTAATATCGACCAAGGACATTTCGTAGCCGAACCCATTGCGCTGCCTATGATGCCTCATCTAGTTCCAAACTTCCGAATACTTTTCTAAGAAGAAATTTGCCTCTATAATAAAATGAGAAACTTCATTACCCTTTTTTTCGTACTATCCTTCGTATAATGAATTACTCACGTTATATCGTACCAGTCAACAAACATTTTATTATTGATCGTATCATGAATTATCTAAAAGCACAAACATAAATTCAACGAAGTGGGTAAATTGTAGACGCCCTTCGTATGCACAATCGAGAAGTTGAGAAAGATGGCAAATGCTAGATGTCCGAGACAAACACATGAAGATCTTCTATCATCTCACATCTCTTAAACCAGGCATCACGTATCCTAATTTGTTGTGGCACCTTGGACACTTCCTCCTTAAAAAAGGATTTAGTACTGATTGATATCCATACCAACTTTTAAACCCAAGGATCTTTGTTGATCTTTCATAGCTGCTGCCCTCCGGAAGTTATCACTAACAACAAACACCAGACCTTCTATAATACCCATGATTGCGTCTCATGAACGTTGCTCTCGGACCCAGATCACTCCTTCAGTTTCCCTTCCTTTTCACTTCAATCTCACCAAAAACTCCAAAATGGATGTCTTCTACACCCACCTAAACCCCAACTGCCTGGCTCCCCTTAAACCCAGAGCACCAGCTCCTTACATTCTTCGATGCCAGAAACAACAATCTAAAGCTACCGAATTTCGAACTGACCCTTGTCTCAATGATGAAGTCCTGTTCAACCCTTTTGGCCGTTTTCCAAGGCCAGCAAATCCACTGCCTCACCTTAAAATCCGGCCTTGACTCCAACATTTTTATTCAGAATAGTTTGATTAATCTATACGCCAAATGTGGGTTTGTTGACAATGCTAAGTTACTCTTTGATTCTTGTACTGTAATGGATTCTGTTTCTTGCAACACTATGATTTGTGGGTTTGTGAAATCGGGTCGGTTGGATGATGCATACCAACTGTTTGATAGAATGCCTGTCAGAGGTTGTGTCTGTTATACGACCATGATAATGGGTTTAGCCCAGAAAGGGTTTTGGATCGAAGCAATTAGGGTTTTTAAAGATATGAGGTCGGACGGTGTTATTGCAAACGAGGTCACAATGTCGAGTACGATATCCGCTTACTCGCGGTTTAGTGAAGTTATGAATGCTGGAATGCTTCATGGATTGGTTGTTAAGCTTGGGCTCGAAGTTTTTATTCTTGTTTTGACCAAATTGGTACGTATGTACTGCGTTTGTTCATGTTTGTTGGATGCGAGAGTTTTATTTGATGAGATGCCTGAACGGAATGTAGTTTCATGGAATGTGATGCTAAATGGGTACTCGAAAGCGGGATTGGTTGACTCGGCTAGATGTTTGTTTGAGAAGTTTCCTACAAGAGATGTGGTTTCTTGGTCTACAATGATTGATGGGTATGTGCAAGTAGGAAGGCTGAATGATGCTTTGACAATGTATCGTGCAATGCTTGGTACTGGTTTGGGTCCTAATGGCGTTATGATTGTGGATATAATTTCAGCGTGTGGGCAAGCAATAGCGCTGGCGGAGGGTCAGCAATTTCATTGTATAACTGTGAAGGAAGGGTTTGATTGTCATGACTTTATACAGGCAACAATCATCCACTTTTATGCAGCTTGCCAAAAAATTGAACTAGCTTGTTTGCAGTTTGAATTAGGAAGCAAAGACCATCTCGGGTGCTGGAATGCTCTTATTGGTGGACTTGTAAGAAACGGAATGATTGATCCAGCAAGACAATTATTCAATGAGATGCCTGAAAGAGATGTTTTTTCTTGGAGCTCTATGATTTCCGGTTATTCACAACATGAGCAGCCTGCTTTGGCTCTGGAACTCATTCACGAAATGGTGGCTCATGATGTCAAACCTACTGAGATTACAATGGTGAGCGTCTTGTCTGCCATTGTGACGTTGGGAACATTGAAAGAAGGAAAATGGGCTCATGCATTCATACATAATAACAAAATCCCTCTTAATGACAACTTAAACGCAGCTATCATTGACATGTATGCCAAATGTGGGAGCATCAACACTGCCTTGGAAGTGTTTCATCAGATCCGAGATAAGGCTGCCTCTGTTTCACCGTGGAATGCAATGATATGCGGTTTGGCCTTGCACGGACATGCAAAGTTGTCTCTTGAAGTATTCTGTGATTTACAGAGGCGTAACATGAAACTCGATTCTATCACGTTTATTGGAGTCTTGACTGCATGCTGCCACGCTGGGTTGGTGGAAGCAGGGGAGCAACATTTCAAGAGCATGAAGAGGTTATACAACGTAGATCCAAACATCAAGCATTTTGGTTGTATGGTGGATCTTTTAGGCAGAGCCGGGAGATTAGAAGAAGCGGAAGAGTTAATTAGGAGCATGCCTATGAAGGCAGATGTCGTAATATGGGGTACTTTGTTGGCGGCTAGTAGAACGCATGTCAATGTGGAAGTAGGAGAACGGGCTGCAGAGAGTTTGGCGAGGGCAGAACCATCTCATGGCCCTGGTAGAGTTCTTCTCTCCAACCTTTATGCAAATGCAGGAAGGTGGGAAGATGCATTATCTGTAAGGAGAGTAATGCAACAACAGAGACTGGCAAGGTCACCAGGATATAGTGCAATATGACAGGTTGATATGGTACTTTCCCCTATTGTTATTTTAACCAGATAAGTGTCCTACCAAAACCATCCAATATTTCCTTGCACAACTTTCATTTATATTTCGAATAATCCAATACTTACAAATAGTTTTGCAGATTGATTATTTCGAGCCAAGTTGGTGTTTTGGTGAATTTATCTTCATTTCTTGTGTGTGAGAAGCAATATATGAACCAAACTCGAACACATTTTCAAACTCGCGTTACTGAGCACGGCTGGATAAGCATGTTGCTAAATGAGAAATCAAGCTACCCGAACGTGGGTTCGTTTTTGAGGATTTCAGGGATAATAAAATTAAGCTTGCTCGACCATTTTCATACTCGATAAGTTTAGGGAACCTACACACGATTTAGAACTTAGCCGCTGCATAATCTACATGTAGTGGCTGCTCTATCCAAATTCCAAAGTTTAGCTGCTGCCTGACTTTTTCTTTTTATTTTTTTCCCTTTGGGGACATTGAAGCAGCACATACTTGTAGGCTAGTTGATATGGAAACTGGAAACTGTGACCTCACGTGGGCGTAGAAAAGATATTAGAAAGTCACTTACACAACTTTAGATGGAGCATTTAATCTACTGTGGGTTATTGTCAGAATGAACTCGCACAATAAAGGTCCATGAGCTAAAATTGGTAAAATAAAACTCAATGCAGAAACTACGGGTCTGTTTGACACAGCTTTTTTTTTCAGTGGTCAATTTTTAAAGAGCAGCTTAATTTTTTTTTTTTACAGAAAGAAGTGGGTGTTTGATAACTCTTTTTTTTTTGAGTTTTTTTTTTTGGGTGTTTGGTAACCCTTTTTATTTTGACTTTTCTTTTTGTGGTGGTTTGTGGTGGCAGTGGTGGGGCGTAGCGGTGGTCGACGGTGGTGGTGGCAGGCGGTTGTCGCTGCAGTCGCTGCCGGCGGTGGTGGCTGGCAGCGGTGGGGGCCGGAGGTAGCTGTCGGTGGTTGCTGTCTGGCTGCGGTGGGCGGTGGCTGCCGGAGGTTGCTGCCGGCGGTGGTGGCCGGAGTGGCCTCCGGCCAGCGGTGGTGGCTGCCGATGGTCGAAGGTGGCTGTGGTGGTGGCTGCCAAAGGTGGTTGCCGCCGGTCGGAGGTGGCTGTCTGGCGGCGGTGGTGGCCGGAGGTGGCCTCCGGCCAGCGGTGGTGGCTGCCGACGGTCGGAGGTGGTTGTCGGTGGCTGCCGGCGGTGGGTGCATTGTGGTGGAGGTCTCAAAAAAAAAATTTGAAGTGAAAAAAAGAGCTTTTTCCTCTTTTTTTTTTACTCTACAATTTAAAAAGTGGGTTTTTAAATTGGAAAAAAAAGAGTTACCAAACACCCCATTTTTTTCCAATTTTTAAAACTGAAAAAAAAAGAACAAAAAAAAACTCCGTCAAACGGCCCCTACAAAATTGACCTCAAGACCCCCAGCAGTTTCATACAGAAACTCTGGCACTACAAAAACTGAAGGAAAGGAAATTCCAGTATTGGTTTTGGTACTCCTGTGTACAAGTAAAGTCTGTACAACTACATCCTAACAATCACCAACCTGCAAAATTTTGGATAACGGCGAGGAAAACTTGAAAAGGAGAAAAAGGAAAAAAAAGAACTACATGTCACTTTCGATGATCAGTTCAGCAGCTGCACCCATCGTATTAACACCACCGCCACTCAGCAAAGCAAGAGCAAGCTCCTCCTCGTTCCATTGCCTCAACCCTTTACTCAGCCTCTTCAATACGTCGACATCCACCTCCATAACCCAAGTTGGTGTGCAACCTACCATCAGGCTTACAACCCCCGAGACATAAGCACGCCAAGTGGCTGGATCACAACCAAGTGATATTTTCCCATCGAGGGCACTTGCTAGAAATTCCATATGGTAACCAAGAATCTTTGGACGCCACTTTGACGCTGATGAGCATGAATCCACACCCCAAGCAAAAGCTCCACAAAGCACAGCAAAATATGCTAGTGCATACCCCCCGAGCATTGCAACCGATCCTGCTGAAGCCTCCTCCTGCTCAGACCTGTGAAGAGATATAAACCAAGAAGGCAGAGTTTCTTTTATCAGTGACTGAACCAACCCTAAGCCCCCAGATAACCACGCTAAAGAAGCCCCTAGAGAAGCAGCTAGTTTCACCCTCGTCATTGCTGTAGCAAGTGAAAGCTGCCCATATCTCGGTCCATTCTTGGCCTTCTTCAGCCTGTCCAACTTCTCTCTAGAAAGCCCACTGCACGCTATGTCTTTCACCGATTGCATCAATAACGAAACACTCTCCTCTCTCATGAACATAATATCTCTAATGGATCGGTATACACGAAGATAAAGAATCCCGGGGGCAACTGGGGAGATCTCACCGTCAAAGTGAGATTTAAATCCGTGGCCAAGAAGCGCTCCAACGCCACCATTGCTTGATATGGCGGTGGTGTTTAAGCCAAGAGTAGCAGTGTAGCAACTCTTGAGTAACTGGACCACTGTATCATTGTTATGAAGGAATACTGTTCGTGATGCAGAAAATACAAGGAAATCGCTCCAGCGCTTTGCCTTTTGGGTCCACAAGGAAGCAACAATCGGCATGCATGGCCATGGACAACCTGCTGCAAGGGATTCCAGTGCTGGCCCAGCTAGATTTAGAAAACGCTGTGAAGCTTTATCAAGTTTATAGGTAATAGTGAGGCTAACGAAGGCAGCCAAGGGCAGTGGAAGTGTCGCCGGAGAGCTTCCTCCTGCAAGAGAGGCCAAAGGCATTCAAATTTTGGAATGGAACAGTAGTATAAAAAGAATGTGAAAAAATGACATTTGTAACACCTACTACCAAGGTCCTCATTAACATTTTCCTAGCAGCAAGAAGCACTTTAGACAATGATTTAACAGAATATTTAGGCCTCTATTTATTACGCACTCAACTTATCATACAGAGTGGAAAGAGAGGTTGCCTTCTAAACTCCATACATAAATACATACGAGATATATGCATATTCTACGACTTATAAACCATTTAGAACATTATTGCAAAGGAGAGAAAACCTGAAATAAGGCTTGGAACATCAACACCAGTGGCAGCTAGGATTTTCTTGATTTGTTCCTCAACATTGGGCAGATTTGTGGCTGGACTGGGCCAGTCTGTTCCATTCATAAAAACTGGTTTCCAAACACCTCGAGTTACTTCAGCTGAGAAGTAACTTATAATGGTTGCCAAAGATGCAGGCAGAAAATCAACTAAATCTTTAAGCCCTGGGAGAAAAGGAAGTACAGTAAAGGTAAGCTAAAAGTAGTAAAGAACACATCTTTGATTCAAAGCACGGTGAATGTAAAACACTTTCTTAAAGATGGGTACCATTTTGACTCATGCTATGAAGCTTCTTAAGCCAACTAAAGCCAGTAGTTTGAGGATATTTACGGCAACACACCATACTAACCTGTACACAATTCACGAGGGGACAATCTTCCATGGGCACATGCTGTTAAAGCAGCATCAACCACAAAAGGAACAGCTTCAAGGATATCCCAAGCAGGTAATTTGGGTCTTAAAGAGGTATCCTCACTGCCAGCTCCAGAAAATGTACTACTTCCAGATGCTACAGAAGTCAAAGGCTGGCTTCCTCTGTTGATTTTTCTAAACATCATGTTAAGAAGGTCATTAACAATCTGATGAACAGGGGTACCATGGACAAGACCAGAGAGGGTTGAAACTATGCATGCTAGATGCTGCCGATACCATACTTTCAATTTTGGAAATGATTCCAAAAATATGGGACTTAGAGATGAAGAGCTTAAAACTGCTGCCAGTCGGTGACCCTTGTGAACCTTTGAAGAAGACAATAAATGAGAGTTCCGTACTAATAAAAGGTATTCTGGAGTTAGCCGTGATCCAACAGGGGGTACATCTCCCACGCCATGCTCAAGAGGTGGATGATTAAACCTCCATAGCTTTAGAAGAAGTGCAAATGCATTTGAAAACACAGCATAAGCAGATATCTCTTCTCCTGTTGTAACGGTCCAGGAGACATTCGGCACACATGAGCCAAACACCTCACAGATTGGCATCAAGGAACTGGCTAGTTCTGGAACCTGCCAAAAGCGAACAAAATCAGTTTTCATGCATTTTTTTATGGATATGAATTCATGATTTCCCACTCCTATGGAAATACCATTTCAAACTTCAACCTCGGTTAAATAAATACAAGGTCATATGGTGCTCTTATTTTTTGTAACAATCACATGCTTAAAAGCTAAACATGATCTTTCAAACATCCACTACATTTTCAAATTAAAAAATAGCACCATATGGCCTCAACTAGTCAAGGAAGCTATCATCTCAACTCTATGAAGCTCGGGTCTGAAAGACCGAAACATACCGCTCCATGTAGAGAGAAAATCTGAACACAGTCCACAGATGCTATTCCAACAAGGAGAACATTCAGCATTGGAGCATGACGAATCAGATGGCTGTCACTCTTAGAACAATCAGCGGGAGCTGGCGGTGACAATAATCTAGTAATGAAATAGACAGTGTGTTCCTGCCAACATTATGGAGTCAACAAAGTTAGAACAATTGGGTCGTTCTGACAGCAAAAGGGGGCTGCAAAATATATATAGATGAAGAAGTCATTCAGCTGGTCGTAATTGAATTGATGAAGGCATGGAAGTACATTGCATGGTGCAGCATGGTGTTCATAAGGTAATAAAATATTTAAATGTAACTAACATGAAGGTCTAGCTATTACCTGTATATTCCATCCCCGAGTTAATGAGGCACCGCAAAGGATTGTAGCGGCAGCAATCCTTTCATCATCTGATCCTTCCATTGCAATCTCAAAGATTTTTTCGAGCTCTGCTAAGCTTCCATCAAATCCATGAGCTCAAATTCAGTTGCTTTACCGTTGGCTAAATCAATAAAAAAGAGCATCTCATATACCTGGCTTCAGGAAAGAAAAGGGTGTAACTGAAGACCAGGCCACACTGAAGGAACATCAAATGGAGTCTAGTGGGTGTAGGCAACTTGACCCGTGTACGTTGTACAGTAAAATCCACTGTGGTTTGTTCAAATCAAGTACATGCGTCATTAAAAATAAATATATGTTTCAAATATTGGAGTTCTCATCCACCTTATGACAACTTTGTTCTATATCTGATCCGTGATTAAATACTTATCTAACTTATTAGGGCTCCATGTAGCATTGTGGGATTAAGGAGTTGGTTCAGTGAACAAATTCTGTTGACTCTTAAAACCACTATACCATTTCAAAAAATATCTTATTCTGAAACTTTATTAATGAGACATCATAGCTGCACTTAACTTCCAAGTGAACCTGCCATTATTTGTAGATGTAGGTTCCAATCTAGAGTAGAAATAAACCCTCCTGGGAGACGCATAGGCACTTTGGTTTATATAAGTTCTAACACCCAAGTCATTAACCAGATCACTTAATAAGCAAAATCTTTAAGGGGGAGGAGAGCAGCATACATACCTTGAAGCAGGAGCTGATACTAAAGAATTTAACATCAATGGAGTAAGTGGGGCCCCCTTCACGAATGATGACCAACCCGGCACTTGAGCAGCTATGTTATGATGTAGTTTATTCAAGTGTCCATTGACATAACCTGGCCAGAAATATGCGGATGTGTCCAGTAGATTTCTGGCAATACAAGCCTCAACTATCAAATGGTGCAAGTTTCCAGCTGCAATAAGGATGAACTGATCAAGACTAGACAGCCTTCTCAATACAGACAGATAGGACAGATGAGGTTCACACCATTAGAATCAAGTATTGCTGTCGCAAATAGTTAACTTCATTTCATAAAAGTGTTCTGCATCTTGGGAATCATAATGACGTACACTTGTGCTTATGGGTAATGAAGTGAAGAGTTATGATTGGGGATATATGATTTGTGAATCGTGTGAGTTCGTGACACAATGAACTCTTAGCAAATTCTAACCAGTAACTAGACATTGACACAGTTTTTTGTCCGTTCTTGTAAAACTGGCATAGCCAAAGAAGATGTTAGAACATTTTCCTAGTAATGTCCAAACCCTACCAAAGAGGAAAAATAACTCGGGAGATGGGAAACCGATCTTGGAACTGAGCACACTGGCTCGGGTCAACTCAGGAAAATCGGACTATCGTGAGTTCTGGAGGGACTGGAACAGTTCAACCTGTCCAGTGTTGATCCTATGAGCAGACTACTTTAACAGTTACGTAAATTCTCTGATTATAGGGCTTAAAAGAGAGAATTTTTTGATGAAAATCATGGTTTCTCGCCAAGGGTAATGCACATTTGTTGGACATCAGTAGGAAACGCCTATTACAATCCAAAATGATGACCTAAGGTTTTGCAACGACGTGATGCGTCATGGAGACTCGAGCAGTTTTATTTCAATAAACTAGGATGCAATGCAATAGATGACCACCAAAGAAGAACCAGTAACAGAAGAACAGTACGAGACGGAAATGGTCTTTTATTAAGGGTTACGGTTTATGTTACAAGGACTCAGTACGAGTGTCCAAATTGGATACGTGTCCAAGTGTCGGACTCGTCAAACACGGGGACACGGCAAAATAGTTCTGTTTATTACTATTTTTTAGTTACTCCTTAGGTAGCATGGTGTTTTCTGTGACGCACATTCTTTTAATCGAAATGTTATCTCACATGAAAGCAATAACGAATTAAAAGAAGCACTTTAAGATAGTGTCATTAGTGGCATATCCTATGAGATGTCTCGGACACATATCTCATACCCATGTCCAAGTGTCAAGTGTCCGACACGGGTACTTCACGCAGTTTGAAGAGTCCATGTAACATAGCGGGGGCAATCAAGAAGGCAAAGAAGAATGCTATCCTCGCAACGGTTAATCAATTTCCACATGCAAAAGAAAAGAAACTTTTCCACATTCCTCAATAATTCAATAAATTGAACTTGGGGTGAACCAATATTTAGGCTACTAAATAGTCCCTAATTCTTCTGAGTTCTGACTGATACTATTGTCATCTCTTGAAATGCAATTTGACATAAAGATTAAACTTGCAATCATTTTGGATAAGGCTAGATATGATTGACCGTCAACATAAATACATACTTAAAATATGACATCCGCTTTCCCCAGTAAGCACATTCCACATTGCAGAAGTACCTCACAGACATTGCTCACGTCGAATACATGATAACAACCCTCTCCATGAGCAAGAAAAATATGGTGAAATTGAAACAAATAGATAATGATGGCCTTCCACATATACGATTCAGGGCATGGAAGACCTATGCAGCTACCATATTTGCATGTTTAGACCACAAGTGCTACAGGCTACTACGACTGGCTATGAACTCCCCAACAGAAAATCTTATGAAACACAAGATTTACTAGCCAGGACTGTTACTTACAGCAGTTGATGGGCATGTCTTTCATGCTGATGCACTCAAAGTACGCGCTACCAATATTCATGCCTGATGTAAACATCATTGCTTTTGCAGCAGCCTGATTGGCTGCAGAAATAACTGACTGCGGTGGAGGCAGTAAGCTCTGATAGTCACCCAAACTCTGTAAGCTAGAGACTAGATCCCTACGACGATTTCCAGGAACATGTTCTTTGAATTGATTTCCACTGATGCATTCTGTCTCTTCAGTTCGTGCACTTTCATTTTCCTCAACAAGATTGGCAACAACAAGAGTTGTGACAGATAATAACATGCATAAGCGAGTGTCCAGGCGAGGCACAGGGCCCTCAATGGGATCCCTTTCCTGATAGATTAATTAAATAAAAAATAGAAGTAGTTATGTTTCCATAGATAGAAAGGGTATATAAGATAGACCAGGACCTAACTACGATGCTCTCCATAATCAACAACAGTTCTGTACTGCATCAAACTAAAAATGGGATTGAGGCCCCGAACAAGGGCATTAGATTGAGGAGCCTTGCTTAAAAGCTCCAGAATCTCATATATGACCCAAAGGCCAAAAGTGATGGAAAAAAATCAGAGTGAGTTTAAAAGTGGAAAATTCCAACCCTTTGAATTAGACGTAGAGCCGACATCCAAAGACCTAAAAAGCTGTCATGCCAAGTGCTGCTATTTAATGCTTGAAGGGCCTTTACTAAACCTGTTCAAAGGAACGCACAAGTTCTTAGATACTGGTTGAACTAAATATTACCATTGTCTTTGATTGGTCTTTTTATAATGGCCAATTACAACAGAAACTAGCTTTACCTGTGATAGTTTCAATGGCACTTGTTGCAGTAACCTGTGTACCATCCATTGCATCCTCCAGCATTAGATCAAGAGGAAGCCAAAGAGCAGAACGACTAGCCCCATGACACATACCAGCAAAAGAAGCCAGAGACCCAGCTGGCATCCCAGCGTGAAATTCTTGTAGGTAACTCGTGCATTTTTGTGAAATCCATTTTTGAGGATCTGATATCAACTGAAGGAGAGCCTCCGGTGTCGTAACTTTTGAATTCCTCAATGCTGATGATTCCACTACAAGCAGCTCTATCCGTTGGACAAAACTTTTCCAATGAGTGGGCCTGAAGAAGTAGCAACAAAGTTATGAGCAAAAAATTACATCAAACTGAAGTCCAAGGAGATGGAGACATGATCCTATCATCTAAAGGTCTCATCAGCCTAAGAGTCGAAATGTAGCCATCCTGATAATGTGGAATGGCAGTCAAGACATTTTTATGCATGAGTTTCAATGATATAATTACATTCAATCCTAGATGCAAACATAGCGAACTAAAGAAGATTTGGTTATGTACTGCATGCAAGTTCAATCTATTTAATTTGGTTCCACTTTAGGCACAATTAAAACAACAGAATGCCTTCTGCCCTTCATTTTCCACCCTTTGGCAAGTCACAAAACAAAATTAACACATATATAGTGAAAAGCAATTTTGGAGGAATGAAGTCCTGACATGTTTCGGCAGGCCAAGTAAAAAATCCTGGAAGTTACTTTGTTTTGTAGAAATTGCCCAATTAACTCTATGGCCATCGTAGTGTTCATACTCTGCAGTCTTTCTTGATTCTTCTCACAGCAGCAATCTTGACCATCTATTTCCATATCTTGGGGTTCAGATGCCCATACAGATTTCTTGTCTGGGATAATTTCCAGCAACCCTTCATCATCTAATGATGCATCCAGTAACTGCCAAACAATTGATAAGATATACTCAACAACCAAGATACCAGGTTCAGTGGCTTGGAGTCCAAATATCTGAGAAAGATTTAGAACACTGTCTATTGAGTTCATGATCCTGCAAAACAAATGACAATTCATTAATGACGCATACAAGAGATATGTTTCCCGTTCTGACTGATTCGTGTGACAGGAAAGAGAAAACCAAGAACTTACATTTGATAATTTGGCTGATTGGTATGGCACTTAAGGGTAAAAGCATGTCTCTTAAGGAGCTCCATATAAATCCTAAATGCAGCTGGTCTGG
Source organism: Escallonia herrerae (assembly GCA_033070095.1). NCBI lineage: Eukaryota > Viridiplantae > Streptophyta > Magnoliopsida > Escalloniales > Escalloniaceae > Escallonia > Escallonia herrerae. The sequence goes on from JAVXUP010000850.1 coordinate 280,336, forward strand.
AACGTCGATTTGGTATCACCCTGTAAAAAATGAACAGTGCGATAAATGTACTGCAAACTAAACTGATAACTTGAAACACTAGATGAAATTCATAAGTAGAGAGATTGTGTAAGACAATTAAAGTGCACCGCAATGCCTCAAAAGGCTCGTCTTGCTATAAAAAGAAAAGGTCAGAGTTTATATTCAAATAAACCTTCTCTTGAAAGAAAGACAGTTAAATCACAATCAGCATCAGATTATTTGTGTGCACATCTCATTCTTTTCTAATATTTACATGTTATTGTATTGCATTTCAGTTGATATTCTGAGGATAGTCCCTCATATTCCAGTCAAGCTGTATAAATCCCATCTCAATTCCTTGAATGAAGATAAAACCAATAATGACTATGTCTTGCTTTCCAAAAATTTACACCAACCCCTATCCACTGAACTTAAGTACAAAATTCTCCAATCTAAGAACCAAAAAATCAAATAGATGCTCTAAATGTAGCCAGCCTCTTCCAATTCCATCACCCCCTCCAATCCATTTGGGACCCATCACTCAAAGTGGACACTGGATCAAGTGTAGGTAAATCAAACCCATCACACCTGTAACAAAACCCACCCATAACACCAGCTTCTGATCACCAGAAACCCATATATGCATAAAAACTGCAAAAGACATGAAACAGGTTTTCAACCAAAATAGAATGCTCAACTGCATTTAGCACTAGACACAAAACACAACCTTTATGATATAGAAACAGAGGAGACAAACAGGGTACTTAACAGCATTAGACACAGAACAAAACCCAATTGTAATTAGAACAACAGCATGGTTTCAATAAACAAATAAAACAGCCGCGGGGGGGGGGGGGAAAAAAGGCACCTTGTGGAAAGAAGAGCAAGAACAAGCATTGGGGGGATGATCCTGAGCATTAAGGCCTTCTGCAGAAACTTCCATGCTATGGGTATGTTGTTGTCCCAACAAATGTGTGACACCAAGAGTTGGCTAGCTCAGATGAAGGCAAAACTACCCCAGCAGAGTTCAATTTGGAAGATATCTGAATTGCCCACAGCAAAGGGTCAGTACCCTTGTTTTGTGCTACCTTTGTCAGCTCCAAGACACTATCCCATATATCACACCTCAAAGACACTGCCATTACTGGGTCATCTGAGTTTAGTATGTGTTTGTGTGTGCGTGTAACAGAAAGAGCATATATTAGTTGATGGCAAGAGCTGGGAGGTTTTAATTGGCAAGTGGGGGTTTCTGTACTTCTGCAAAATGCTATTGATTTGTATTTGGAAATTTGAAAGTCAAACCTCAATGAGGGGACAAGACCGAAAAGGAAAATTTGAATGAGGAGCAAACGTGGGATTAGATTATTTATTTGGGGTGTAGGTTATTATAGAAACGTGTTACTTTATAATTTGTGTTAACTTTCGTGTTTGAACCTAGACAACAATCATCAATAAATGACTCTGCTAATCTACAAGTACTTATTATTTTTATCTCATTGCCAACATAGTTCTATTAGACTGAAAGCTTAGATGTTCTACATCGATGCAATTTTATAATAATCATCTTGTGAGAATGGTGATTAGAGAGCTAAAGTTGGTCCTAAATTTCTATAATTCATGTATTATCCCAAGCGCATTTTGCAGTTGTAAGTTCAAACAATTATTTAGGACAGTTCTAAATGAGGTTTAGAAAGTTGCTTGATTAACTTAACTTAAATCCATGCTAGGATTGGGCCTATTAGCTTACCTGGACTTCTCGTCCTCGCAAATGACTAGAGCTCCAACTAGGGAGTGGGAACGTATTTTTCACTTCGTAGGGTTCAGTTTGGTTTTTCATAAGCAATAACTAATTTGGATTGTCCTTCTCGTGAATGACTGGGGCTCCAACCAGAAGAACGTGGCATGTATTGTTATCTTGGTAGGTTTTAATTCTGATTTTTATTAGTTTAGTCTTTGATCTTTCATAGCCTGAACTCTCACATTTACAAATATATCTTTTTTATTTTCCTTCCAATCAATTTGTCATTTTGGCAACAATGCAAATGTTTCCCTACATGGGTCTAAGGTTGTACTATAACATAGTAGGATACCAAATTTTGTGCACCAACTCTCATTGCATTGAGTTATCTCTTTTAAAAAATTATATTATATATTAAACTATATAAAGTGGTTAAGGGTAGGTAAGGACGATGACAGGTTGAAATTCCCATCAGAGTTGGTCTCAGAGGTGATGATGCTTTAGGTATGGATAGCCAACTCTACTGCCCCAACTTTTCTAGATGAAGGCATGTTGGCTGTATGGCAAGCTTTATTCTCATTCTTTATGATTTATATTTCATTTTTTTGCTTGTACATAGGATGATGAAATCTTGGTAGGTAAGCACTAGTAACTACTCATGGCTTACAAGTCATGTGACAATGATATGATGGGGCCATCTTTATCCTGATTCTGAACTTGCATGTATGACTATCCTTGAGGTGCAGGTATTTATATCAAAATGGGAATATCTTTGGTTAAAGTAGAGTCTTTGAAATGCAGGTATTTGTGTCCAAATGTGAATAATTTTTATTAAGATAGAGGACAGGCCAAAGCAAATCGTACTCTTATCGAAAACACGACATGCTTGAAGTTCATAATTATCCTGTCATAAGAGCTGTTATCTCATAATTTTGCAATATTACTATCGAAAAAGTTACAACAACTGTTTAATTGATTGGTGCACTTGTGGAATTATGTAGTCACAATTTCGTTGAATGACAATCCCTACTTGCAGTCGTGACCCTTATCACCATTTCTTATCAAAGAAGATGAGTAGCAACTGGTTGAAAAGTTGCTCTATTGTGACCTATGAACAGAAGTTGACAATAGCAAGAGTCTCGACGTTTTTTTTTTCAAGTTTCACTAGCTTGTGACATGGAGGCGAACTTGTTTGCTCATATGAATGTAAGGCCACTAACAAAAATGTCAAACATCAGCCTTTCTATAAAACAGACTAACATGACCAATAGATATCAGGAAGGAGGAAAAGCGTTTTCAATCTTATTGAAGTAAATATATGGTCTCTCCTCCCTATATTATCCACACATGCAATCTTAATCAAAGTACTGCCTCAACTATTGAGCTAGGTGAAACAGGTTATTCATCTACAAGCTCTACGAGCCATGTATCATGCCTTCTCAATAAGAAGGTTCAAGTCTATTAGTAACTTATGAGATATCAAATGCTACTCTAGGTTCACCAACTAAAACTATGAAAGGGAAAACCTAAAGGGACATAATGACAACTAATTATGATGGGAGAGTGATTCTCACCAAATGGGGACCTTGAGGTGCCTTTCTAGATTGTGCTGTTCCACCTTAAGCTAAAACGGCCTTTGCAAGCAAACTTTAACTGGAAAAAGTTTTTACTTGACTAATTTAGATCCAACAAATAGCCCTAGCTCATGAACCAACCCACGCACTAAGTCCCATCTTCTAATGGTCAATTTTGTTATCACTTTTCCTTCCACTTTCAATACTTACAAATTAAGAATATGTAGCTATTTTGATCATTTTAGGTTAGCTCTAATGCCTATCTATCTATACAAGTTTTGTTAAAGCAACGTATAGCTTTACGAGCAGGTAGTATAACCATCTCAAAAGTAAACACTACTCTGATTGTTTTAAGCTTCTTTTTAAGTAGACTCGAAAGTGAAAATAGAGTTGATGGATAAACAAGGCCGCAGAATGAAACACCCGCAAAAACTAATTTAAAGGGAGGATGAGATTTTGGAGTATGACAACCCAGTGTATTATCTTAAATGGAGGATGAGATTTTGCTGTTTGATTTCTGATAAAAACAAAGGAAGAAACAACATGGGCAAGGGTCACAAGCTTTGGACAACTTCACCAACTCTCCTGAATAAACCACCGCGAGAAAGTTACACCTCTGTACTGCATTGCTCAAATCATACTCCAGAAGGGTTAGATACATAATAGTATATTCTAAACCAAAAAGCAAGGAACATAGAGAATCTAATGCTGCCATTGCATCTATTGCTGATTATGAATCTTAACCACTAACACTAAACATATGATTTCTTGGTTAGAAACCAATAGAGCCTAAAAACTGTTGTCTGAAGAATAGATGGTACTAACAACCGCTTTTCGAGTAAAAGGACTGCAGTTTCACATGTATCAGCACTTTCTAACACCCTCTTTCCTGCTGCCAAACATATCAGAAAACATCCATACTGAACTATAAGTAAGAATCTTATGCATCATCACCTGAGGCCTCTGAAATTCAAGGAAACAGAATTTGTAGCTGAAAGTGGGTATGAACTAATAGAGAAAAGAATTCTGACATGAATAAAAGCAACACAAGGGAACAAGATGGCCGTAGTAATCTCTACTACTCGTTTCAATAACATAATCACGATGGCAAGTTAGAAGTCATGGGTACATACGAAAGAATGGACATAATTTCACGTCGGCCACATATATATAACATAATTAAAGCATAAAACTATCAAAATGTTGTTTCTTTCTTGGAGTGAAACTCAACACAAAGAACTAGTATGCCTCAGCTTTGAGTGCATATAACGTTTCCTATAAACAGATGTGACCAAAAAAATCACAAAAATAGGATGCCTTAGTCAGCATCACTTAGATACTCTGCCGTAAACAAAACAACTTTACAGTCTAGAAGTCCTCATCCAATTTGAAGACGAAATTTTTGGTGCCATCTTGTAGGCTTGACATAACAGATGCCTTCTGATAATCACCTACCCTTCTCTCAAAAAAGTTGGCTTTTCCTCTGCTCAATCAAGGAAAAAAATATAATTATCAGAAGTTTATATTTAAGAGTTCATTTCAAATGACTTCAATTCTAAGACCGAAATTGCCATTAAGATAACAAACAATAATAATAATAATAATAAAGCATGGTAATCATGTCAGCAAAACTTTTGGGTCATACATGAACAAGTACAATCATGACAAGCTCCTCGGTGAAAGAGATTATAGACTCCTTTTGGCAGGCGGGGTTCACTGAGCAGAACTGAAATGACCACGTGCCCACCGTAGAAGGCTATATTTGGCTTGAGAAATATTGTCACGACAAAAAGTATGGATCTCATGAGCCAACAATGTAGTTTTACACTGGTAGTAGGTTATAATTAATAGGTCCTATGCATCACTTAACAGCATGAGATTGGAGTAAAAGACTCGCATATAAGCACTAGAGTTCCTATGAAATGTAAAGCATATGGGTTTTCATGTATTAAATGCTCCACTATTGAACATCTGATTGATGAAGTTTAATGTAAATTACTTGAGTCTGACACTTGCTTCAAAATGATTAATGCCCGGTTCCAACAATACTTACTGTAATGAGATGAACTCCATCCAATCAAATGGATTATCAACATTATACTTCCGCTGTTACCCTAAGGAAACCTGGAAGAGCAAAAAGCATAGAATTGTCAGCTTTTAACAACCAAAAGGATCCCATTGGAAAGAAAGGCCAAATAAGATGATCATACCAACAGACGGTCAGCAACAAACTTGATATATTGGCTCATGAGAGTTGAATTCATGCCAATCAATGCACATGGGAGGGCCTCGCAGACAAACTGGGTCTCTATTTCAACGGCTTCATGCACAATGTGATCTACTTTTTGCCACTGCAGTTGTCTCCGTAGAAAACTGTTGATATAAAAAATTATAAGTTCTGATCAGTCTCGTACCCTTAGGAACAACCCAACCCAACCCCTCCCCCCACCCCACCCCCCACCCCCGGTGCAAGCCACCCCCAACATACCCCCATCCCCCAAACTCCCTGGCTCCTCTTATATTTGGATGAGAATTAATTTCTAATCAATGTAGTATTTGATAAGTAGCAGCATCCTAGCTAGAACAAGTTTTCCATTTCCAGCCAAAGCCTATAACAGTCAATTTGGATGAAATGGAAGAGTGACCTGTAAAGAAGGCAGGCAAAGTCACAGTGGAGACCCTCGTCTCTAGAAATAAGCTCATTTGAGAATGTCAAGCCAGGCATCAATCCCCTCTTCTTAAGCCAAAAAATTGCACAAAAGCTGGAAGAAAAGGGAGATTATGAATATGTGAACCCTTAGTAAACAAGACCTATATGCATGACACAAAAATAAAGCACAAAAAAGACCAAACAAGAGAAGGATACCTTCCTGAGAAAAAAATGCCTTCAACACATGCAAAGGCAAGAAGTCTTTCGGCAAATGAGGTGGAGCTGCATGGAAATTTAGCGAAATGAGGAGTCAGCTTCCTTCTATTTGTCCTAGATTTTGATTAGAACAACTGCTTAAACTAATGCAACAAGAAAAGGTCAAAAAATCGGCATGTATTCTTGCTGTCGTATACCACCAATAGAATTCTATTTTTCTCCATACAAGTCAGTTAAAATATTTTTAACCATACGGATGGACAGAGCCAGAAATATAGAAGACACTACCAAGTTTCATGTCACCTGAGCACAAAAGCAAATCTGAGCCATTAGAGAATGTACTGAACTTTCCGTGTTTATAAGAGGGAGCTACACTTTACCTAAGGACATGAAAATTGGCGTGGCCTCTTATTTCCTCAAATTCTTTCCATCCGTAGGGTTGAAAATCTTTGTGTAGGACCGAATCATTAACAAATAGGAACTCCATGGACAGAGTTAATTTCACAATCTAAAGGATCCGGATCCACAAAAAAGGCAATCGGTTTGTAAAAATCGTTAACTGGCATGAAGAATAGAGCTCCGAATTTCATAAATTCAACATACAAGAAAGAGCAAAAGAAGCAAAAGTAGAAGATTAAAGTCAATTTTTAAGCTTTACACAAGTTCATACTCCCACTCACACATGCTTAGTCTACGAAGCGGTACCAACAGACACCCCAAAATTAACCCAAGGACAACCTGCCCCAATGAGGATAGGTGCACATCATGGAAAAGAGTGGCATAGTGCATGAGGCTATCAACATTACAAGTTCTCAGGACTCTTTGATGTATGCAGCCTACCATCACAGGGTGGATAGGCTTTTTTGCTTTCAACCCTCCGAAGCCGTAATGCAGCAACATTAGCATTGTGCTAAGACTCGCATATTGGCAAAATAAATGTTAGTCACAAAGGAACAGAAAGTTAAGCATGTGTTGAGTGTTTTGTCAAGCACTCTGAAAATGAATTCACTTGGGCTATCTTTCGACACAACTTATGTATATCTGCGGAAAAGTGCAAAATAAAGATATTTCAGTACCTTTTAATCCAATGCAAAGCCCATTCAGCCTTTTGAGCAACACAAGGAACGTTTTCTATCGCATTGAATAATCTATGCTTCTCCTTTGAATCCTTGATGAATGTTTCCAAAAGCAAACTGTACATTTCTACAAAATTGAAGGTAGAAATAATCTGCAGTCAGGTACCCTGAATGTGCTCGTTATATTAATTACCACAGGCATGACTTGCAAAGCTCTACCCGAATGTACATTCTCCATTGCAATTTGAAATCCATAAAATGCCCGAGCCTACACAGAATAAGGGTTTAAATTTACCAAATTCAAAGAAGGTAACATGATGTCACCGCCAAAACTCTTTAATGATTAATCAAATTAAATTTAAGAAGATGAAGTCGTTGATCGCAATAATATCTAGAGACATCTATACAAACCAACTGAAAATAAGGCGTTGTCACACATCCACCGTGTATGGCAATCTTATCTTTTTGAGCACCCAATTTTCTTCTCTATTTTCTAATAGGTCAATTACACTTGGCACCATTGAGGATTGGAGTTATTGCACACAACTACAGCTAACTTTAAAACTTATACTCCGCACATTGTGGTTTGTCATTATCTTACACCAAGCCCTCACCCGTTATGGAACTGTTACATAATTTAGAGGGAAGTGACAAAGCCCTCTTTTGTTACATAACCTACGAAAGTTGACTTAAAAGCATTTTTTCAATAAACAAATTAAAAAGAACAACTGAAAGAGTCAGGCTCGATTATGATCGGGGTCTCTACATCTTTGAAATTGGTATTAACATGTGATAGTGCCCCCAACCCAACACCTCCTCCAACCACTGCCACGATCAAACATCAACAGCCATATCCCCTCATGGTCAGCTCATTTCTGGTGGTAAGTTGTCACCGGAAAGAGAAGACAAAAACTACCCAATGAAACATGACTGAACAAATTTGATCAATAAAGTAATTGATAAACTAAACCAACCATCGCCACCACCATACATCACCAACCTCATCCCCCTCTTCTGAAACTTCCCAGATATTACAAGAAGCTGCTACACATGAAATTCACATATAGCATAATATAATACAGACCCATGTATGTTTTGGGGTTTACATACTCAAAATTAGTATAATCAAAGAAAACGAAAAGAACCGAAAACCCTAATTCTCATCCCATCCTTAATCCCAACCCGGAGTCTAAAAATCGCTGCCGCCTCAAAAGAACCGTCAAACCAATCAAAACCCCAGCAACTCAAAAAAAATTCCCTGCGAAGTAAAGATTGTCGGATGCTTTTGAAATGGGCGGTAGGGCTGTGACTTTTTTTTTTATTATTTTTTATCTGCATTTTTGGGTTTTTGGTTAAAGCTTGATTATTGCACTTTATATATGTGTGCATAATTTTGTACATTTGGTCGATAACGATGTAATAGGTCAAAGAGGAGCTTGTGGCTTGATTTGTCGTTTCAGCTGTGGAATCAGAGGATCTGTAATTCTGTACTGTAGATGGTTGTGGTTGAGATTGCAAGGACAGATATATTTGGTTTTGGATGTGTATTTATTGTAGGGGTATTACAGTCAATTCCCAATAAGCAATGAATACTGTCAGCTAAAGTGTGCGGAGTGTAATTCTCAAAGTTAGCTGTACGCGTGTAATAATCCAAAACCTCAGTAATGCCTAGTGTAATTGATCCTTTCTAATAATTATACGAGAAACAAATACATGCTATTTACGTAAGCAATTTAGAGCAGGTACGTACTGACACATCTTTCTTATATTATGTGAATCTACTGGTAACCCTACTCCTACATTGAACTTCCAGCTCCATCAACTCACCCTTTATGGTGAACCTACAGATGTAATAAGTACTAGCATCACCAAGTACAACAGATCATAAATGCAGATTTTCCAATCTGCTAAATAGATCAGAATTGGCCAAATGTCATCAGCCGGGGAGCTTTTCTACTAGCATATAAATTTCTTTAATCTCTCTTCTCCATATAAACTTTGGTAATTAGGCACCAAGGTACTTTTCATCAGCCATAAGTGAAGTAGGTTCCAAGATGTTTTTAGCCCCTGCCTTTCTTTCCTTTGCAGAACTTTCGTTCAAACGTTTATGCAGATTTCAACAGTATGATGCTTCTGAAGGGGAATGCAAAAAATATAGTCGAAGAAAAACATTGCTGTCTTATATCAAATCTACATTACCAGCCGCAGGTAAAAAATATCATTTCAAAATATAAGTGAAGGGCACGCCACCACAGCTCACCCTTCTATACAGACCACACTAAATTTCTATACATTCTTCTCTTCTATTTTCCTAGTGATATAAAATGCCATCCCTTTAAAACTCACTCCATGTCACTGCCCCAGATGAACGTCAGATATGCATTTGTCAGCTGTCGAAATACTGAACATTAAAGTTAACTTATTTACTTTCCATATTCAACTCGCAGTCCTAGTTGCATTCAAATTCAAGAATCACTTTCCAAATAGAGCGGCCCTAGCGCACAGGGCTCCCGAAATGCAGGGTCTGGGGAGGGTCGATGACTTTTTGACAGACTGTTTGTGTTTCAACCTGTGTCTCCAGGTCATGATGGTGAACAGTTATTTCTCCAAACTATTGAAACATTGTTTCTACTCTGTTAATACCTCTTGTTGAATCAAATTACGATGAACCCATGCATCGAAAGACACTGAAACAGCTAATGGATTTGCATGCATACTTACAGGACAAAAGGTGCTGCCTTGGCAATTATTTTTCCGAATGACGTCTAATAAAGAAAGCCAACTATTATGTTAAAGGGGTATATTTCTCCAAAAGCAACTACTTTTAGCCATGAACCTCATAAAATAATAAGAGCTAATTATGTACTGACACAGGAACCCGCCATAGAGGTGAGCTAAACCAATCAAAATGAAAATAAACATATTCCAAACGCTGAAAACATTATTCATGCACCATTGTCGAGGATTATAACTGATTTACCTCTGGAACTTGAACATCATTTAGAAATCTTGCGGCCAGATTTTCCAACACGATACCATCCGATGCAGCAAAAAAGGCTAAGATATGGCTTATGGAGTGTTTCTCAGATTCAGACAGTGTCTCCCACTGCTGCACATCCAGAGATAGATCTACTTCCTCAGCTGAAGTCCAACAAAAGAAAAAGTAGTATTAGAACAAATTGACAAAAAATGGAGAAACCAAATGTATGAGAAAAGAAAATAACATAGTTTATACTTATCAAAAAAGGGAAAAAGAAAAACATATAGTGTTAAAAAGCCAACATAATTAATCAAATAGTAAATTAAAAAAGGAAGATTTACATATAAGACGTCTCCAAGCGAAAAGTAAGGGCACATTTACTACCACCCTTTGCTTATTGATCACGAATAGCTATCACAAAAACAGAAATTTTTTATGATACTGATACTGTTACATGACGTTAACAATGGAACCCAATTACCATCACCATCTCTGCAACTACCACCAACATCCACTACTGACCCTCGATTGTAAAAATAGAGTCATATTTAGTATACCACTGCAATCATTACCTCCACCATCCAAAACTCTCAGGTCCACTCTAGTTACCTCTTCTTGCCACCCTTAAATGCTTTGCTAAGTAAAGTACCATTCAATATAATAGAAGAAATGTTGGTTTTGGATGCAGATGGTTGGGCCAGTTCATTTCCAGATAAAGCGGGCTGAATCTCTATGCCCAAATCTTAAGTGGCCAAAATGGAGCATTTAACTTATTGACTAAAACGCCACCAAAGCACCCAATGCCTTAAATTAAATTGTAACTACCCATGATGGCACTACATACCTTGGTTCCAAACAGGCCAATGCCAACATCCTGGTACCAGGGCCTCTAGAGACATAGGTCATGAAGTTTAAGGAATTAAACAATGCTGTCTCTAACTCACCTCAACATTGGCACGAGCTAGATTGACCACTAGAATGAAAATCTTCTGCAGAAGTAATCCCCCAATCTCCCAAAGGCATGAATCCATCCTTTTACTAACTTTCAAGGAATAGTTGGCAAAGGAACTTCTTTTCTTTGGGCTGTGCAGAAAAATCCCTGCTACAGTTCAGCGGCTATAAAGGAAGCTGGAAGTCATCCACTGACACCCTACATAACAACTTGAAAAACCTTGGCGCACTATACAATACTACCAGAGCTTGGAGCAGCAAATGGGGGCATGCCCCATCAGCTATGCCTCATTCTGCTCAGCGCCTTTTGAGGATGGGTAGCTTTGGTACACTCCCCCAGATGCTAGCAAGCCAACTCAAGAGAAGGAATAAGTAACATGTTTGACAGCTACTGTTCTCACTTCTCAGCATATATACATATATATATAACAAAGATGTTATAGTAGAGAACTCTCTCTCTCTGCTCCCACTTTGGCAATGGGCAGATACAAAACCCTCCATATCCATAAACTGTACTACTGCAGAACTTCAAGAATGCCACTGCTGTAACTAATGATCACATTGCACCATGGAAAGAGGTGAAATTATGGGACTCATAGTCACTCAGTCCCTCCTCTCACACCTTCCCTAAAGTTCCTCTACACCCTCCCTTAAGTTCTTCAAAACTATTCTCTGCCAACAAAAGTTTGTTACTTCCAAAGCTAATAACTTTTGCCACATTCTAAACTCCAAAAAATTCCTCTGCATCTCCTGCCAACAAAACATTAACATTTTCCAAATCAGAAACTAGATTACTTCACTCAACCCCTGAAAACCACTAATATGGTCAAACTGATTGTAATAAGGGGAAGCGCAGAAGAAACCACAGAATACTTAAAACCCCTCAACACAGAAGCCCGTTACAGGAGCAAACACAATATCCTACTTTCTATATTTGAAATACTAAATAGCTGCTTCCGTAGTAAAAGCTGACTTACTCAAGCTTGCTCTAGTATTTACTCCTTCCAGAATTCACGTGCACAAGGCCAAAGACCATCATCATGCTTTATACACTGAAAAAGAAGAACCCTTCTAACACTTTTCCCACAAATATTTAAACTGGTATCCAAAATCGAACAATGCAGTTTATGCCAATAGAATTGCTTCAACTTATCAAAATCACTTCAGATAGCACATTTAGTGTCTTCCCTCAACCAAATTCAGTTATTCAACAAACAAAGTATAGAGCTTGGTACATGTAGAGGTTAAATTGGACTCAAATAGCAATTACATATTAAATTAGTATCGTTTAGCAAGTCAGTTTGCTTGCATGTACAAAATTTACGCTGTGAATTTGCAAAAAGTCAAAGGGGGCTAACCCTATGAGATGGAGTGGAAGTGTATCCCAGATCAACTTATAACAGAATATATCCCAATTCATATGCATTTATGGACTAATCATTTACACCAGCAGCCCAGAGAGATAAATTATCAATAATTTTATCAGTAACAAACACAAATACCACAAAAAAAAGGCCCAAATTAGGGAAAACAAGGAAACAACAATGATCAGGAATTAAGACTTAAATGCACACGTCCATATATGCAAACACAATATGGGGCTACGTGTGTTTCTTACCGGTCCAAAAACTGGATTCGGCCTTCTTGTACATCTCCCAGAGTTGGGGGTATCTAATGGGGAACATACAAAACCTCTGGGGTTGTTCCATCAATATTGGCTCTTGTTCATCTTCTTCTTCTTCCAATTTTGTTCCCATTCTCAGAGAACCCATTTCCCTTTTTCTTGTTTCTTTGCCCTCTGTGGGTTAGACTATCTTGATATGTACATTAAAGGGTGTCTATTGGTGTAGATTGAAACCCTAAAAAAACCCTGCCCTTAGGAAAACAAACCGACAGGTTTTAACTGCTTAGGTTTGGAGGGGGCCGTAGTGATATCTAACAGATTTTTCCTCTTGTCCTTTGCATGGGGCTTTTTAGAAGCTTTGTGATCCTCGTTGACAGGGCCCCCCCGTGTCTTGTTCCTGCGGCATCCTTTTTGAGAAGATCAAATGTTTCAAGTCCCCACAAATTTTCTTTTTTCTCTCTTTGAAACAATCAGGAGAATTGCTTTCCATAGTGTCACGGGCTGCCCCTTGCACCCGCCTAGCACTGCGCCCCCGCGCCCATCCAGCTCAGCGCCCCCGCGCCCTTCCAGCAGGCGCCCATGCGCCCTCACAAGTTCATCAAGTCTCGCGCCCATGCGCCCGTCAAGCACAGCGCCCGCGCGCCCAATTGCAGTGCCCGCGCACGTTAAAAGCCAACAGTGAAGATCTAAAGATCCAGGCGTGCGTTTTTGCTCAATTTTGGTGGAGACCACCGTTGTATATATTTAAGTTTCCCTGTAAAATTTCAAGTCATTTCGAGTTGTATTTCTCTAAAAAGGGGCACTATGACTCCTCGCACATAGTTACGTCTACTACTGTCACTTTAGTTTTACCTCCTAATGGTACTATATGGGAGTCATGCACACCCATACCCGAGAGTCCCTTGCTTTGTTTTAGCTTGCCGTTCTAGCTAGATTGCACACTGTGGATGCAAACAAAGCATTTTGTAAGTTGTAATGATGCTATTGAAGTAATGAAGATATTTGTGACCGTTTTGCCCTCGTGTTGAAATTTACTCTTTGTGCACTGTTTTATGCGATGTTGATGCACTGCTTGCTATAAATTGTTGAGATTGGTTGGCGGACTCTTCTTGCGAGCGGCAAGTCGAGTGCCACACACGGTTTCCTTGTGCCATCAAGGGCCACCGTGTGTCAGGTGGTATCAGAGCCGCGGTTGTCCAAGAGACCGTGGCTTCAGCTAAGAAAATATTGTGGGATAGTTTGTTGAGAAAAACTATGGCCAACACGAAAGAGAGAATCGATGCTTTGGAAGCACAGATACATGACATGATCAAGAGTGACCAGGATGCTCCAGGCATCCTGAAGCAATTCTCCCTTCGCCTTGACGCGTTGGAAGTGAATCTTGAAGCCACTGATAATACCCGATATGCTGAGAGCATGGAATGGGAGGGGAAGTTTCAGGAGCTTCAAGATCGAGTGGAACACCATGCACGACACAGTGGAGGTATAGACTGGGAGTCTAAATTTCAAGAACTCCAGGATCGAGTGGAGCTTCTTAGTCGTGCAGTGGTTAACACACCCGCTGGGGGTGCGGAGCACTCGTCGAGGCCCCGAGTGCCAGAGCCCAAGAGTTACGGGGGAGCCCGTGACGCCAAGGAATTAGAAAATTTCCTTTTCGATATAGAACAATACTTTCGAGCCATCAGAGTAGACTCGGAAGCGACAAAGGTGTCGATGGCTGCCATGTACTTGGTTGGAGATGCCAAGTTATGGTGGCGTAAGAAGTACGCAGAGATCGAAGATGGGTCTTGCGTCATAAACACATGGGAGATACTCAAACGTGAGCTAAAGAGTCAGTTTTTCCCAGAAAACACCGCATTCAACGCGAGAAAAGCGTTGCTGGAATGCAAGCACACCGGATCGGTCCGGGAGTATTGCCAGGCATTTTCTGCCTTGATGTTGGACATCAGTGACATGTCCGCAGTCGACAGACTCTTCTTCTTCATGGAAGGGTTAAAACCATGGGCTCGTACCGAGCTTAATAGACGTCGGGTGAACAACCTTAATGAAGCCATCATCGCTGCCGAGAGCCTTTCAGATTACAACTCTGAGCCACAGAGACCCCCTCAGAGAGGAAATCCAAGCAGAGGTATTGGTGGCAAGAAGCCAGGGGGTCCAATGCCAAACCAAAGTTGGGGCAGTAAAAGCAGTTGGGCGTCAAACTCTTCTACCCAACAGAAGAGTGGAGTTGGGTTCAAAGCCAAGCCTGACGCTAGCACCAGTGGAGAAGTGAAGAAACCTCCTTTCAGGGGTTGCTTCTTGTGCCAAGGACCGCACGTGATCGCTAACTGTCCACAGCGACAGATGATGAATGCCTTCTTTGACAACATTGGGCAGGTGCAACGTGGGGAACAATCTGGCGCTCGACCAAGGCACCCACCAACAGATGAGCAAACAGACACACAAGATTATGAAGAGGAAGATGCCGTCGGGGCCTTTCCTCAGTGGTGCAATGCGGTGACAACACAGGTTGGGAACCCCAAAAAGAGCTCGACTGGAGAAGAGCCTAAAGACATGCCGCCAAAGAAAAAGGGTGATGTACCAGGAAAAGGCTTGATGTATGTGGACATCAAGGTTAACGGGAAGGCCATCAGGGCCATGGTGGACACAGGAGCTACCCATAATTACATTTCTAGCACCGAAGTGGAAAGACTGGGTCTAACTCTAGAAAAAGGGTGCGGACGGGTGAAGGCTATCAACTCCGCCGCACAGCCAGTAGCGGGGATAGCGAGATCTGTTTTGATCAAGATTGGCCCATACGAAGGAAGGACCAACTTTTCAGTAGTCATCATGGACGACTTTAAACTGATCCTTGGGTTGGAGTTTCTGCGTGACACGAAGACCACAGTGATGCCATGTTCCAACTCGCTAGTCATGCTTGGGAATAAACCATGTGTCATCCCAACTATATCTTCTAGGGCGGGAGAGCGTTCTATCTCAGCCCTCCAGTTGAAAAAGGGATTAAAACGGGATGAAACAACCTACCTTGCCATGCTACGGTGGGACGAAATTGAAGAAGTATCGGGACCACTACCGAAAGAAGTTAAAGTGATATTAAACGACTTTGAAGATGTGATGCCTGATGAATTGCCGAAGAAATTGCCACCTAGAAGGGCAATTGACCATGAGATAGAGCTCGTGCCAGGCACGAAGCCACCCGCCCGAGCTCCGTATCGGATGTCACAACCAGAACTTGCTGAACTCAGAAAACAATTGACGGAGTTGCTAGATGCGGGTTTGATCACTCCCGCGAAGTCGCCTTATGGTGCACCAGTCCTCTTCTAAAAGAAACAAGATGGTTCTTTGCGGATGTGTGTGGACTACAGGGCGCTAAACAAGGTGACTATTCGGAACAAGTATCCTATTCCTTTAGTCGCCGACTGTTTTGATCAGCTTAGTAGGGCGAGAGTGTTTACCAAGTTGGACTTGAAGTCTGGGTATTGGCAGGTCCGAATTGCCGAAGGTGACGAGGCGAAGACAACTTGTGTCACCAGATACGGGGCGTATGAGTTCCTGGTCATGCCGTTCGGCTTGACCAACGCCCCGGCCACATTTTGCACCTTGATGAATCAAGTTTTGCGGGACTACATTGACGATTTTGTAGTGGTGTATCTCGATGATATTGTGATCTACAGTTCCAGCTTGGACGAGCATCTGAAGCACTTGAGGAAGGTGCTTGCCCGACTGAGGGAGCACGAGCTATACGTGAAGCTGTCGAAATGCACTTTTGCCCAGACCAAGATTAAATTCTTGGGCCATGTGATAGAACAGAGTCAGATAAGGATGGACTCAGGTAAAGTTCAAGTGATACAGGAGTGGCAGCCACCAACGAATGTTTCAGAACTGAGATCTTTCCTTGGATTGACCAACTATTATAGGAAGTTTGTCCGAGATTATTCGAGAATGGCCCATCCCCTAACCGAACTTTTGAAGAAGAGCAATGTTTGGGAATGGTCCAAGGAGTGTCAATCGGCCTTCTCGGCTATGAAGCAGGCTATGTCTGAAGATCCGGTACTTGCTCTCCCTGATGTGTCGAAGTCCTTTGAAGTTCATACAGATGCTTCTGACTTTGCACTAGGAGGGGTTCTAATGCAAGAAGGCCACCCGGTGGCATATGAGAGTAGGAAGCTCAACGAAGCAGAACGTCGCTACACCACTCATGAGAAAGAGTTGCTTGCGGTAGTACACTGTCTCAGAATTTGGAGGCACTACCTGCTTGGTTCTAGCTTCATAGTGCGGACGGACAACACTGCAGTGAGCCACTTCTTGAGTCAATCTAATCTCACTTTGAAACAGGCCAGGTGGCAGGAACTTTTGGCAGAATTCAACTTCATGCTCGAGTACAGGACAGGCTCAACCAACAGCGTAGCAGACGCCCTCAGCAGGAGAGCCGAACTAGATCAGGTAGCATTGATGGCCATGAATGCTATTGTTAGAGCAGATAGCCGAGTTGCCATCAACATCGGAAAGAAGATCAAGAAGGCCCTTACCAGGGATCCGGTTGCCCAACAACTACTGAAACTGATCGAGAGCGGTAAAACTCGACAGTTTTGGCAAGAAGATGGTTTGCTGATGACCAAAGGAAGACGGGTATACGTTCCCCGAGTTGATGATCTGAGACGAACATTGATTCGAGAATGTCATGACACCCTTTGGGCAGGCCATGCCGGAGGAGAAAGAACATTAGCTCTCCTTCAACAAGGTTACTACTGGCCCCAAATGGGGGATGAAGTGCAAGAGTATGTGAAAACATGCCTTACTTGTCAGCAGGACAAGGTGGAGCGTAAGAAGAAGGCAGGGTTACTACAGCCGCTGCCGGTCCCCAAGAGACCGTGGGAGAGTGTGTCATTGGATTTCATCACTGGTCTGCCGAAGGTTGAAGACTTAGGCACAATTCTTGTTGTCGTTGATCGGTTTAGCAAGTATGCGAGCTTTATCGCAACACCCAAGTATTGCTCAGCCGAAGACACAGCGCAACTTTTCTTTAAGTATGTGGTGAAGTATTGGGGAATGCCTCAAGACATTGTCAGTGATCGGGACTCCCGCTTCACTGGAAACTTTTGGACTGAACTCTTTAAGTTATTCGGATCCCAACTTTCGATGAGTTCAAGTTATCATCCAGAATCAGACGGTCAGACGGAGCGGTTCAATTCCATGTTAGAAGAGTACCTCCGCCATTTTGTCAGTGCAACACAGAAAAATTGGGTCAAGCTACTGGATGTTGCCCAGCTGTGTTTCAACTCACGCAAAAGCTCTTCGACAGGGAAGAGTGCTTTTGAGATTGTAAATGGACAACAACCGTTACTACCCCACACGGTAAACGTCCCCAATGCCGGGAAATCCCCAAGGGCCATAAGCTTCAGTGAAGAATGGAGGCAGAATATAGATCTAGCTCACTCCTACCTTGAGAAAGCAGCCAGAAGAATGAAGAAACACGCTGACAAGAACAGGAGATCTCAAGAGTTTAACGTGGGCGACAAAGTTATGGTTAAGCTACTGCAACAGGATCGCAAATTTCTAAGGGGAAGAGACTCTCGTCTTTTGCAGAAATATGAGGGACCCCTGACTATAGTGAAGAAGATAGGCAAGATGGCTTACAAAGTTGATCCGCCTCATTGGTGGAGCCGCCAGCTCCATCCCGTCTTTCACGTCAGCATGTTGAAGCCATTCTATGAAGACACAGCCGACCCCTCCAGGGGCCAAATCAAGAGACAAGGACTCAAACCCAAAGCAGCAGGAAAACGAGTTGCCGAAGCTATTTTGAATGATAGAGTGATTATAGCTTCCCGCAAACGCCATCAGGAGTACCTAGTCAAGTGGCAGGGACAAATGGATGAAGAAAACACTTGGGAACGAGCAGCAGACTTATCAGCCTACGCCGACAAGATTGAAGCCTACCACATGCAGAAGTTGACGAGGGCGTCAACAGCTCTAGTGGGGGAGAATGTCACGGGCTGCCCCTTGCACCCGCCTAGCACTGCGCCCCCGCGCCCATCCAGCTCAGCGCCCCCGCGCCCTTCCAGCAGGCGCCCATGCGCCCTCACAAGTTCATCAAGTCTCGCGCCCATGCGCCCGTCAAGCACAGCGCCCGCGCGCCCAATTGCAGTGCCCGCGCACGTTAAAAGCCAACAGTGAAGATCTAAAGATCCAGGCGTGCGTTTTTGCTCAATTTTGGTGGAGACCACCGTTGTATATATTTAAGTTTCCCTGTAAAATTTCAAGTCATTTCGAGTTGTATTTCTCTAAAAAGGGGGCACTATGACTCCTCGCACATAGTTACGTCTACTACTGTCACTTTAGTTTTACCTCCTAATGGTACTATATGGGAGTCATGCACACCCATACCCGAGAGTCCCTTGCTTTGTTTTAGCTTGCCGTTCTAGCTAGATTGCACACTGTGGATGCAAACAAAGCCTTTTGTAAGTTGTAATGATGCTATTGAAGTAATGAAGATATTTGTGACCGTTTTGCCCTCGTGTTGAAATTTACTCTTTGTGCACTGTTTTATGCGATGTTGATGCACTGCTTGCTATAAATTGTTGAGATTGGTTGGCGGACTCTTCTTGCGAGCGGCAAGTCGAGTGCCACACACGGTTTCCTTGTGCCATCAAGGGCCACCGTGTGTCACATAGGAAGACTTCATGCAGACATGTAAGCTGCAAGACTCTACAAATTAAGTGAGAACGACAAAGACTATAAGCATATTATAAAGTTCCATTATCAGGAACTACATCACTATAACGGAGACTAGATTCATCGTTTCTTGTGACAGACCTCTCTTACTCGATATTATTGCGAGTTGTACAGACTGTCATAATAAGAGAAATAGTCATTTTAAACAAGTCTTTATACTTCTTTAATAAACTGCGGCTATGGAGCTCTATACTAAACAAGTCTTAATGCTTCTTTAACAAACTGCATCAATGGAGCTCCATACTAGTACAATATGCATCGAAAAAGATTGAGCCTGAGTGGAGATGTTTACTGCTATCCTGGACACAGTTGTGAATACAAGAAATTTGAGTGAGTACGGATCATAATACGCATGAAATTACTAGAATGAGCCCATATGTCACAATTAGTGAGATAGCTTGCGTCGAGTGGTCATTGGTTGCCCGTTATTTCAGACAATGAACTAATACAAAAGGTTGTTCTGATCTGAAGTTGTTACTTCAATATGCACATGCTTACCTTATGCATCAAATTGACATGCTAGCCAAAGACAAATAACTAAGGATTAATACAACTACAAATGAAAAGGGCGGCTCATTGATTACTCGAGTTTAGTTGGACATAACCCTAATGGGTAAAGATCTATAGGGGTTGGACGAATCGGACATAATTCTAACTAACTCATGAGTCGAACATAACCCTAATGGGGTGGCTTATGATCTCTAGCAATGCTCATTTGTACGGTCTCCTTGATTTCTTCCCTGTAATAGGTGCTTGATTCAGCCATTTCTCAAGGTATATCTCGTAGGCCTTTTTACCCTTCAACTAATTAGTCTATGGGGTCAACTCGTGTGAGGCAAAACGACATCCAACACGTATACTCGTCAAGTTGTTCTTTTATACTACCAAGCCTCTTTCTTTTAGTTTTGACTTTTGAAAGCTTAATCCCATTTTATCCGTGCTGCTTCAAAGTCAACGTGACTTGTTAAGGCCACAAGATGTTATTTTGGGGACATTACTTAGTTGGCTATGTCTTTGGAGAAATCATTAAGAAATTAAATTCTAGTTTGCTTGTGATGCCAAGGAAATGAATTCATAGTACTTGTGGATGTGCGACAAAGAGTACAGTTGAATCAGACGATAAGTATGACGATGTGAGACAAAATAAAAAATATAAACAAAGGCAGGAATCAAGGCAACCTAGACAAAGCTAGAGGGATAGCACTGTTGTAGGGGCATAGGGCGGGGAACGGTTATAGCTCTAATGTACACCAAACCAAAGTCTATTGCGTAGGTCCAACATTAGGTTTTATCCTATCTCTAGAATCCCCATGCTTTGATGTTTTAGAGCGACGAAGTGAAATTGTCAAATATTGTGAAAATGAGCTCAAATCTATTATTTATGGGAACTAAAGAAGTATTGTCACTAAAGTGACACGTGGCGCTCCTAGAGGTGCTACTTTGTTTAGGTACACCACGTGTCAAAGTTCTGTCAAACCATCAACCACCGTACTCACTTGGTCCCCACATATAGTTTTAACCTGTTTGTTAAGGAAAATTGTTGCACTACCTCGGTGCGCCCTGAGAAGGCCCTCAATTCAACCACATGTCCAATACCCTTGCTAAGTCCCATGAACTCGTAAAGAGATACAAAGAACATGGCAGTAATGAGGATGCAGCCCGACGTCTGACTGCTAGGCAGACTAAGCATGATGTCCTCTAATGACCTACTTCTATTTCGGAATAATCGGGGGGATCATGGACTTTTTGGATGCCAATGAAGCCCCTAGTGTCTGAGCACGTAGACTAGTCATTTGTTCACTCTAGGGAAGACGATGTCCCATAGAAGTCCCGTATTCGCAGTGAGTCCAAGTGTTGGAACACTCGAAGCGTGCCAAAAGAAGTGTCCAAAAAAGAATTATCTTATCGACAAGTCATGGGAGTATCCTAGAGAAGTCGCCTACCTGAAAAAAGAGGAGTTCTAGTGACGAAACATTCAGAGCTCCCTAATAGAGATACTATGTTGGGGAAGTCGCCCATCACATGAGGATTCCTTCTTCCAGAGCACTCGAAGTATACACAAACGTAATGTGCAGAAAGGGTCCCTATGCAAAGGGATGCATCACACTCTGAAGAATGGGTCGAAGCATGAATTATGACTAAGGCGGGACATGCATGGCGTGGTTAAGATATGGACCAACGTCAGGAGCGTGGTAATAAAATAGAGTGTCAGGAGCACTTCAATGGACAAGGTTCAAGTGTAGAGGGCAACTAAAGTATGTCGTGCTTGAGGGACGCAACATGGGCACAACAAGAAAGCACGGTTGAATGGGTGTTGTGCTTGGGGCACTTAACATCGAGTCGGCGCATCGATGCGCGTGATGGACATGATGTCAGGGGCATGTTGCTCAGACGCGATTATGGCATCACGTTGCATGGCACGACGACAGTTAATTGTGGGGCACTAGCATGGAGACACGCATGTGTGCGATTGGAGCGCCACGACAAGAGTGCGATGATGATGAACAGGTGTGGGGATTCACGTAGCATGTGGATGGCACATTGGCGTGACCTGTGAAAGTCACGTCACCGGGGAATAGTATTATGCCATGAGTCATGGTGAGTCCAACCATCCAAAAGTGTCTAAGTTTTCAAAGTACCCATATATCTAAGGATAGCGCATAGACATGGTCCAAATGTGTGAGTGTGTTTACCTAGGTATGACAATGTGGGTAATCGTAAGTTCACGGGGGTAGTTTGTGGGTGAGGCTGGCTGGGATATTTTAGCATGAGGTTGGTTAGGCTCATGTATGGTAAGGAGTCGTATGGTTTAAAGCAATAAGTGCATTTTACTACACGTGCCTTAGGCGACTTGCAAGGAGGGAGCATTCCCACCCCAGCAGCTACCCCAGGGGGTGTGCTCCTAGTAGGCGGCCAAGGAAACTTCAGAGGGATAGAAGTAGCCATTGTAGGGAAGGATAAAGGGGGTGGTGGGGGGACTCGCAACCTATTTTTACTATTGTTTTTGTTTCGTGGCGTAAAAGCTCATTTTTGAAAGTATATTTTGTGAATTAGTGGACTATCGGGGTTGATAAAGACAAAAATGTAAAAGTTTGACCATTGAATATTTGTTGACGTGTTTTGAAAAGTGAGCACAGAATATTTGAACGCTGTAATATATGTGCAGTCAAGATGAGCTAGTAACTACTTGCATATCCTAATCTGTCTTTGACTTCTAGGGTGCTGCATCTTCCTTTTATTAATGAAGTTTTTCAATTTTTATCAAAAAGAAGAGAAAAAAGAAAAAGAAAACTACACATTAATACATTATCCTATTTATTTACCGAAAAGATGTTGGAATGTTTGGACTGCCCCATGACATAAGTAGTGACGTTCGCTCCAACCTTTTGTGCTTGATCCCCACACCGTCAAGTGTCACTTCTAATTAGGGGATCCAATCCTTCGTTTCCTCCGATCAATCCACACAACACTGCCACGCTAAAGATTATGTCAGGCCCTCAATGCTGTGAAAACCCACCGACTTTGGATTCAGGCAGTGGAGTAGGGAGTCTTCAAGAGCTTGGAGGGCTGAAAGCCTATGTCACTGGCCCCGAAGTTTCCAAGCTTGCCATCCTTCTTGTCTCCGACGTTTTTGGTAACGAACCCTTATCATTTCAATCATCAGCTTTGCTCAGTTTCTTGTATTCTTGGATTAGTTTTATTACTACTTAAAAGTAGATGAATCTTGATTTAAAAAGAGCTATAGGGATTTGCTGATGCAGATTAACTGGATATTTTAAGAATTGGGTGCCCCAACCCTCAAAACCAACCAACTCGGGTGGTGTGTGTTGGACTTGGGTCTGGAAGGGTTTCTTTTTTTACCTCTACCTTTGGAATTATGAATGCATATCTGAATTGTGTGATTGAATGTGAGCATATGACTGCCTTATTTGATTTAACTTCCTTGTCCATTTGTAGGTTATGAAGCTCCACTTTTAAGGTACGCTGAGTAGTTTTGCTCTTCCCAATTTTTGTTATCATCCTGTTTGACTGCATGTTTATGGTTAATTGTTTACAAAGAATCTAGTTCTTTGAGAGCAAAGAACATTTTTGAACCGAGTAGAATGAAGAATTTTTTCCCTTTAATAATTGCAAGTGGAGTTAATATGTTGACTGAGTTAAGGATTGATTAATCATCCAAGTCACCTGTTGATTAAAAGTAAGGCAATAATTAAATTCATCGACTTTTGCAAACAAAGTTTCATTCATAAATCATCAATATAATAATTGTTTAGGCTCCTCTGTTCACAAAATGTTGCTCAGAGATTGTGATCACGGACGAGAGTCCAAAAGGTCCTAAGTTCTAACTGCATAAACAATCGGCCTAACTCTTGCTCATTCCCTGGTTTTAGGGTTCTTTTTTTTTTTTTTATGATCTAGAAGTTGCAAAGACTCATGGGTTGTTTACCTATCTTTGTTATCTAACCGAACCAGAATTTCATGGGCAGCATTAATTCCTTGTGTCCTCCTTTTTGTTGTTTGTTTTTTCAAAATTGCACCTTTAATATGAAGACATAAATCACTTAGCTATGTGTCATACGTGGCGTTCGTAATTTGTGAATGACTAGCCCTTTACTCGTAAACATTGTAGTTGAATTGAGATACATATCGGGAACTGAAATATCTGTTTTGCATATCGCATTGTGTATTGTTAGATACTGTTTGACTTTTTAAAATCTAGCAGTGTTTTCAAACATGCTAATAGCAGAAATATATAGAAAAATAGAAAAGAATAGAGTTAATTACGCGGTTGACCACTGTACTATTAGGCAAATTCCACTTTGACCACTGGACATCGATTTGTGTCATAGTAACCACTAAACTTTGAAATTCGTTTCAATCAGGTCACTCCGTCAATTTAAGTCCGTTTATTTAGGGGTACAACCGTCCATTCACTGTTCACCTTCTTCTTTCTTCTTCTTCTTCTTCTCGGTAGGAGAGGACATCGGAGCTCAGATGCTGAAATTTGTAGCAAGGCTATATTTACTCACAATGGAGTTAATGTAGTGGTAGCCCTATATCAGATAATGAAGACGTTTCTTGCATCCATCATGGGAGGTCCAGAGTTGATGCAGCAGATGAGTTGAGTGGCTACTGGATGCCCCAAAGACTTTTGGCAGGCAAATGAGACTGGCGAGAGAAAGGAATGAGGAGCTTGTGATGAAAGTCTTTGAGAAGCTTGTCAATAGGTGGAAGTCTGGTAAGGTCTACCAAGGTCGGAGCCGATACTATCACCTAGCGGAGGAAGCAGTATGATCTGAGAGCCGAAAGACTCTATCAACTATGATGGGAAGACAAGGCAGTGACAGGGACCATCCAAACGAAGGGGGTGGGGAGAGAGAGAGAGAGAGAGAGAGATGGACAGCTGCCATTACTTCTACTCTGGTATTACGAGGTTAAAGATTCTTTCTTGGACTGTTTCGGGTTTAAATGATAAATTGATGCCAATGGTGGTGAACGCTAAAGCTGTAATTACCAAGGAAGCAGGATGTGCTCTGTTTTTAGGAAAACAAACTGGATTCAATCTTTCAATCTATCATCAAAACAATTACGGTGGACTACGTGGGTGGACTTCAAAGTTATGGTTTCCGACTTATGGGGGGCTGAAAAATGGTCAAGAAGGTCAATGCGCTTTTCGGATGCTACATTGTCTAGCTTGTTTAGGAATGTTAAGGATGGGGCATGTGGTGCATTACCTGTGTATGCCCTGGTGGTCCTCAGCTTGCGAGAGGATATTCGAGCAGAACTACCAAGGTGAAAGGCCTTTGGGATATCCTGCGGTGCATAGCTGGGAACTTCCAACAGCTAAGTTTACTGAGGAGTTAAGGGGAGCATCACATACTACAAGAGAAATTTGGGAACATTTCTGATTCAATTGATGATATAAACCTGATTGACCTCCCCCACGGGCCACAGGGAAGGTGTACCGTTCAGTTGAGCTCAAGAAGAGAATCCCACTACTACCTCCAAATTCCTCATTTCATTCGATTGGGAAGGCTGGAAGAGATGTACTCGAATGCAGCCAGATCATGGTCACCCTTCCGAGCCACCCACCACCAATAGCAATTAAGTTTAACTACCCCCACCTCTAAAACAACTCTCAGCCACCTTCACTGGCACTACACTGCTACCAAAGCAGCCAACAAACACAAACCACTGCGTTTACCAGACCTGGCTATCACCTTGGCCACCTATGACGCCAAATCTGGAAATCTCAACAATGCTGTTATGCATGAGAGACACTGTGCGTGTGTGTTTGTATATATTTTGTGAGTCTTTGTGTGTTGTGCGTGTATCACTGTGTGAGGCAGTGTGTGTGTGTGTGTGTATGTCTTTGTGTGAGAGAGAGAGAGAGGGGTGGGGGGGCAATGTGTGTGCATGGGTATGCGTATGTGTGTGTGACGGTGAAAATGTGTGTGGGTTGGGGGAGTGTCTGTGTGAGACGGAGAGAGAGAGAGAGAGAGAGAGAGGAAGGAGGGAAAGAGAGGAAGAAAAGGAAAATTCATAAAGACTAGTGTAAAAAGACCAATATACCCCTGAGTAACCTAACGCCGTCAAGATTAATTTGACGGAGTGACCTGATTGAAACGAATTTCAAAGTTTAGTGGTAACTATGACACAAATCGATGTCCAGTGGTCAAAGTGGAATTTGCCTAATAGTACAGTGGTCAACCGCATAATTAACTCAAAAGAATATAGGAAGTTAACCCAATGCATGAATAGGACAACTATTAAGACACATGTAATGGGATATCAAAAACCAAAATAAAAATAAAAATAAAAACTGAAGCATACCAGAACACAAATTCTATAGTTACAGATAAAATATAGTCATAGTATAAATCGTGGTTTGGTAGCTAATATCAGTAAACTTTGACAGCTTAAGAGAAAAAGAAGAAGGAAGAAAAAATTAAGTGCGAACTCATAATTTAAGTCGAAAAGTTCACAGACGTGCTTGAAATTTGCACACTTTTGCAGCGGTTAAATTCTAATCATAGATGAGTACCGGTAGAAGATATTTGAGCAAGTGAAGCAACTGAGTTGATCTTTATCGTATCTGCTTATCATAAGATACATATTGGTGTATCTTAAGGTCCTTTCACTCCTTTGTTTATTTTGATGACATACTAGTTCGTATAGTTCTATAACAGTATATTAATGCATCATATTGTAACCTTCATATTTTTTATAGTAAGAAACTGATAACTATGCTCGTAAAATAATTCCGCTGGTTTTGGGTGCTAGTCCCAGTATTAAATGAACATATCTCCCTTTTGCAGATCTTAAGTTCACCATCTGCTTCTTTTTCTGCTCACGAGATAAATAGCTCAGCTCTGATAGGTTCACAAGCCCAAGCTACTTTCTTTTTCTGAGTGTCTCCATCTATGCCTTCATTAACTACTATGTAACTTCAGTTGTGCACCTTCAGAAAATAACTCATGTACGTAAATGTCATTAGAATATATCTCTACTTTTCATTTACTGTGTTGTTGCATTCTTTCCCAAAAAGGAAATTAGCAGACAAAGTGGCAGCTGCGGGTTTCTTGACGGTGGTTCCTGATTTTCTCGATAGTGATCCTTTTGATGTTGATAATCCTCAGTTTGATCGCGAGTCATGGCTAAAGGCTCATCCAACGGTTTGATTCCTACTGTACTGTTATGTAAAAGAACTGCATGTCCATAGTAAACACAATGTCAATAGATTGACTTCCTTTAGAGTGTGTTTGGATTAAGAATTTTAAATTACTATGAAGTTTAGAATCCCTTTATTTTAAAATCCTTGCACTTTAAAATCTTGGTATTTGATAACTTAATGTTTGGCAACTTTTGTGGATGGGTATTGTATAACGACTATTGGTTTGCAATATACGGCATATAAATAAAAAATAATTGCTGGTACCTCAGAAGAGGGAGAAGAGCGGGAACCTGGTCTTCTGTCTGGGCGAGTCGCCGTTCTGTACACTGGAGCAGTTGATGAGGGGAGAGGCTGCCGGCGGCAGGGCGCAGGGAAGGGAAGGACTGTCGGTGGCGATTTGAAATTCATTGAACCCTAAATTTTCAAATTAGGGTTTTGGAACCCTAATTTTCAAATTAGGGTTTTAAAACCCTAATTTAAAAATTAGGGCTCTAATAAACCCTAATTTTTTAAATCAGGAGGATAATGTGGGGTTATTCTTAATTTTCTTAAAAAAGAAGAAAAAGAAAGACTTTAAAAATTATTTGGTATATAAAGTGTAAGGGTATTATTGTCATTTTAAAAATATATAATGATGACATCAGTCAAAAAGTACACTTTTTGGACGGAACCCTGACGGATGGACACGGGTGATACATTTGAAACACTGTTGGTCACGGAATGTTACATTTTGAAACTTTGTGTCCTTAACTGTAATTACCCCTTAACCTCAGGGACATAGGTGTAATTAGCCCTAACTAGTATTTTCACTTACAACTCTCACAGGGAAAAGGGTGTGAAGATGCGAAGAAGGTAATTGCTGCTTTGAAAAGCAAGGGAGTGTCTGCAGTAGGGGCTGCAGGATTTTGCTGGGGAGGTTAGATTTTGCTGATCATTGTCAACAACTAAGAGGATTCCTTTATTTGAGTGACATTTGCATGATTTCTTATCGGTATGCAAAAGATTTAATAATAAAATTCCGCTGCTATTGTATGCACATCTGGCCTTTGTCTCAGGTGTTGTAGTAGTGAAGCTAGCTAAGTTTGATGATATTCAAGCTGGGGTTGTATTGCATCCTGGTCCTCTCACAGTTGACGAAATCAATGGTTAGTTTCCAGCTTCTCTGAGCAACCTTGATTTTTTTTCTCGCAGTATATACTGATAGCATGCATCTCGCTTTCAGAGGTCAAGATTCCAGTTGCAATATTGGGAGCTGAGATCGACAGGCTTACTCCACCAGAACAAGTGAAACATTTTGGGGAGATTTTATCGGCAAAACCCCATGTAAGATATTCGGACCTCAGCTGCAAGTCTGTATAGAAGTTCATTCTGTATTGAGGAAGCTAATTTAGAGTTAATATGGCCTATTTGGTCTTGACTTCTAAGTGTAGTCCAGAATCTTCTCGTTATAAAGTACTGACTTGTCAGTATATGTAGGGTAATGCTCTGCTTCTCAATGTGTTACCCCACATTTTGACTCCCAAAATTTGGAGTAAAATTTTGTAATGAGTAACACACTCAATGTTAAATCTTCGTTTTCTTCCATCCCTTGGAAACAGTTTGCCTTGACTTTTTCTTGACATAACATCGTGTAGTTCTAAAAGGTTTATAGATATTTTTACCTCCAGCACCAAGTTATCTTAGAATTTGTCACACGGTCAATTTTCTCGTCTTTGCTGGATGGAACTGTCATTTAAGATTCCTTCTTCTTCGACCACACTATATGTTGCAGGTTGACAGCTTCGTGAAGATTTTTCCTGGTGTTGCACATGGATGGGCAGTGAGATACAATGCTGAGGATGAATCAGCTGTCAAGAGTGCTGAAGAGGCTCGTGTAGACATGTTGAACTGGTTTACCAAATATGTTAAGTGAGAAGGGTTCTACATGAGTTTAAGTATAAACTTCCAGAGACTTCAGGGAACAATAATTCCTGCTTACACTTGAATTTACCTGATGCAAGTTATAGGCGCAGTTTACAAATTGGATATCTATGTTGAAGCACTGGACCAGTAAGCCGTCGTGTCCTCAGTCAAGTTGATCGATGTACTGTGTCAGACCAGCTTATATTTATTTCAAAAAATTTGGTTGCTACAAGGGATTAAAAGAACCTTCCTCTTCTCCCTCGAATAAAGATAATTAATGATCGTTAAATATTTTTAATGACTTTTACTTAGTGACATCAGAAGAATGTTGTTAAAAATTATCAAAAAGTGTTAGCAAAAAAGTTATTAAAAATATTTAATAATTATTAATTGCCTTTATATACAGAATTAGAGGAAGATTTTTACAAAATCACTTGTGTGACAGGTTTGTTTGGATAAGATTCTTATAAATTAATGTCTTTACAGCCAAGGGCAGTCCACGCAGGAAACATTGTGATAATTTGAAAAGGAGGACACCTCTATAGTTTGCATCAGGTAAGAAAATTCCTACAACATATGAGAATAGGGAGCACAGAACGGGAGAGGAATCCAATCTCAGCGCTAACTCTAAGATGAACGACATTATTTCAAGAGAAGACTTAGAGTCCGTCTGTGATTGTTCTAAAAAGTAGATTTCAACTTAAATCTTAATCAGTTTTCAAAACTATATTTGATCTATTTTATGCAGAATCAGTTTGGCAAAAATAATCGTAAATTATCTTAAATTAACATGAAGAGCTTGGATAAAATGTGATTAAATCAATTTTCAGTATGACAAAATGAATATAGAGGACGCTTCTAGTATCCGTTGAGTGTAGTAATATTGTTCACATAACTTTCATTTGTAAATAACTATAATAAACAAATAAATTACTGAAAAGGCTATTTTCACTCATCTATAAAATTGTCTAATTCTTATTTCGAGTAAAAAACACTCGCAATCTCACATTAGTGTTTATAATACGATAATTTTTTCGAATTAATTAAAGGGCATGTGATATCTTTTTGTGAGAAATATGGGGATAATATGACAAATTAGATGGTCAAACCTTATTACGAGAAAAATCATTATTTCATAATCTTTACTTTTCAAGATCATAGATTAAAGCCTCATATACATGATTTAATGTAAACTAAATCCGATTTGATCATCCCAAAATCAATTTTAAACATCCGCTGAGTCGAGACAGTTCCTAATCGCCCAAAACACATGTCAACATCAACGAAAGCATGCCAAAGATGGGTATAAAAGCTATACTCATCATATTTTCAAAATTCTTTCTAGCAACAAGTATAACAACTTAGATGTTTAGGCTAGCATAGTTTAGTACCTATCTGCAAGTGTAAATTCTTTGTTTACATAAAAAGACTCGTGCTGGACTGTACTCTGTGACGAGTATGTTATATTAGATGCTTCAAAACGGTTTTCAAGAGAATTACAGGTAATTTTTCACTTTCACTTTTACTTTTCACGAGTCTAGGTTGTTTTAGTTTAACTTATATATGAGTAGCTAGAGTAATTCAATTAGAATAAATTAATTAATTCAGCATCGAAAAGTCCTAAAACTCAAGCAAAAAGGAGCAAATAAATAAAAAAAAAAACGTTGAAGTGAAGCACGTCCCCGGTTGGTTTCATATTTGATAGAAGTTAGTCACAAATTCCAATTACACATTGCACTGTGCACACACTTTGGTTTTTGGGGGTTGCGCCTATAATCACCCGAGTCCGTTAAAGCTTAGCCACCTCTGTACACACATCACGTCTATCTAGTCTACCGATTTAAAACTGTTTCAATTAATAAATATTTTTTTTTATTAATGACATGTCTTTAATTAAATATCATTAAATAGTATTAACATTTATTCATGAAAACGAGATGAATGATTCAAATTAGAAAGTTATTTTTTAATTTCTTAAAATGTGCTCCTATTCCTCTTATTGATAAGAAATAAATTTATTTAATTACTACTTATTAGTGGGTAGTTATTATCTAAATAGATGGTTTGTCTTTTAATAATAATTATTTTCTACAAAAAAGTCTATAGTATAAATGATGGATCAAAAAAAGGAGCAAAGACATTATCATTACATCAACAAATGTAGACTTCACTTCAAGTCTTTTATCCTTTTTTCTTTTTCTTTCATGTTTAGAAGCTTTTACTGCCATCGATAGGGGTTTAAGTTTCAAGGTTTACGAACATTGCTTTGTAAATATTCACTATCAATTAGAAAGCTTTCTTTGTCTTTTTATGGGCGCACAATCTTTTATTTTTAATTTCTATTTTGTCAAAATTTTCCATTTGTAGGGAAGTTTCCTGAGCCCAAGGGGCAAAAAAAATCCTACACTTTTAATTGATTATACCACAGGTACATAAATTGATTGTGAGTTTGCCGACAGCGCAAACAAAAGCCAAACACAACGACTTTCATAAAAAAACTGTGGTACGAATAAAACTAATGTATTTTGCCACCACGTGTAGGAGAATTGCATTGATAATTTTAAAGTTACACATTCGCTATATTCTAGAACTTAACAGAAATTATGGGTCGCAAAATTCCCGTAACTCATTATATATGACCACAAATATCGACATAAACAAAAAACTTGATAAACTTAGACACATTAAAATTAAATTAGAGCAGAACACATCTTACATTATAACTCAACTAAAAGTAACATGCAAAGATTACACGTGTAGGAATACAAAATAATGAAACAAAAATAAGAAACAAACTATAAACACAATGTGATAATAATAGGACAGACAATCGGGGATCACAACACTCCGATTAAGAAGGCATTTCACACATCCCAAAATCTTCAACACTGCAATATTCATCCTTCTACTAACATGTATCGAATTCAAATTAAATTGTCGCAATACAGGGCGGAAGAACCACTAGTCACCCACAACATACCAAAGTAGACATACAGGGTGCTTAAAACTAGAAAAGAGCCCTACAAGCAGACCCCCCACCCCTGCATTGAACAAATTGCCTCCTAAACACCACAGATAGATCTCTTCCCCCCCTTCCCGGGTCCCGAATCCCCCCTTCTTCCCAATACAACTCACCCCACCCCAACCTCAGCCCCACCCCTTAGACCCTTCCCTCCTCCCTCTTCCCAAGGCCCAAAAAAGCCCCAAGAAATAACCCGAAACCACGACTAAGCTCCTTTAGCCCAAGCCTTCCTACATTTAAAATGATGGCAAATCGACCACAAACCCAACTCTCTACCACTGCATAATAGGAGAGAAAAAATGAAATTTAAAAAGCTGAAGGATCATTAAGAAATGACGGTCAAAACACGTCGGTGAAAATTCTGTCGTCGCTGGTGAGATTCCGGTCACATCCAGCGGACAATGAAAAATAAGCCGATTGAGCAGATTTGCTCAAATCTACTAAGATCAATTGAGATAGAAGACTTATCGTGAGGTCACAGTCTCACCGTCCTCCCGCTGCTTGTGCCACCGGCCACCTACTGATCACGCCGTAAAATATACAACCACATGAAC
The DNA here is from genome assembly GCA_033070095.1 of Escallonia herrerae. NCBI lineage: Eukaryota > Viridiplantae > Streptophyta > Magnoliopsida > Escalloniales > Escalloniaceae > Escallonia > Escallonia herrerae. Next base: position 313,030 of record JAVXUP010000850.1, read on the forward strand.
GGAATTAAGGAACCTACAGACTATGCATCGGAGTGGCTACCACCCAACGCCCGTGGAAGCATGATGGGGCAGACGTGGTGACTTTATGTGGAGTGAATATTTTTCGTCGAAGGAGACTTTCAAGACATATTTTGGATGACATGGTTTGGTTTTGCTTTAGTTTTTTGTTTAGCATTGCATGCAATAGTTCTTTTCATGTTTGATTGAAGCGCATCTTTGAGCTATACGTCTTCATGCAAGTTATAATTCTTATTTCCTTGCACGTTATTTTTTGTATTGAAAAAAATGAGGAATGAGAACTTGTTTTGAGCAACTAACTTCCAACCCGAGGGCTAATTGTAATGGTAGAGAATATGGCGATTGAGCTTTTTCAGTTTTGGAAGGATACACAAAACCATAGTAGCACACATATTGGGTCTATTACAACGTGATTCATGTTCATGGAACAAGTTACCAATAAACCCACTACCTAGGAACCATGTTCTAAGTGACATGACGGTGAAACTCTAGATCTCCTACGTGATTACAAAGAGCTTTGAATGGTTGTCGACTTAACTCAGAAACCAAATCTTCAGTGAAAGGCGTGTTGTTACATTATCCTCATGCCTTCGTGGTGGCTAAGGGAGGGGGTGGCTCATCACATCTATGAGCCCTCTAAGCTATCAACAACTGTAGCCTTTGGTTTAACTCGTGCAAACAAACACCACGCAACATGTATACTCGTCAAGCTTATTCTTTCTACTACCAAGCCTCTTTCTTTCAGTGCTGCAAGCTTGAGCCCATTTTATCCGTGTTGCCGCACAAGTCAATTTGTCTTGCTAAGGCCACGAACTGTCGTTTTGTGGGCATTACTAATTAGTTGGCTATGTCTCAAGATGAGTTCGTAAGGAAATAAATTCTGGTATGCTTGTGATGCCAAGGAAGTGAATTCGTAGTACACATGAATGTGCCACAAAAAGTAGAGTTTGAGTCAAATGTCAAATATGATAATGTGGAATAGAGCAAAGATATGAGCAAGCGCAGGATAGACAGAGCTGGAGGACTGGCAATGCTCCGGGAGCGTAGGCGCGAAATACGTATAGGGCTGATGGCCACCAACTTAATGTCCAAACTCCAATGCATAGGTCCAATGTCAGGGTTCCTCACATCTCTTCCATGCTTTGATGTTTTAGGGCGGCGAAGTTATATTGTCAAATATCGTGAAAATGAGCTTGAGTGTGTTGTTTATAGGCAACTAAAAAAAATTGTCATTAATTGACACACGATGCTCTTGGAGGTGCTACCTCGTCTAAAGTACGACAAATGTCAAATTTCTGTCGGACCATCAAACCACCATATTTACTTGGTTTTTCCATATACAGTTTGAATCTTTTTGTCTAGGAAGATTAACTTACACAACATTAGTGCGCCCAAAGAACTTGTTTTATTCAGCCACCTATTCAATATCATTTTTAAGTCCTGTGAAGATGTCAAGAGTTGCTGAGAACCTGAGAGTAATGAGGAAGGCCCGATGCCAATGCTAAGTAGACTGAGCGCTATTCCGTCTAAAGACCGACTCTTATTTCGAGATTACTCGGGGGTCATGATCCTTTTGGATGTCGATGAAGTCCCCAGTGTCGGAGCACGTAGATTAGTCATGCAGTCATCCTAGCAGACACAATGTCCCATATAAGTCCCCTAAACCACAGTAAATTCATGTGCTGGAGCACTCGGAGTGCGACAAAGTAGTATCCCAAAAAGAATGCTTTTACCCAACAGGCTGCAGTAGTAGCCAGAGAAGTCGCCTACCTTGCAAAAGAGGAGTCCTTTTGACGGAACATTCAGAACTCCCTAATGGAGATAGCCTTAGGGAAGTCACCCACCACATGATGATTCCTTCTTTCAGAGCACTTGTAGCATGTTAAGGTAATTTTCCAGAAGAGTCTCTATGCAAAGGAATGCTGCACACTTTAAAGAATGGGTCGACGCATGTTCAACAATTAAGGCATTAGACAAGCCTAGTGTGGTGACAATATGACCACTGTCAGGAGCATGGTAATAAGAAGGGCGACTTCAACCAAAAAGGTGCAAGGCTAGAAGGCAGTGTAGGGGTGTGGTGCCAGGGGACACAACATAGGCACGATAAGAAAACAAGGTGAACCGGTGTTTTGCTTAGGGTACGCAACATAAAGGTGGCGCATCGATGGACACGGTGCCAAGGGTATGTTGCGTAAGGGCGAAGCTCAGACGCAGTTGAGGCATTATGTTGTTCGGCCTGACGATAACTAACAGACTGCGAGTGGGAATGTAGCATGGAAACAACGCTCGTGTGCAATTAGAGTGCCGTGACACGAGGGTGCAATGACGATGAATACAATGTTGGAGGGCACGTAGCATGTGGATGACGTATGGGCGTGGCCTTTGAAAGTCACGACATTAGGGCATAGTTATATTTCAAGGGGCATGGGGAGTCCCTCCACCCAAAAGTATCGAGGTTTTCAAAGTACCCATATGTTCAAGGATGGAGCATCAACATGATCCAGATAGTGATGGAGGTCTGTTGCGCAAGGTGTTATAATATGGGTAATCATAAGCGCATGGGGTAGTTTGTGGGTGAGGTCGTTTGGGATGATTTTAGCCTGGGTATGGACTAGAATTTGCATGGTGTATGGGAATAGGTATGCAAATATTGCAAGTGCCTTAGGTTGCTTGAAAGGAGGGAGCATCCCCCACCGGCGGCTACCCAAGAGAGTGGCCCTCGGCCGGCGGCCAATGGAACTTGAGAGGGTTAGAAGTAACCAGTGTAGGGAAGGAAAGATCCGGGAGAATCCCAACCTATTATTTTACTTTTGTTCTGTGGCGTTAAATGTCACTTTTGAAAGCATATTCTGCGAGTTCGAGCACATTATGGGTTGACCAATACAAAAATGTCCAAGTTTGACTTTTGAATATTTGACGTGGTTCGAAAAGTAAACCTAGAATGCTAGACTGAGCTAGCAACAACTTGTATTCTAATCTGCGTTTACATTTTATTGTTTTGACTTTTGTGTTTAATTAATGAAGTTTTTCAATTTTATCAAAGAATGAGAAAAAATAAAACTACATTGCCTTAATTTATTTCCTCGAAGGATGTTGAAGTGCCTAGACTTGGCACTTTAAATTCAAATTTAAACACATGACATAAGTAGTGACGTTTGCTCCCTCCTTTTCTACTATAATTTCCCATTCCCAACATCTCTCCCTTCGTCTCCTTTTCCGATCGGTCCACACTACGCTGACCAGCTAAGGATTATGTCAGGCCCCCAATGCTGTGAAAACCCACCAAGCTTGGATTCAGCCAGTGGAGTAGGGAGTGTTCAAGAGCTTGGAGGGCTGAAAACCTATGTCACTGGCCCCCAAGATTCCAAGCTTGCCATCCTTCTTATCCATGACGCTTTTGGTAATGACCCTTATCATTTCATCATCACCTCTGCTCAATTTCCTGAATTCTTGGAGATGGCTAGATGGCCCCAGGAAGCCCCCGAACCCGCCTAGTTTTATGATTACTAAAAAGTAGATGAATCTTGATTTAGAAAGGTATAGGGATTGATTATGCAGATTAACCGGATATTATACAAACTGGGTATCCCCGCCCGAACCCACCTGGGTGGTGTGTGTTTGCGTGGACTTGGGTGTGGAAGGGTTTTTCTTTGCTTTGGAATCATGAACACATATCTGTATTGTGTCATTGAATCTGAGCATGTGAATGCCTCTTACGGTTAAATTCTATGTTCTTTTGTAGGTTATGAAGCTCCACTTTTGAGGTACGCTGAGTAGTTTTGCTCTTTCCAATTTTTGTTGCCATCCCTGTTTGACTGCATGTTTTGAGGTACGTTCACAAACTGTTGCTCAAAGATTGTGATCACGGATCAGAGTCCAAAAGTTACCAAGTACTAAAGCAAAATGGGCTCATTACCTGGGTTTAGAGGTTAAGATTTATTGCCACGATCTACCCAGGTTTGTTATTTAACTAAACCAGAATTTCGTGAGCAGCATTCCTTGTGTCCTCCTTTTTGTTTTTTCGTCTTTTCAAAATTGCACCTTTACTTAGAAGACAAAAATCACCTAGCTTTGTGTCACATACGGCAGTCTAATACATAATTGACTAGCCTTTACTCGTCAACATAGTAGTCGAATTGAGATACATAGCGGGCGTTGAAAAATCAGTTTTGCATTTTGCATTGTGTATCGCTAGTTGCTGTTCGACTTTTTTAAATGTCACAAATAGTTTTCAAACATGCTAATAGCAGATATATATTGAAAAGTAGAAAAGATTATATAGTTAGAAATATAATTTACGTTCGATGTTGAATCGTGGTCTGGTAGCTAATACCAGTAAAATTGGACGGCTTAAGAGAAAAAGAGGAGGGAAGAAAAACTTAAGTACAGATTCATAACTTAAGTCGAAAAGTTCACTTGTGTGCTTGAAATTGTGCTCACTTTTGCAGCGGTTAAACTTCAATCATAGAATATGAGTACCAAGAAAAGATATTTGGAGCAAGTGAAGCAAATGAGCTGATTGCATAGCGTAAAAGATACATGTTGGCGTGATACTTTGTTTATTATGATGACATACTAGTTCGTATAATTCTATAACTGTATATTAATGTACCATAACGTAACCTTAATGTTGTTTATCATAAGATACTGATTACTATGCTCATGAGTTATAATAATTCCGCTGGTGTTGGATGTAGTCCCAGTATCTTATGGACATATCTCCCTTTTGAAGATCAAAAGTGCAATCTGCTTGTTTTCCTGCTCGCTAAATAAATAGCTCACCTCTGATGTGTTCACATGCCAAGTTACCTTCTTTTTCTAAGTGTCTCCATCTATGCCTTCATCAACTAGTTTTGTAACTTCTTCAGATAATCATTCATTTATATTTTTCATCAGAATGTGTCTCTACTTTTCATTTATTGTGTTGTTGCATTCTATCCCGAAAAAGGAAACTAGCGGACAAAGTTGCAGCTGTGGGATTCTTGGTGGTTGTTCCTGATTTTCTCTATGGCGATCCTTTTGATGTTGATAATCCTCAGTTTGATCGCCAGTCGTGGATAAAGGCTCATCCAATGGTTTGATTCCTACTTTACTGCTATGCTAAAAATCTGCGTGTCCATAGTAAAGCATAACGCCAATAGATTGACTTCTTTTAGAGTGTCTTTGGATGAAAAATTTTAAAATAACGCGAAATTTAGAATCCCTCGCATTTTAAAATCTCGGAAGTTTTGAAGTTTAATTTTGGCAACTTTAGTACAAAGATTATCTATTTGCCATAAAAAATTATAAATTAATTGCTGAAACAAAAGACGAAAAATAGATAGCTGTGATTAAAAAAGGAGATAGAGCGTGATGAATGGCTGAAAAAACAGAAGGAAATGTGGCACAAAAAACGGCTTGAATTGTGGGAGGAAGTTTTTATGTGGATTTGACAAAAAATTAGTGTAGAGGGGTTATTTCAACTGTGGATTTTGGCCCCCTCCTACAACCCCCCTCCCCCCTCAAATCCCTCTTTCAAATCCCTTCTAGAATTTCACATAACTCTCTTAAGTAGTTGCCAAATAGTGGATTTCATTCAAGATACTTTTTAAATCCTTATCTAAAGTGAAATCCATTGTTGAAATATCTCATCCAAACACACTCTTACTGCTCCTTATGGGAGATCATGACTGGCCTTTGAGCGACCCAATCAAAATATGTTGTGGGAAAACACTCTGGAGGTCTTATGTTCAGTTATATGGCCCTGTTTCGCATGTTACTTTTCAGCAGCATAGTCATCTTAACTAAAATTTTAACTTACAACTCTCTTAGGGCAAAGGGTGCGAAGATGCTAAGAAGGTAATTGCTGCTTTGAAAAGCAAGGGAGTGTCTGCAGTAGGGGCTGCAGGATTTTGCTGGGGAGGTGAGATTTTGCTGATCATTGTCAACAACTAAGAGGATTCCTTTAGTTTGAGTGACATGCGCATGATTTCTTCTTGGTATGAAAAGCTTCAATAATAAAATTTTGCTACTACTGTATCACATCTGGCCTTTGTCTCAGGTGTGATAGCAGTGAAGCTAGCTAAGTTTAATGATATTAAAGCTGGGGTTGTATTGCATCCTGGCCCTCTCACAATTGATGAAATCAATGGTTAGTTTCCAGCTTCTCTGAGCACCCTTTATTTTTCCTCCGCGTATATACTGATAACACGCATGTTGCTTTCAGAGGTCAAGATTCCAATTGCAATATTGGGAGCTGAGATCGACAATTATACTTCGCCAGAACAAGTGAAACATTTTGGGGAGATTTTGTCAGCAAGACCCCATGTATGAAATTCCTACCTCAGCTGCAAGTCTGTATTGAAGTTCATTCAGTATTGACGAAGCTAATTCAGAGTTAACATGGCCTATTTGGTCTTGACTTTAAATTACAAACCATAATCTTCTCGTTATAATGACTGACTTGTCAGCATCTATAGGGTACTGCTTTGCTTCTCAATATGTTACCCAACATTTTGACTCCCAAAATTTGGAATAGTTTTGGAAGGGCTAGAGATATATTTTTCCCTCCAGCACCCGAGTTTTCTTAGAATTTGTCACATAGTCAATTTTCTCATCTTCGCTGAAAGATACCGTCATTTAAAAATTTCTTCTTGAACCACACTACATTTTGCAGGTTGACAGCTTTGTGAAGATTTTTCCTGGTGTTGCGCATGGATGGGCAGTGAGATACAATACTGAGGATGAATCAGCTGTCAAGAGTGCTGAAGAGGCTCAGTTAGACATGTTAAACTGGTTGACCAAGTATGTCAAGTGAGAAAAGTTCGACATGAGTTAAAGAATAAACTTGTTTATTAGGAGGCACCAGAGACTTCAGGGAACATTAGTTCTAACTTACACTTGGCCTATATGTTGTTTCCACCTAGTTCATAAGATATGGTACTGCTAAAATTCTGGGCCCTTCTGGTGTAGTTATCAGAGTCAGTTTGGTCAAGATTTGCTTCTTGACAAAATTTGTACTTCTAGTAAACTTCAGAGTAAGTTCTTTTGGATCTCTCAGATTTAGTACACAACTTTGATCTGCATATCCAATTTTGATAACTTGGATTTTACGTGATGCAATTAGGACACTAGTTATAAGGTCTGTCTACAAATTGGATATCAATGTGAAGCACTGGACCAGTAAGCTGCTGTGTCCCAACATAGCATTGTGTGGCAGGCTTGTTTGGACAACCTTCTTACAACATGGCATTGTAGTATGGAATTTAGCTATAGAGAAATGCAGTAAGGCGGTCTAGCATGGCACCGAGGCTGAAAATCAAGGGCGGTCTGCGCGGGAAACATTCTTACAACTTGGAAAGGAGCACACATGTACCGTTTTAATTGCATCAGGTAACCAAAAGTCCTACGACATAGGAGAGTAGGGAGCATGGAGGAGAAAGAAACAAGGAATCCAATCTCAGCACCAACTCCACCAAGAACAATATTATCTCAAGGGAAGACTAAGAGTCCGTTTGAAATGAATTCTGAAAAGCAGATTTTAACTTAAATTTAAGTTCTTAAAATCAGATTTGGCATATGTCTGCTATGACCGAGATCTTTGTGGATGATTTTGTACTGCAGTTCGGTGGAGGAACTTTAGGATACCCTTAGGGAAATGCACCCAGTGCCGTGGCTAATCGAGTGTGTACAAGCTCGTAATGAGAGACGTGATCTGGCTCGTGAGGGTAATGAAATTATTCGAAAAATCTTGCAAATGGAGTCCTGAACTTGCTGCTGCTTGTGAGGTAAAAAGGAAATAAAATTTGAATTTGAAGCAATGGATACTTTGTAATCCAGTGATTACCATTCATTCTCTTAATTGAATTGCAATGCTTTAAGCAGATCTGGTCGCTGTTTGGTAAAAGTAATTCTAAACTAGCTTAATTACAAAAAAAATGCTTAAACCGGTTTCAATATGGCAAAATGACCATAGAGAATACTTCTAATATCCATTGAGTGAAGTAATATTGTTCGCATAACTTTCTTTTGTAAAAAGCAATAGACAAATAACTTACTGAAAAAACTATCTTCACTCACTTATAAAATTTGTCTACTTATCATTTTAAATTAAAAATAATACCTGCAATCTCTTCTTATAGTACGCTCATTTTTTCAAATTAGTTAAATGGTATGTAATGTCCTTTTCTAAGAAATATGAGAATAATATGATAAATTAAATGATCAAACTTGATTTTGAGAAAAATGACTATTTCATAATCCTAATTTTTTAGGATTATGTTTTTAATTTTTTTTAACCATCCACATACCTAATTAAATCATGTTTGACCATCTTAGAATCAGTCTCAAACATCCATTAAGTCCAAATAATTTTCAGCTGTCCAAGACACATGTCAACATCAACAAAAGCACGTCCATAGAAGGGATATAAAAACGATTCTTATCATATTTTCAAAATTCTCTCTAGCACCAAATCTAACAACTAGAATTTAGGCTAGCAAAGTTTAGTACGTGTATGTAAGTGTAAATTCTTTGTTTACCTAAAAAACTCATGTTGGATTGTACTTTTTGATGTCGTGATACACTTCAAACATTATTTCAAGAGAATTACAGGTGATTTTATGATGAAAGTAATCTCTTCTTATTTTTCAGGAGTCTAGGTTGTTATAACTTAACTTAGGCAGAAGTAGCTAGATTAGTTTTATTAGAGTAAGAGGGTGTTTGAAATTGATTCTAGATTGATCAAATCGATTAAATCCAAATTAGATCAGTTTTGAAGTGTTAGGCAAAAAAAAAAGTAAACTTATTAAATCTGCTCCAATGTGTTCAAAATTAATTAAATTCATAATCCTCATTTTCTTAGATTAAGATTTAATCAATTTTGTAGAATCAGTTCTGACCAAAAGATTTATCAAAATATCGTTACATATAAACAGCATTAAATGCTCAATTTTAATTTGAATACACTATGGTAATTTTGCTGTACTAAATCTACTTTAATCCATTTTTATCTAAATACCTTCAACAACTTTTAATCTATTATACTTAAAATAGATTAAAACTGATTTTAAAAACTGATTCCGATTTTATTCAAATTTTAGTTTAAAGAATCAATCTCAAACGGCTTCTAAATTGATTAATTCAGCATTAAAAGTCCTACAACTGAAGCAAAAACTGGCAAAAAACAAGTCCAGAATGGTAAAATGCAGTCAAATATGTTCGGTCAAGATGAGCTAGAAACAGTTTGTGTATTCTGATCTGTCTTTGCTTTTTACCGTGTTGTCTTTCATGAAGTTTTTCAATTATTATAAAAAAAAAGGCAAAAAGAAAAAAAAGAGAAAAAGAAAAGAAAAAGACAACTACATCTACCGTTGGAAAAATCTTTATTTCTCCACCGAACCGCTGCAACCAACCGCAACAAAGTGTTGCGGTTGAAATTTTTACCAAACCGCAATTGTTGACCACCAAAGTAATTGTTGACCACCAAAGTCCACCAAACCACCAAAGTCCAAAAACCACCGAAGTCCAAAGTCCAACCGCAACTGTTGACCGAAATCACCAAAGTCCAACCGCAACTAAGAGTTGCGGTTGGCATCAATTCACCCAATCCACCCCCAAACCCAAAAAAAAAAAAAAAGAACCCACCCGGGTGGTGTGTGTTGGACTTGGGTTTGGAAGGGTTTTTCTTTGCTTTGGAATCATGAACACATATTTGTATTGTGTGATTGAGCCTGGGCATCTGACTGCCTCTTACGATTAAATCCTTTGTTCATTTGTAGGATATGAAGCTCCACTTTTGAGGTACGCTGAGTAGTATTGCTATTTCCAACTTTTATTATCATCCCTGTTTGACTGCATGTTAAAGCTTAATTGGTTAAAAAGAACCAAGTTCTTAGAGAACAAAGGACATTTTTCAACCAGCTAGAATGAAGAATTTTCTTTTAAAATTTGCAACCAGAGTGCATATATTGACTGAGAGGGACTGATTAATGATCCAAGTCACGTGTTCTTTCTTTAGAATCAAGGCAATAATTAGATTCATTGACTGCTGCACACATTTTGCTTTCAACCAGTTCTATGTTCTCCTCCCTCTTACCTGTCTTTGATTCATTCTCTCTTGGTATGCAGGCTCTAGAGAAATAACCAGTTGTAACATTAAGTTAATTAAAGAACTGAAATACAAAAAGTTTGGACCATAAGCTATGTGAAAAAGAGTTTCGTTAGTAAGCAATTCAGTACAAGAACTTTGGAACATAACCTTTGTGAAACAAAGTTTCATTCGTAAATCATCAATCTAAAATTGCTTACGCTCCTCCATTCACAAACTGTTGCTGACATATTGTGATCACTGATTAGAGTCCAAACGGTACTAAGCACGAACTGCATACACAAAATGGGCCCAACCCTTGCACATTACATGGGTTTAGATTCTTTGTTACGATCTAGAAGTTGCAAAGACTCATGGGTTGTCTACGTAGCTTTGTTATCTAACTGAGCCAGAATTTCTTGAGCAGCATTAATTCCTTGTGTCCGCCTTTTTGTTTTTTGTTTTCTTTTTTACAAAATTGCACCTTTACTAAGGAGACATAAGTCACTTAGCTTTGTGTCATATGTGGCATTCGTAATACATGAATAACTAGCCCTTTACTCGTAAACATAGTGGTCGAATTAAGATACATACCGGGCATCAAATATCACTTTTGCATATAGAATTGTGTATCGTTAGGTACTGTTCGACTTCTTTGAACGTAACATTGTTTTCAAACATGCTAATAGCAGATATATATTGACAAATAGAAAAGATTATACAGGAGATTAACCCATTGTATGAATAGAACAACCAAACGGAAAACCATAGCAGTGCTTTTGCTTGTGAGTATAATACAAAAAAACCGAAGACACAACTAATGGGATATCAAAATCCAAAAAAATAAAAACTGAAATAAAATCTACGCATGATAGTAAATCATGGTGTGGTAGCTAATACCAGTAAAATTTGACAGCTTAAGAGAAAAAGAAGAAGGAAGAAGAACTTGAGCACAAGTTCATAATTTAAGGCGAAAAGTTCACATACGTGCTTGAAAGTGTCACACTTTTGCAGCGGCTAAATTCCAATCATGGCCGAGTACCAGAAGAAAATATTTGAGCAAGTAGCAAATGAGCTGATCTTATTTGCATGTCATAAGAAATAAATATTGGTGTACCATAAGATCCTTTGTTTATTTTGATGACATACTAGTTCATGTAATTCTATGCAAGAATTATATTGTAAGCTTAATACTGTTCATCATAAGATACTGATAACTATTTTCATAAATTATAATAATTCCCCTGGTATTGGGTGTAGTACCAGTATTGTTTGAACATATCTCCCTTTTGCAGATCTTAAGTTTGCGCCATCTGATTGTTTTCCTGGTGGCGAGATAAATAGCTCACCTCTGATAGGTTCACAAGCCAAGCTGCCTTCTTTCTTAGCGTTTCCACCTATGCCGTCATTAACTAGTTTAGTAACTTAAGATGTGCACCTTCAGAAAATCATTTATTTACATGAATTTCATTCGAATTTATCTCTACTTTTCACTTACTGTGTTGTTGATTCTATTGCAAAAAAGGAAACTAGCTGACAAAGTCGCAGCTGTGGGATTCTTGGTGGTGGTTCCTGATTTTCTCTATAGCGATCCTGCTGATGTTACTAATCCTCAGTTTGATCGCGAGGCGTGGCTAAAGGCTCATCCAACGGTGTGATTCTTACTTTACTGCTATGTTGAAGATCTGTTTGTTCATAGTAAAACACAACGTCAATAGATTGAATTCCTTTAGAGTTTGTTTGGAAGAACAATTTTAAAATACCACAAAGTTTGGAATCCCGTCATGTTAAAATCCTTGCATTTTAAAATTTGGAATTTGCAAAGTTTAATTTCTGGCAACTTTTGTATAACGATTATTGGTTTTGCAATAAATACATTACGAGTTAATTGCTGAAACAAAAGACCAAAAATAGATGACTCTGTTAAAAAAAAAGGAGAGAGAGGGTGATGAGCGGCTTGAAAAGCAGAAAGATGTGGCACAAAGAATAGGTTGAATTATGGCAGGAAGTTTTCCTGTGGATCTTACACAATCTAGTGTAGAGTGGTTTTTACAACTGGGGATTTTGGCCCTCCGAATCTCTCTTTTAAATCCCTTATGGAATTTCACAAATTCTCTTTAGTTGTTGCTAAAAAGTGTTCATTCATTCAAGACACTTTAAAATCCTTAACCCAGCTGAAATCCCTTATCCAAATACTCCTGCTTGTCTTTATGGGAGATAACGACTGGCCTTTGAGTGACCCAATTTCAAGCGGGGAAACACTCTCCAGGTCTTATGTTCAGCTATATGGCCCTGTTTGGCAGGTTACTTGTCTAGCAGCATAGTCACCTTAACTAAATTTTAACTTAACAACTCTCATAGGGCAAAGGTTGCGAAGATGCTAAGAAGGTAATTGCTGCTTTAAAGAGCAAGGGAGCGTCTGCTGTAGGCGCTGCAGGATTTTGCTGGGGAGGTTAGCTTTTGCTGATCATTGTCAACAAAAAGAGCATTCCTTTTATTTGAGTGACATGCGCATGATTTCATCTTGGTATGGAAAAGCTTTAATTATAAAATTTAGCTGCTATTGTATCCACATATGGACTTCGTCTCAGGTGTGGTAGTAGTGAAGCTAGCGAGGTTTGATGAGATTCAAGCTGGGGTTGTATTGCATCCTGGTCCTCTCACAGTTGATGAAATCAATGGTTAGTTTCCAGCTTCTCTGAGAACCCCTGATTTTTCCTCCCACTATATACTGATAGCACGCATGTTGCTTTCAGAGGTCAAGATTCCAATTGCAATATTGGGAGCTGAGACCGACAAGTTTGCTCCACCAGAACAAGTGAAACATTTTGGGGAGATTTTATCAGCAAAACCCCATGTAAGATATTCCTACCTCAGCTGCAAGTCTGTATAGAAGTTCATTCAGTATTCACAAAGCTAATTTAGAGTTACTAATATGGCCTATTGGATCTTGACTTTAAAGTACAAACCAGAATCTTCTCGTTATAAAGTACCGACTTGTCAGCATTTATAGGGTAATGCTCTGCTTCTCAATATATTACCCCACATTTTGACTCCCAAAATTTAGAATGGTTTTCGAAGTAGAGATAGAACTTTTCCTCCAGCGCCAGAGTTATCTTAGAATTTGTCCAATAGTCGATTTTGTCATCTGTGGTGGAAGGAACTGTCATGTAAGAACTCCTCCTCCTTCAACCACACTATATTTTGCAGGTTGAGAGCTTTGTGAAGATTTTTCCTGGTGTTGCACATGGATGGGCAGTGAGGTACAATACTGAGGATGAATCAGCTGTGAAGAGTGCTGAAGAGGCTCAGTTAGACATGTTAAACTGGTTGACCAAACATGTCAAGTGAGAAGAGTTCTACATGAGTTTAAGAATAGACTTGTTTATTAGGAGGCAAACAGAGACTTCAGCTTACACTTGGCCTATATGTTGTTTCCATCAGAGTCAGTCTGGTCAATATTTGCTTCTTGACAGAATTTGTACTTCTAGTGAACTTCAGAATAAGTTCTTTTGGATCTCTCAAATCTGGTGCACAACTTTGATCTGCATGTCCAATTATTGATAACTTGAAATTTACCTGATGCAATTAGGACTGTAGTCATGACCTCAGTTTTCAAATTGGATATCTATGTTGAAGCGCTGGACCAGTAAGCTCTTGCGTCGTCCCCACATGGCCAAAATTCTAGTTGCTCAAATTTTGTGAAGCGTGAATCAAGGAGGGTCCATTGTTCTAGGCGAATTGGGTATGGAAAAAATTTGCCATTTTGGCCCTGTAGAGCGGATTTTGGCTGCAACTGTATAGCATGACCGTGTACAACTCTTCGTATAATAATAATTATTAATTATTGCTAACTATTATTACCGATACTTTGCAGGTATTATACTGATGATCTTTAGGAACACTTATTTAGTGCACTAATTAAAAGCAACCAAGCATATTTAACAACCAATATTTGTCACCATGTGGAGGGATATAGTTAAATGTCTTTTTTTTTCTTTTTTGAAATCCACAATACGCTCCGAGTAGCTCAAGAAATGAGATCGCAATTGAATGATTCCATCAATTCCATCACTCGACATGTATATTAGGTGGTTGGCTAAGAATGCCGGTCGCTCAAGAAGCAACAAGAATTACTCTCCACTTTTACAAAGTTCACATTACCCTTAAAAAGTATATACACCGATTTTATACGTTATTTTTGTTAATTTTACTTTTGAAAATAATACTTAAAATTAGAAAATAGAAAACACCAACAAAAAGTTAACAATGACATTCAGAGGAGAGTAACACGTGTGTGACCAGCAATGTTTAGATGCTCTGTCACGGCTACATTTTAGTTTTTGATGAAAAAATGAGTTTGCCTGTCCTTTGCCATTGACGTTAGCAATGATGCCCAACTTGTTTGGTCAATTAACAGTCGTGGACCAGCCCTAACCACAAATTTTCACTAATCGTGTTTGATTGATACTTAAGTGGAAAGTAAATATTTTCAATTATCATCATTAGTTACGCCTTATTTGGGACCGAATATGAGGGATTAATGCGATATAAAGAGAGATATAATGATTACATTAAATATTTATCGATCTTAGGTAGTTGTGATCATTAATTCCTATTCTCTTAATATCTTCTGTTCAGTGAAATATCAAAAGGAAAATGATAAATAACTTAGCCCCCTTGAAGTGTAGGCTACATTCTTCGTACTAAGGTACCATTATTTATTTTATTCGTCTCACATAATTTGATCAATTTATTTTTGCACATAAATTAAGAATTTAAGTGAGAGAGGAGAGGAAAAAAATGAGTCAGGAAAGAGCAAATGTGTTAGTGGAGTGTTAAATGTGGAGAGATAAATAAATAAAAAAGTAGAACATAAAAGAAAAAATGAGTCGATGAAAATTTAAATGTGAAGAGAGAAATAGAATAAAAAAGTGTAAAAATAGTAAATATATAAAATTATGTACAAAATTTTTCTTAATTTAGAAATGAACAATTTTTGCAGAACGACCCAAAAAAGAAAATTGATCAAATTATGTGGGACATAAAGAGTATTAACATGTTAACTAATTTCTAACGTGTCATGGATTTCATCATGTGCATAGTTTTTGTTCACCCTTAACCTGAATTACTTCACTTTTGTTTTGGTATATTATGGAGGAGTTTTCCCTAAGAGAGCCGCGCTCGGGTAAATAATTTCTTGCTAATGTAAATATCATAGTCATTGACCAAATAAAATGTATCACAAGAGACTAATCATCAGTTGATTCTTTTTGTAATGTATTTCTTAAACTTTATGTTGAAGTGATGAAAGATGCTGGACTACATGCCACGGACAACGAGAGACTCCCCAACCAAGAAGCATCCGAATATCCCACATGGAACTCCATAAATAGTCCGTTCTAAAAAATTTTTATTGCTATTTAAATCATAAGAAAATGGTTTTAAATTTTCATACTGTAACAATTAATTAGCAATTATTAATTATTGTTATAGGGCAGGCAACAAATTTTCAATGAAAATTCACTGAACACTAATACGAAAATAAGTGTATATATATATATATATATATATATATATATATATATATATATAATAAAAAAGAATCCTGAACCAGTAACGGCAGCCCGAAGTGTATATATAAACAGACACACAGAAGGACACCGGCGAGTGTCTGTTGGAACTGATTACTTGTCTTAGAAATGTCAGGACCTCAGTGCTGCGAAAACCCTCCAATCCTCAGTTCAAGCAGTGGAGCAGGGCATGAAGAGGAGCTCGGAGGCCTCCAGTCTTACATTTCTGGCTCCCCTGATTCCAGCCTTGCCGTTCTTCTCGTTTCTGACATCTATGGTAAATTGCTCTAATGCCAACACTCTGCACTTTCCTTTGATTCTTGTTTCAATTCTATGATCTGGGTACTTCTTAGTTTTGTCTTAATTTGTGTGATTAGCCTGCACTATCCAACTGGGTGCTGCTTATTTTATCGTCATTTCATTCTCTTCACTCCAATTTTGCATTTGGGCGTTGGGGAAAAAATAGCTATTTTCATCTGACTCCTTTTTCTTTCGGGATAGAAGAAATTTTTCTTTTTGAACTCAAGACTCGGTTATGGGCTAGTAGTAAAAAATCCGTTTTTCTCCGGATATATATTCCTCCTATGGTGATTGTTGAGTAACAGATGAAGCTATTGGAGAATGTGCCCGACATGTATATGACTACTGTGAACAGTAATAGAGATGACGTGGCGTGACATTTGTGCGGGATTACGAAACAATTAGGGTTACACATTTGTAGTTCTCCCATCTCGGCAGTCGATTGTACTTGTGCCATGTCATATCTCTCACCAATTTAACGTCTGTTTATTCACATGACAACGAGAAAAAGGTCTAGTGTCTCATGAAAGATGAGTTTTTTGGTGGAATTCTTGGGTCTTTAGATATTTTATGCAAGGCATGTCTACTTGCTATTAGTTGTCAGCTTGGCTTTGACGATTATTTTCAGCATATGTTAATTAAACTTGTATGGGTTGATTGGGTAGGATATGAAGCTCCAACCTTGAGGTATGATTAACTTTGAACTCCGTATATGCCAATGGTTGGTGCCTCCTTTTGTCATCCGGTTTGAATTTCTGGTCTTACAGATTCGGGAGTACTAGTTATTATCACTAATCAAACATGTGATTTTTAATTTATACAAGGCACGTCACTTGGGAAACAACTAATATTTGCTTGTTTATTTTCTAAAGGACCAGGAGTGCTTGATTTCTTCTAATTTTGGAGGGAGAAATAACAAGGCTGTTTGTATAGCCTGTTTCATGGTGATACAATCAGCCCAATCTGGGAAAAGAACCCTTTTTTGATCTCAAGTAATGCTAGTAGGTCTAATTGATTGATCAGAAGCAGACATGGGAAATTGATATGCTTCTGCGCAAATGTTTTTCTTTTCTCCTAATTTGCAACTGACAAAATGTTGAATATTCTTTTGGTTTTCTCCATGATTTGGTTACATTCTGCTTCTCGTTTACGGCCTGTTCTACGTTGACCTTTCCTTAGTCTAGTTGTGGCCCCCTTTAAAAACCTTTACCATATTGGATGCTATAACGGATTTAAAGCTATGAACAGAGAACTGTTGGTTCTTATCTTCTCACATGCCCTTCTAAGACCGAATGTGCATAATTAATCTGGGAAAGTCGATACCTCATCCAATTGGACTTGCAACTAAGAGGTTGAAGGTTCAAACTTGAGGCAGTCTGTGGAATTCATGCAGACTATCTCAGTATTTGGTAATTGGTAAAAGTTCGGTCTAGCAACCGTGAGATTATATGTTTGAAAAAAAGATCCTACGTTGGAATTTAAGGTTGCTTTCTTAGTTCAAAAAGTTGAACTATTGATTTTCTTTGGACTTGGCAATTAAAATTACTTGTTTTGGCGGTTATCTATCTGTTGTAGTGGCCAACAACTATGTTTTAGAGGTTCAAACATAGGGGCCCGTCACTTTTTGCATCTAATGTCATTCAAAGCCAGAGGGGGAGTCTCACCCGTTAATGTTGGCTGATAATAACGTATTGGGTTCATAGACTTTGGCTACAAGCACCAGGATATCTCCCTCCCAACTGATTTACAAGTGCAAGCTTCCACTCAATGCTTTGTCAGTTAGAATCAGGGGTCAAGCCTTAGGTCCTTGCTAGAGTCGAGCAGAACATTGGTTTGATAGCCTTCAGAGGAAGTGGTGGAGTCTCTTTAAAGAGGAATTGGTTAGGATTAAAAAAATAGGGTAGGATGGAATTTTGGGTTCATTAGTTTGCTTAGTTTCATAATTTGACATGATGCTTTTTCCTTATTCAGTTATTCTTACTTTCAATATTGACCCAGGTGTTCAATATTATTTGTTTATTCTATTATGTTTTCACAAGAGACCATGTTAATAGTTAATGAGTTGGTGAGAAAACTATAGAAATTTGAAAATGACTCAATTAAATTACATTTTGCCTTCAGAGCAGATCCTGAAAGGCCACCACTTTTTTGGCTTTAGAGCTAATGGCTTGTATTGTGCTGCAATGCCACAAAGTCTTTCCTATGTTTTTGGTTTCTAGGCCTGCGCCATGACAGAGAAGCACCAACATTTTTCTGCTCTGACTGATTTAGAACAAGGTTGACTACTTTCCACATGATCTTCAATTAGCCCAAGTAACTCTTCAGCCAAACGGCAAGCTCCAATCAGCACCCTAATGCATAATGTTTCTTGACGTTTGGAGGTTCATGCTTGTGCATGCAATAACGACGGTGTGCTCATGCTTGAGGATGTCTACAGTCTTGGCTTAATGAGCACCAGCTGTTGTGTGTGCACAAATGTGTCTTCGTACATGACTGACATGCAACTTATAATTTTGCACAATCTTAAGGAATTTCCTTCAGCATAAATGCCATCCTTATCA